>JARHVA010004875.1:750000-1310000 GCA_037957365.1 Torreya grandis
ATATGTAAAAGATCATACACACACAAATACTCATGACACTAGATGTATACATGGAAAACCAAGGGAAAAACTATGGTGAGAATCACTGCTAGATTCTACTATTCTAATCTAGCCTCACAGTCAATGCTTCACTTGGAAAAACCTCAGTGGTTACAAGTCTCACTGGCTGCAAGCTTCACTGACAAAACCTCACTGGTTACATTTAAGGACACCAATTCTAAGGAGACACCAATCCTCTAACTAAGCACCAAATCAACTTGTCTGATGGCACCAACCAATCAGGTCTATGGAGATACAACTCTAGTATATAAAATAGATTCATAAATGAATCCAACTCTGTTTTCTCTGTTACAAGTCTAATCTGTAACTTCTCATTCTTTGCACGTTATCTTTGTGTGCCTTTCTTCCTCTCTGCCCCCTCTTTGTGTTTGTATATGTATCTATTTGACACACTTCATCTCTCTCTCTACAACCTCTGTGTCACTATATTTTCTATTTGACATAATTCCATTAGCTCCAACAACATTTCCCTTTGTTCTAGATGTCATATATATAGGCAATGGATCTAGGGTTCCATATCTTGATTGTATTCACACTCGAACTATAACACATCATTCCAATTCTGGACTTTAGTTCATTGTTACTTGGACTATTAGTTCTTGCGTCTCGATTTCCTGCATCACGTTATAATTGCAGGTCTCTTTACTATCTATATCATTGGTTAGACTCAAGTTTTGATGCATAGGCTCTTTAATGTAGATTTGATCGATCAATCTCATTGTCTATGTTGAGATTCATGGCTTATGCACAAGTTCCTACATGTTACCATTTGTATTTAAACACTATAAATACTGGCATTTGATCTATTTCTTCACACCATTTTAAAGCTCTCTCGCTTTGTCGAATCTTTGTATGCTACTGAACTTTAATGTTCCTATTTTTAAAATATGTTCATCAATCTCCAGATCCTATCTTTCACGTGCTGTTGGATCTTTCAAGATGGATGATATTTACCTTGACTTGGTCGTTAAACTAACACTTTTACCTCATCTCGCTACCTCTTGCATCTTTGGATCGCTTTCGCTCTATCGATCTTCTCGAACCTGCTCAATCTTTAACTCGCTGTTGTTTCGATAAACATCAATCACTTTGTGTCATCGAAGTCCACTCACTCTGTTGGATCTCCTTTGCACGATCACCCACACACCATCAGATCTTCTGACAAGCTCAATATTTATCTTTGATAGGCTCACTCTCATTAGTCCTCTATCTAACAGACTCATGTGCTTGTGACACTTGGCATTAGTGTGTTCACTCAGAGGGACCTTTGACACTTTGACTTCATCACACTTTGTTTGATCTCCATTGTCCGATTAAGCCGAAACCATTGATCTTCCAACTATCTTGTTCATTAACTCTGATGAGCTTATGCTCATTGGGTCTCTGTTTGACAAACTCTGTGAATGTGATACTTGTCACTTGTACATTGACTCGAAGCACCTTTTGACAATTTGACTTTACTTCACTCCGTTGGATCATTTGCATACAATGAAGCGTGAGCCATTTTTCAAACTTAGACATAATATAAAGTCTGAGACTTTAGGAAATATCAAGTCCTTTGATCATTTCTCAAGCCAATAATTTCTAGGTCGAGGGGCCGATTTCACAATGACAACAAAGGCTTAAGTTATAACTTAAGCTTCCAGGTTTAGGCTATAGTCAATCACCATCAAAATAGAAAGTCCCTGTTTGATGGCATGACTTAAACCCTTAGGGTTTTACTGAGAAACACTCTCTAGTATTAGAGCAAAGAGAATTCAATTCTAATATCATTTCTTCTCAATTGAACTTGCAGTCCATATATTCAGATGCTCATAAAAAATCCATAACAGATCTACCATCTGTTTCTTTTGCAAATGTCCATACATGAGCTTTGTAAAATCATGACAACTTTGCATAACCTTGTGTAGATTTTTTCTAAGTATGGAGACCATTTCAATTTTCTTGGAAGGCTAACTTTGCACCTGTATAACTCTTGTCGCACTTAGTCGGATAACCTACAAATTAGTGCATATGATCCTCTTACATAGGGGATTCCATCCATATATCCATTTTCTCTTGAAGCTTCATACGTGCAAGACATGACATCAGGAAAATGCCTTTGAGATTTTGCTTGCAAACTGCAAATTTGACTGTTGGAAAACACTGTCAAAATGCTTTGGAGTCCTACTTTGCTCAAGCATATCTTTTTTTGTGCTATATTGTGTGACATGAGATTTAGCGCATATAAACTAGGCACAAGAATGAACAGACCCATGTGATCATTTTGTCCAAACACCTCCATGTGTACAAATGCTGACCTCATCAATATGCTTACTTGGATCTGTTTAGACCTTTTTGCAAATTTGGCTAAGCATAGAGACTTAGTGAAATTTGTCCAAGTAGCCAACTTTGTATCCCCATATCTTCAACTGTGCTTCATCTCATGGCTTCAAATTGGGTGCATAACTACTAGAGACTAATGTGATCAAAACCATATGACCAACTCCCCTAGACTCATCCACATGTGGCAATGGTGATGTTAGCAAAATGCCTTCTCATATTTTCATGTCTGGACCCAAAATGTCTAGATGATCATTATGAAGAACCAGATGAATTCGATTCAAGCACATAAGCACTCCAATCATCCTTGACCTTTGATAGGATGCCTTGCACATCCTCAAATCACCATACTCAGCCTTGAGCATCAATGACATCCATGATCTCCCTTTTGACATCAATGACATGCTCATAATGTCCCTTTTGACATCAATGACAATCAAATTGCCAATAGAGGGTAAGGGTGCCATTGTAAGTTGGTCGGTAATGTCTTTCCCTTTGATATATTTTTGCATTATGATGCAAAGGCCAAATTCCATTAAGAGAAGCATCCACTTGCCAATTCTATCTGCAAGTAAAAATTCTTTGGATAAAAAGTGACAAAGTGGGTTGGAATGAACAATGACGTAGGTTGTTTGATAGAGCATGTAGTGACGAAGCTTTTTAGCTGCGAAATAGATAACAAGGCAATCGCGTTCTACTTTAGTATAATGTTTTTCATACTCAATGAGGCCTCGACTGATGTAGTAAATAACATATTCTCTTCTGGTATCATCTTATTGGGAAAGCATTGCCCCAACTGATACGAGAATAGAAGTTTACAAAATCAAGCGATGATCATTGGAAGGTGGTCGAACGGTAGGCAAATGGAGCAATTATTCTTTCATTTTGTCAAATGCGTTCTAACAAGGATCAATCCATTCTAAAGCATTACCTTTCTTAAGAAGAGAATTAACAAAGTATATGTGATAAGCCATTTTGGGGACAATTTGTCAGATTGCCCTAAGCTCACCGAGGTAAGTATAAATGTCTGGAATGGAGTGAGGAATGGATATGTTGACTACAAGATTAATTTTAGAAGGATCAAAATGGATACTACGACGAGAGACTAAGAACCCTAGTAATTTACCAGATGTAACACTAAAGACATTTGTAAGGGTTGAGTCTTTGTACTTAATTAATTGATCGAAGATGATTTCAGATCAAAGAGATGTGTTTGCAACATTTTGATTTGGCAATGAGATCATCAACATAGGTTTCCACAATCTTATGTATAAGATCATGAAAAATGTGGGTCATAGCTCTTTGATAGCTAGCTCTGATGTTTTCAAGGCCAAAGGGCATCTTAATATAGCAATAAGTGCCCCTTTCCATAGTGAATGTTGTATAGTGCTGGTTTTGGGGGCCTGGTGAATTTTATTATAGCCCAAAAAACTATTCATGAGTGACAAAAATTTGTATCTAGTAGTGGAATCTAAGATGACATCTATTGAATGTAATAGAAAATTGTCTTTGGGATAAATGAAGTTGAGATTGCAGAAGTCAATTGAGATGTGGATAACCATGGTGACTTTTTTGTGAATGGGAACAATGTTTGACACCCTTTCGAAATACTCTACATGTTTAATCAACTTGGCAATTAATAGCTTTATAATTTATTTATGGCACAAGGTGGAAACTTCAGGTGGAAATTTATATTGCTTTTGCCGAACATGTTTGGTGTGTGGGTATGTGATTATGTTGTGCACAACAATACTAGGATCGATACCAGGCATGTCCTCATATGACCAAGCAAAAATCTCACAATATTTATCAAAATAAAGACTAAAGTTATCATGCTCAGTCGGCGTGAGTTCTCTGGAAACTATTTAGGTCGAGGACATGAAGGTTTGCCATATTCTTTTCTCATGGTTTCTTCAATAAGCATAACATTTTCATCTTGAAAATGATATGGTGCATTGAGAAGAGAAGAAATGGGATTGGCTTTGGGATTGATGTTAGGAATGAAGTTGTTAAAATGAGGAGCCTTTCGTTTGAAATTCTCAAGTTTGTGATGTTATTGAGGAAATTGAAGTTCTCGGGCATGGAGTAACTCAAGTATGGCTTCATCACTAGATAACCTAGGTAAAGGTCCATAGTATTCTACATCTACTTCAAGATCAATGATTTTGTTACCATGGCAATCATATTCAAAGTATATCTAGCATACATCTGTGGCCTTGGCATCAATGTTGATATTTGGAGTAGGTGGAACTATGGAGGAAGGTTGATTGGATTCAATTGGATTGATAGTAGGCGTATATTTTAAAATCATTGACAGGGAGGGGATTTGGTAGAGTGATTGGTGTGATAGGAGGTATAGAAGGTTCTATAAGTTCCAAATCTGTAAGAGGTAAGATTTGTTCAACAACCCAAGGAGTATCGAGAAGTGGAGAATTAACTGGAGGTATATGACCTTCAGATTTTAACTCAATATCTATGGAAATAGTATGAACATCTTGGTTAAAATCATGGATATTAGCTAAGGTTTGTTAATAGTGTTGAACATCCATGTCTCACGATTGAGCTTGGGCCATAATGTAGTTATTATCATAGGTGGGAGATATAGTACATACTCATGTCTCTAAAGGAACATCATAAGGTGATATGCTTAGATATTTAAATTTATGAGGTGTATGGTTAAAGGGTCTTGAAATTACTTGTCCACTCCATACTCATTACAAGTGAAATCATCTTATGTATAAGATGGTTCATATGCATTACATGGAGGAGGGAAATCGGTGATCTCATTGATGAGAGGGATGGTATGATAACGAGGTGACAAGGAATGAGGGAGCCATTCTGAAATGTAAGGAGGTAGCTTGGTAGTATTGCATGTGTTTTGTAAATCATTTGGCTCATCATCATCATAATCAGTAAGAGTGACCTATAAATCTGGATTCATATTGACGAATTCAAGTGAAGATGCAATATTAATTTTTGGAATAGTTAGAATATGATACTAAGATTTGGGGTTGGGAAGATGAATACTCCATGGGTTAGGATCAACCTCATGTTTATACCATTTTATGTTATGAATCAACTTGATACATTAGCTACTGAAAGAGGCAATATCCCTCATGTGATGTGTCCATGGGCAACCTAGAGTATATTATAGGATAATAGTAAGTTGATCACCATAAGCTTAATATGTATTATTCTGGGTCTAATAGTAATAGGGAACCAAACACAACCAAGTTATTTTTGATTGGTCTTGTTGAATCCATGACATGTTAGACGAGTTTCTTTGAGATGATTTTTTTGTATCCAAGTTGTTGAATGAGCTAAAGAGATGTCGCATTAATTCCTGACCCTTCATCTACTAATACTTTGTGAATAAATATGGTATTAATGGATATTTTAATAAAGAGAGGTGGACCATCGACATGAAAAACAATTTTGCCACTGATCATGTCTTCTTCAAGGAACTCTATTGAAGGTTTTGAAGGACATACATTTTTAATGGTATGAACTTTTGTTGGTGGATGCTCGTGAGAAGGTTGTTCCACTTTGAGGGAAGATGGTTCTTCAATTTATTTTAGTTATTGCATTAAGAATTTATGATGATAGAGAGAAGTACAAACTAACTCCATGAGAGGTATTTTGTAAGGCATAGAGTTAAGTTTCTCTAAGAAACTCCAATGAGTTTTTGAAGAGAAAGAACCAAAACGAGGCTTGGAAGGTAAAATATTTTTTGTAGGAAGAGAGGTAGTTGGAGGTTTGAATTGAGGAAGTGGTTCCTCATTGGTTTACGAAGGCAGGTTAGTGGTAGTAGTATCTTTGGGAAGTTGCTCATTGAGTGATGTTTTTTTTAGTTTTGTGACGGGATCTTTGTGGGTAGGTTTGCATTGATAATTGACTTTATCTACATTAACGTATTGAGAATTGGTATAGTATTGATCATAGTCGACATTAATCACACAAATATCCTTGTTTGATTATTGAGGGTTGGATGTAGAGAATTTTTCTAGATTGTTAAGAGGGACAAGATTTGAAAGCTTGTTTCTTTTGAGAAGCATTAACATAATCATGATTACGGATTTTGATCATGGCATCATTATTGAATGAATCTCTTAGCATAAAAGAAATGACAAATTTTGTAAGGCCACGACATGTTTCATGGGATTGACCTATATCGATATAGAACCAACAAAATTTGTTAGGGTCATACCATTGAGGTGGATTATTAGCATACGTGAAGGTTTATAAGGTGCTAAAAGTTGTTTCATTTGTTAAACAATTAGCAACGTATGGGAAGGTCGAGGATTTTTCATTTTGGCTACTCTTGGTTTTGGTTTAGGAGGATTGTCAATGATTGCATTGGTTGAATGTTGTAAAGATCCCTTTATGGTTTTACTGTTAGGTTCAAATTGTTTCATTAGAAAGTATTATCGCTTAGCTTGATCGATAACATTGGTTAGAGTTTTGGGGAGCAAAAGTTTGAACCTTGTGTTGGAGGGAAGGTGTTAAGGCAATGATGAAAAGTTTGAACAAGTTGTCATCAATCATGTGGTGATCGGCTTTGTGAGTCAAATATTTTCATCGTTTGGTAAAATCATGAGCTGATTCGCTAGGGGATTGCTTAGTATTGATGAAATGACTAAGATATTTTTTAGGAAGATCATTATGTTGAAATTTATTAACTAGACAATTGTCTAAATTCTTAAGTTTCCATATATAATGTTGGAGAAGTTGGTTATACCATTCTAGTACGTCACTTATGAAGGTTTTAACTAAAAGTTTGGTAGTGATGAAAGTATTAGTTTGAATCCACTCTTTATAAAGATTACTGAATGTCTTGAGAAAAGATGCGGGGTCTTTAGTCCTATCATATTTAATAGTTGGAGATATATTACCAATATCAATAGATACAATTAAAGGGGATAAATTTTTATTTTGAATGTGTTGAAGCATCTTGTTATGCATAATAAGTTAGGGAATGACATTTTCCATATCATTAAGAGGTGGAGGGATGAAATTTTGATTATTTTGGGGAAGAAGGATAGGAGGACAATTGGCCATGTTTATCAAATGATGTTGTAGATGCATCATTTGAGATGTCTTAGATGTTTGCATGATGTTCATTTGTTACATTATTTGTGCAAGAATTTGAGTTGTATCAATTGGTGGATTGGTGTTGGGAGGAGGATTATTAGGATTGGTTGGAGGAAGATTCTCCAAATTGGTATTAGGGGGAGGGTTGTTAGGTGATAGATTGGTAGGAGGCAGATTGTTGGTGTTGAGGAGGTTTCTTGTGGGATTATTTTTTAGCCTGGAGTCAATTGCCCCCATAGTATATTAAGGTGCCTTAAAGTGAGAATTATCTTGAGAAGTATAAAATGGATCCAATCCACCAATCTCATATGTTAGAGTGATTTGGACCATATTGTAGTCAAAAGATGAGGGGTGAGAAAATGTGCTCCAAGAGTGAAGATCCTTTTGGGTAGCGAAGGTAGGAAGAAAAGAACATCCCATATAGCATCGAAATGGATTCAAGTTGTCCAAAAAGACTTTGATAAGGGATTTCATGATGCTTGAAGGCATAATTTAAAATTAGGAAGTAAGGAGAAAAAATAGGGACAAAGCTGGCTAAACATAGAATAGTATCAACCTAGAGGTACAGAGTCGACAAGGTCATCAAAGTTTGTGGGAAAGGTCAACACAACATGATACAAAAGACATAATCGAACTGCTCGACTGTGTTCTACAGATGGTAAAAACTGAGGCAGGGCAGAAAGATACACATTCAGATAAGTTGACTGTGTAATGTAGATAAAGAAATTGAACATAATAAAAATATACATAATCTTATAGGGCGACTTTGTATTGAAAATAAGCAAGACTAACAGTCTGTAAGAGACTATGTCGATAAGGACAATTGTGTTCTGAAAACATGGATTTTTTTTCAAGATAATAACTAAGCAAATATAATGAAAAACACAAGCAATTAGATCAATGTGGTTGATGTAATTGTAACACAACACAAACTTTGTACTAATGCTGGCTAGTACAAGTTTTGTAATGCAAAATACAATGATAAAAAAACAAGCAACAAAACTTGAATGTAAATGCTAAGCTAATTGGTCATTCTTGAATGTTGTTAAGTTATAATAAATTTTGAAATTAATTTGAACTAGAAAATAATTTATAGATAGTTTTAAGTAGTGTAGACTGAAAGGAATCTGTATTGGTAATGGTACTAGCTTGGTATTGGGGCCTACCCCCTCACTTCACAATCCTGCAGTGATAAGGGTGTCGGGTGATTTGTCCGATATATACGACCAACCATGTGTTTATAATTGACTAAAAAACCAAATCAATTTCCCCCTTGGTGATGAAATTCAAGTACGTAGGCCTTGTGAAGAAAATATTTAATGTTTTTAGTGTTAAGTGATTTAGAAGTGTGTGCAAAAGAGAAAAATAGTGTGACTAAATCAATAAATTGAAAACCACCAAATTATTCTATGTTTGTTACTCTAAGCATGTAAACAACTGAAATAGAAAGTGAATTAATGACTAACAAAATAGGTTAATTCCTTTGACTATAAAGTGTACAAAGGTGGTTCAGGTGACAATGTATGCAAACAATATAGAAAAGAGTCGACAGGGTTGTTACTATTCTGTGGAAGAAAGATTTAGAAGAACATAGTTGAATAGGGTGACTAAGTCTTCTAGAAAGAAGACAAACTACAAAATTGTGTCGATTTAGTCGACCCAATTCGCTGCAGGGTTGTAATTTTATACACTGTAAATTGTAAAAAAAAAGACTGTAAATGATAAATATAAATTATAGAGAAGGTAAAAATGAACCTTGGAAATTTTGAAGATGCTTAGTTTGAAAATTTTATGTTATGTTGCTCAAATGTTAATTTTTATATTCTACGAAGAGAGTTGACTAGGTCAACAAAGTCTATAAAACTTGTGTGCTGAAAATGATATGTTAATAGAGTCAACTAGTTCAACTAAGTCTGTAAACCTATATGCTAAAAAGGAGAACTGCAAATAGTGTCAACTAGGTCGACAAAGTCTAGAATCATGTGATTGAAGAAGAATCTTATGTCGAGCTAATCGATCTAGTCACCTATATTTGGAGAAGACCTACATAGAGAAAACATAGTTTGGAACCACTGTGTTAAACCCACACACCAATTTTTAGACCGCATTGACAAGTTTGATACAATATGGAAGAAATAAAAATATAAAACATGATAATAAATGAATGCATGAAAGAAAACCTATAAGGGTTAGATTATCATTGGGTTCACCAGTATGCATACAAAGGAAAATGCAGCTGACCTACAAATCAATCATAGCTCAAAGAAGATAAATCATGCTTACACTTCCACTTGTTGGTATATTTAAACAATCGGGGTCATGATCAAGACGGATTCTCTACACCTAATCAAGGGGTCTCTTATCACAATAACATCACTAGAGAGGGTTCCAAAGCCTCTAGTCAACCAACACTATGCAATAACCCTAGCTAGGTCCTATGGTTTCTATATTCACAAAGTAAATGCAAGATAAAGTAAAATCTAATCTAATGCTCACTTAAGCTTGTGGCACAAAATGGGGGTAATAAACATGAAAGTAAATATGCATGGAATAATTCTAATTTAGCTATGTATAGATATAACCCTAATGCATGGAGATAGAAATACATTCAAAAGCCATTACTTATACTAATTTTATCTACTAAAATAAAAGATTAAAATTAGAGATACTTACCTTGAAGATGAACCTATTGAGACTCAATCTCTCCCTTGGTCAAAGGTGCTTCACAAGAGGTTGTGTATTGGTGAAGACGATAAGGATGGACAATGAACTATAGTCTAGCCAAGGACCTCCTAGTGAATATCAAGCTTTCACAAGACAAAGTTCTTATCTCCAAGTGTAAACCCTAAGCAAATAAATCCTCAACTAGAATGGTGGAAGAGCAGATTGTAAAGAAGCGCAAATGAATAATTAACTTTCTCTCTCTAAGAAATGGTGAAAAGGATGTGTATATATAGCTGAATCTAACCTTAAACCTTTTCAAAAGTTTAGTTGACAATGTCGATCCAATTCAACCTTGTATCATTAATTGATAAAAGCAAGTTAGGTCTTCGTTTGGGTCAGTTGAGGCTGATTGAGACTCATAACGTGCTAATATTAATTTTAATACAGGGTCAGCCCAAGCCAATATTATTTGATAAATGTCAAAAAAGGGTTTTGGCTTCTATAGGTGCTAAATAAGGTGGTGAATTACTTGGAAGAGTGTGTAAGGGAGGTTTCAACACTTAGGGAAATGTATAAACAAAGTTTATATTGGTTGCAAGTGTTGGTATAGGGGACAACAATATTACAAAGCACCAATAGTCTGCCCACCCCTTTCTTGGTGCACCCTTTAAGGCGTTCACTTAGAGTGATTGAGATTCAATGAGTTCTTACAAGATAGAAAGCATCAATAATTGATAAAGTTTAAAAATATTATGTGTATACAGGTTCTACTCTCCTTGTAGAGGATACTTCAAAGGTCAATATTGAGACTCCAGATGATCCCAAGTGGATAAAATTAAGTGCATCCCTCACTAAGGAGGAATGTGAAGTTATTACAACTCTTCTTAGAGAGTTCATGTATATTTTTGCATGGGCCTATTCTGATATGCCAGGTTTGGATCTATCATTGATTCTACATCATCTTGTAGTTCATCTAAGTGCTAAACTGATTAAACAGAAACTCAGGAAAATGCATCATTGCATTATCATCTTGGTCAAGAAAGAATTGGAAAAACTCTTAGATGCAAGATGTATTAGGCCTATTGATTATTTAGAGTGGATCTCCAATATTGTGTTGATTAGAAAAAAACCATAAGGTATCATGTTGTGCACTAATTTTTGAGACATTAACAAGGCTTGCCCAAAGGATGACTTTCCTCTATCGAACAATGACATGATTTTTGACTCCACAGTTGGGTATGAAATGCTTTCCCCCATAGATGATTTTTTAGGATATAACCAAATCAAGATTGCACTAGAAACTCAACACAAGACAACGTTCACCACTCCGTGGCAAACATTTTGCTATCAAGTCATGTCGTTCAGCCTCTGAAATGTAGGGGAAACATACTAAAAGGCCATGACAATTATATTCCATGATATGATGCATGATATTTTCAAAGACTATGCTGATGCCATACTGGGTAAATCTAAGACTCGTGCAGACCATTCGATCATACTATAAAAAATCTTTGAGAGACTTTGTGAGTACAAAGTTTGATTTAATCCCAATAAATGTGTTTTTGGTGTGACTTCATGTAAACTGTTAGACTTTATTGTGTCTCATTGATGCATTGAATTTGATCCTACCAAGGTTTGGGCCATTACTGAGATGTTTCCACCTTTTACTTTGAAGCAACTCTTTAGTTTGCAGGTTAAAATACAGTCTATCAGATGCTTCATTTCACAGTTGGCCGATAAATGCTGTCCATTCACTCATTTTTAAAAAAAGGGCACTACCTTTTTATGGAATGATGACTATCAAAAGGCCTTTGAGCACCTAAAAGAATACTTGGACAATCTCCCTATTCTACTGCCACCTATGCCAGGAAAACCATTCCTACTTTACCTATTTGCCAATAACAATGCCCTGGGAGAACTTTTGGTCCAACATGATGAACATGTGAAAATAACACGTAGTGTACTATCTAAACCATACACTGGTAGTGTATGAGCACAATTATATGCCAATTGAAAAATCTTGTTTAACTATGGTCTTTGTAGTCCATTATATGCTCAAGAACAAGACCATAGTCATTGCCAAAGTAGATCCGCTCAAGTGTCTACTATAAAAAACAACTTTACAGGGCTGCATGGCTAAGTGGATCATGCTTCTTAGTGAGTTTGGGATTGAGTATGTCAATCAAAATGCTATTAAGGGACAAGTAGTTGCAAATCAGCTTGTTAAAACTCCCATATCAAATACTAAGCCACTTACTTTTGTATTTCCAAATGAGTCCATTATGACTATAGTAAAAACATCCCTTGAAGAGTAGCCATGGAAACTATATTTTGATGGTTCCTTTACATCTCATGGGTTAGGGGCATGTTTGTTATTTATAACACCACAAGGGGATCTCATTCCCAAATCATTTTGTATGAAATTTCCTTGTATTAATAACATGGATGAGTATGAAGAACTCATTGCAGGCATTCCTCAAGCAATACAATGGAACATTCAACATCTATTAGTTTATGACGACTCATAACTCATCATTAATTAGGTAATAAACCAATTCTAGACCAAATATGAAAAACTGGCACCTTACAAAGCTATGGTGGACACTCTCAAGCAAAAGATTGCTCACATTCAGTTTGAACATATACCCAGGGCCAATAACCGAATGACAGATGCCATGACTACCATTAATTCTTTGATCTGCATCACATACAAGGCAAGAGACTACCAATTCCTCATTGAATATCTTCCAACACCTGCTCATGAACCTTCAACCATTGAAATGATATGTGATATTGTTGGTCCCAGTTCTATTTGGTATTTTGACCTATACAATTAACTCCATGACCAAGTCCTACTACCTAAGCTTTCACATAAGTAACAAAAATCCTTCACACACCAAACCTCTCTCTATAACTTACTTGGACCTACACTTTACCAAAGAAATGTTGATGGAACTTTACTTCATTGTTTAACTTATGTAGAATCTAGATTAGCATTGAGGGAAGTTCACGAAGGAGTTTGTGGGTTCCACACCAATGGGACTATCCTTGCCAAAAAGCTCATATGTGCTGTTTATTATTGGCTGACATGGAAGTAGATGCAACTACATATGTTAAAATATGTAAATAATGTCATAGGCATGAAAATTTGATTCATGCTCTAACCAAGACATTCAAGCCGATGACCATGTCATGGTCATTTTCAGTGTGGGGACTTGACCTTGTAGGGAAGATTAACTTTACCTGCTCAGATGGCCATAAACATAGTATTACCGCTACTTAGTATTTCACTAAGTGGGTTGAAACTATACCCCTCATGTGACAGGAAAGCAAATTTATAAATTCATCTCCAACCATCTTATTTTCTGTTATGGTATCCCATCTGACAATATATATGATAATGGAGGTTTGTTTAAGAACAAGGATGTCAAATCACTCTGTGCTGAGTTTAATACTACCCAACACTTTTTCATTTGATATTAACCTCAAGGTAATGGCCAAGCAAAGGTGTATAATAAGACCGTTGTCAATGTTCTTAAGAAGATTGTCAATGATGTTGGCTGTGATTGGCACTTACAAATCTTTCACACCTTCTGGGCCTACCGTACTAATCACCGCACTTCAACAGGAGCCACACCATATTTTTTTGTTTATGGCATTGAAACCATTCTTCCAATTGAGGTCGAGTTACCTTCTTCGTGCATTTCATTGAAACATATTATTGATGATGAGAATTACAGAGTCACTCGTCTGCAAGAGTTGCAACTCTTAGATGAAAAATGCATGGCCACTATGAATATCCTTTGAGCATACCAAATCCAGAGAGCTTGATCTTGGTGATCTTGTCATCAAAGAAAACCATAAGAACATGATGATTGATAAAAAGAAGAAAGATAAGTTCAAGTCTAATTGGATATGACCTTATGTGATTGTTTCCAATTATGGCTCTAGAGCATACAAGTTGGATACAATGCAAGGAGATGAACTCAATGAACCAATGAACACAATACATCTCAATCTTTACTTTACTTGAGAGACCTGAGGTATTATCTATGAGGATCATTTAAATTGTATCGTGATATCACCTTCCTTATAATGTACCATATATTGTTCCTCCCATACCTTCCCTATTGGCCAAAATTATTTACCCACCCATACCCACCTATTTTTGACCTTGGTTCCGATCCATTGGTACTTTGGGCACCTTTTGTGATTGGATTCAGATGAAGTTTTAATAGTTGATTTAGTCTTACGATTTGTTGATAGTGGTTTAATAATTACATCCTTCATTGTTGTCAGATTCCATTTCATTACTCATGCTACTAATTATAACTACCTTCGGGCAAATTAATTTCACCGAACCTTGCCATTATTTCCTATAGCCTAAGAGTAACTCATTTTACCCATATTGCACCATCACTATTCCATACATTTCCATTTGCCTATTCGCAAACTTGATATTACTTAGTTGGATCCTCCACTTTAAGACAGAACTATAGTGACTTGAGGTCCATTTGGACTATGTAGGCAATGCTCAATTTATAATTGAGGTTATCCCAGTCACCTCTTTTTCATGTTCTCACTATTTTTCAAGCAATTTAAGAAAATGTTCTCACCATTTTACGAGTCATCTTTGTGTGCATTGTGAATTTGAACTTGATGCATTGATTCCCACTCAGTTTTTCCCGATGCTCTCGCTATTTTGTAGTCAACCTTTAAGTAGTGCTCTCACCATTTTGTGATCAACCTAAGCAAACTTTCTCTCTATTTTTTGAGTTAACCCATTATGTGTCATAATTCTCCATTGAATTGAGATGCCTAAAAAAATCCAAAAACATGCATGCCTTCAACATTAGGCCATTCAGATTGTATTCATGCCACTCAGGGTGTGCATCTCCTAGTCGACAGGTATAACTGAAGCATTCTCATGGCTTTTGCAATGACCATTTCCATTTGTCTATTTTGTTTTTTGATAGTGTTTCTTCCCATTTTTGGGAGAACTACATTCGACTTGAAGTCCATGTTGGACCTTGTGTCTATGGGACTATGTAGGCAACGTCTATTTGCCTAGTGCATGTGGAGTCAGTTCGACCAGTTTCAATGATTGATTTTATTCACTATTCTCTTGGATCATTCCTTCCTCTAGATTTGTCTCCAAAACACTCTCGCCATTTTGCAAGTTGTTTATGTTATCACCTTTTTACGAGTCATAGAAATTTCACATTCTCTCATTTTGTGAGCTTATTTTCATTCTCAGCCTTAAGATGTAGTAATCATTATGAACGAAGTTCATGTGTGAGTGCTTGCATATTGTTTTTTGTTGTTGTTTTAGCCTAAACCACACTCTCATGATTTCACAAGTTTTCTGTGTTTGATGCTTTCATGATTGTGAGCACCACCTCTTTACTCTATGCTCTCACCATTTTGTGAGCCCATTGCCACTTTTTTTTCTAAGTAATTTATTTTTATTAACACCACTTTCTTCTATCCCATATCCTTGGAGAACTACATTTATATTGAACTTCATGTTGGACAACATATCCATAGTACTATGTAGGCAATGTCCACTTGCCTAGTGTATTTGGAGTCAGCTCGGTCACCCCTTCTTATTCTTCTATTCCCCACGATCATTCTAATAGTGTTGTTCCCTATAGCCTAGGATCAATGTTTTGTGCCGAGCGTAACACTTATATTACACATGTGCAAACAATTAGATTAGTTGTTTCTTGTCTTTGCATTAGATTAGTTTTTTGTTTCATGTACCTTAGAATAATTTATTTATTGCTTTATGGTTTTTCCTTTTGTGTGTTGTGTGTCTAAGAATAATTAGTTTACACTTGAGTCTTGCTCACAACTTAGGCTTAAATTGTTTATTTTTTGAAGTTAGACTATGTTTTTGTGTTTCCCTTCCCCTTGATTACCATATAATTCTTACATTTTATTCACATTTGAGTCTTGATTACCCATATCTTGTACTTGAGTTGTGAATTTGTGTTCATTCCTACACTTAATTTATTGCATTACATTCATTTAGGATTTGATTGTTCATATCTTATGTCTAAGTGATTTGTATTTTGCATTTAAATCGAGTTCTTTCATGCTTTGGAGACATATTGTTATTACAACTATCTATAACTATGATGCACAATATCACAAGCTACAACAAAAATCAGGTTAATGGATCTATCAAGCAGTGCAGTGGGTAGAACTTCTCCTTGTTCACAACCGATAGATCTCAAACATCACCCAAACACAGAGTAATAAAAACATACATAAATAGTAATCACTACTAATTAGGATGTGTATCTCCATACTAGTAGGTAACCCAAATTCATGCCTATTCTCTATGCCAACTTATTATTAATTTGTGAGTGTGGATTCATTATGTAAGTTCCCTTTATTGATTTGCCATAATGGGGAAAATTATTTGGACCTTCATTGATCATATCCACCCTATTCAGGCAAAGTAGAATTGTATCACACTTGCATCTGCCCTACTGGGGCAAAGTAGAATTGTATCACACTTGCATCTACCCTACTAGGGCATTTTCACTATGCCAATAATTATAATTGTCTTTGGACAAATCATTATTTTTACCCATTAACCCTACTAGGATAAATCACTTTGCCACTGATTATAATCATGTTTGGGAAATCAGTATTTTCACCATTGTTATCTATAGATTGTGTCATTATCTTCTTTTTGAGGGAATATTCGATGATTATATTTGTCACTTGATCCCTTAAGGGGGCATCCAGGTCTCATCTATCGCCCTTTGGGGCATTAACCAAGACAGTAACAACTTTTTCATTGTTTGAGAAGATGTTACTATCCCTGTGTATTAGAACACTTTCCCAAATAGGGGTAAACTATAAACACTCCCATTTGGCTGCATTCTTAGCCTAATCAAACTTTAGATTGGTTTTTAGCAAATGATGTAAATTAATCTTAGGAATCATTGAATATCCTAATTTCATTCGCACATCAGATGTTAGTATTCAAAATCATGTTGAGTCATCCCTATTTGGGGTATTACCTTGTATGCAACGATAACTTCCTAAAGATTCATCTTCAGTCAAATTATGACCTAACAAATTGATAAATTGGCCTTTAGGCCCATTAAGCGGGACACTTAAATAATTCTTAAAATGTAAAAAACTTAAGAAGAATTAATTAACTAAGTAAATCCAAGTAAATAATTATGTGAAATTTCACATGCAATTAATGAATATCAATTTAAAAAAAATAAAGTTTCAATAAAAATGAGGTCATAATGATGTCATCATCTTCAAAGTCAAGAAATTGAAAATATTTCTATTAAAACATTAAATTCAGAAATGGAGAACCATGCTTAATAAATTAGATCTATATCCCAAATATTAATTATTTGTTTCCTCCTAAACCTAACTACGGTTAAGTTTAACCTAACTACACATGAGTTAGGTTTAGTTTTGGAACCTATAAATAAGAAAGCCCTCACTCTCTTTCAACAAGCTCTCAAGCCAAAGCTATAATGTCAAATTGATTGGAGATAGATTCACATGCCAAGCCAAGACAATCCAAGCCAAAAGTGACAAGGAGAAATGATGCAAGGAACACCATTGTTAAATACTCTTTGAGCACATGACCGAGCACATTCCTCTAAGGCAAACTTGCAACTCTTGATCACAAAGAAGGTGAAGAATACTTGTTTTGTCTTCTTTTATTTGTTACTTGAATTGTTATCTTACTCCTTGAGTAACTAGGCTTGAGGTGTTATATCTCCATGTGTTTTTATTGGTTTCATCATACTAACATTTGACTAATGCCCTCTTAGATTCCTATGTTACAGGGACTATCGAGGAAAAGGCAAGAGTGGAAAATATGCCCTGCGGTTAAGATTTTGTTAGCAGTCTAACTTTCCTAGTAAGGGAGTGATCAAGGCCACTCCAAGTTGCAAGTGTCTTCAAACTTGGCCATTATTTATTGGCATTGCTCAATAATAGAGAGGAGAAGACCAATTGGGATACCAAACAAAATACCCAAGTAGTCAATAATTTCACTTGGATTTATAAGTTTCCATATTTGATTTAGAGAATTAGGAGGTTCATCTTGTTTATTGAGAAAAACCTCTTATTTTCCTTAGTACAACATTGATCACTTTGGAAAAAGTGTCTAAACAAAGGATTGTGCCTTCAATTGATTGATAATGAAGCTTAATAACTAAGACAGAGTTGTTAACAAAATGGACATAAGTAATTGTTTGGCTCATGGTAAAGAATTTCCTCTAATTTTCCCATGCATTCTATATGTGTTCAACAAATAAGAAGGGCATCCACACCAATAAAATATAAATAAGGAGCTAAAAGACAACCTTGCTAGATGGATATCTATAAATGAATATGCATTGAAAGGTTTTTCATTCACACTAATTCTTATATAAGCTCACAAAAAGACTTGTACTTCCATGAAATGATGAGCCAAGTTCCAACCAATACAACTGTTGTCAATCATGAATGTGTCCTTGTGAGAATGTGTGTTGTTTCTCACTTCTCATGAAACATGGAATCTCTCATAAGTGTGGGTGACTTTGGAATGGAGATAATATCTAAATTGAGGGTTGGTTCCCTTGGTGCTTTCACTAAAACTTGTTCTTAAACCTACTACCTACTAATTCTAACTATGAAAAGGGTAAAAAAGATATTGCTTGCAATAGAATTGAAATGAAAATTGGGAATGAAGGTGATGCACCAATATTGTATGACCACCTATGCTTGCAATAGACACTCTTATGAAAGAGAGAAACTTGCACACATTCTCTTCACTTGAGAAATGACTTCTACAACAATGTTTCACAAGGACTTGACAATCTCAATCTTTTTGCATGGAAGGAATGTAAAGGAACTGAATTCACATCCAATGTATAGATTAGAGTTGATCTTGACACTTAATATGACATGTAGAACATCAAATACATTGTATGAAGGTATAAAAACTAGACAATATCATAAGAAAACAAATGCTTCACAATGTTATATCAATGGCAAGCAACATACATTTCATTGAAACCTAAAAATGGAGGAAAAGAGGTTCTTATTTATCTCAAAAGGTGAGTACAAAATTTGATATCCTTTCAGCACAACTACAATCAAAGAGTGATAATAACATTCTTTAAAAATGAATATAAATAGAAAATCAAATGATGGGAGACAAAATAGTCCCAAAATAGGGGTCTCAAACTTAGTCTTCACACTCCTCAAATGCTACGTAGTACTTTCTCAAACCTATCCATTAATACATGACCTTATGATGACATATAAGAGAGAGTATCATGAGTTTAGGAGTATTAAAAATATATTCTTCATGATTGGTCAAACTTGACCACTTAGAAGGTGCCTATATCCTTGCTTGACCCCCTATATACTAGCTCACATGTCTCTATTGAAGAATTACCCCCCCCTTGAAAATAGGACTTTAAGTGTTCATTCATTCTTCATTGAAACATTCTTCTAAGACATTTATGAGCTCTCTCCACCATACATGGGATGTTAGAAGATCTTTGATGTAAGTTTGACTCCTTCAACATACTAGGCGTAAGGAGAGAAGGTGTAATTAAGAGTCTTTGAGACCTCTTCAACTCTTGAAACTGTCATTGCAACTAAATTTGACTTATGCATGCTTGATTAGGTGTTGGAGAGAAGGAGAAACATCAATAAATCCCTTGGAAAACTTTTATGCATCATTTAGTACTTTTGAACACTTGATTCCTTCACATGAGCAAAAAGACATAGGAGAGCTAAAGAAGGGTTTTGCTTTGAACCAAACAAATTCTCTCAATGAAAGAATTATCAACATGAAATCAAACGTGAAACAAAGCATTTGGAACCTTCAAGTAGCCTAAAATATTCAATTCTGCTCATATAACATGCTTTAACACCCATTCTTTGTAGCCCTAAAAACTTGTAAAGCTTCTTTTCCAAAATATTGTACAAATCAACTTAAAAACCTGAGCACATTTTTGAGTACCCTCTTTCCTCTTACAGCTCCACATAAAATTTCATGAGCCAACTGCAAGTGGAAGTATATTTTTCCCTTCATTTTTCACTCCAATTAGGCTTAAGTAAGCCTCTTAGGCCTAAAAAGTAGAAATATTGCTCCAAGATTCCACATATGTGAAATCATCCAAAATAATGTGATTCAATTTACCTAGGTTATCACCAACCTCCATATCAATTTTAGGGTCTTGAGACCATGTGGAAGCATGCAAACCAAGAAATCACTTTGTCACTTAGTCTCATTTTGAACATGTTTGAGATTGCCTTGGAAAATGGGTCTGGTTTGACCACCTCTAGAATATCCTATGCATGTTTTTGAGCTTGAATAACTAGGACACATCCCAAATGACATCATCTAATGATTGAGAAGTTGTCCCTTTCTCAAGAAATCTACAAAACACCTAAAAAATGAAAAAATAGGGAATTTATGGCAATTCGTACATGTGACATCAGCATCAAAGTACATATGTATAACTTCATTGGAGTCTTCAACAACATCCAAGAGGTTTTAGGAGCAAACTATGGCATTCAAAGTGCATTTGAGGTCCATTTTCCTTGCTTGGTCACAATCAGGATTTTAGAAGTGTTTAAGACTTGTTTAGGGTCTTAACGATTGTTTATAAAGAACAAATCACCAATTGACCTCTTGCTCATAAAACCTTCTTATCTGACCTGATCACCTATCCCAAATGAGTCATCTCCCCATGTAAAGTGTGAGAAATGGTATGAGTATGTGAAGTTGCTTAATGGGTGGCATGTTTAGTTCTCTTTGAACTTGAAAGAGGTCAAATTTGAGTTTTGGACCTCAAAAGTCATTCTCACTACTGGGAGAGGTTCAAAAACCTTCAAGACATTCTTCCTCATGATTCTACATGTTTTGGTAGTGACTATTATCTCATTGTATACATCTGGTGTACTGGTCAGGGGTCTTAGGGTTTAGGCCTGTCATCTCTTTGCTAGCCCTTAAGGAAATTTAGATTGAAAATTGAGGTTTCTTTTGCAAATTGAGGGTGTCTTGAGAGCTTTTTTATGTTTTTATATTGCCTCAAAGGCCTTCCATGGTGTTTTAAAGGCTTACTTTGTGTTTAAACCTCAAACAGGCCCCTTGGTCTCATGACTGCCTCTTGTTAATGGAATGGACAAGGTTTGAGACAAAATAGTTGGTATGTCTGTTATTAGTATGGCCTTGAGGTGACCATGATTGTATTTTTCAACTCATAAACATCCTCTCTACCTAAGGTAAATTTTAGAGGTGAATATTCATTAATTCATGAATATTCCAATTTTTGTATTTTGATTTTAGTTATTTTTTAGGGTCTACAGATGGGATTAGATCATTGAAATTTTACGGACAAATTATTTTGACGGTTGGATCACTAACCCTTTACATTATTATCTTATAAAATAGTTTAGTTTTTCACACATATATAATATACCCCGTGATCTTGATATCAAACAAGACAACACCTCTGAAGTTTCAATCCTGATATAGCTAAATGGTAGTGTTGAATGATAGTGTCAAATGATATTTCCAAATGACAGTGTTGAATGGTAGACCGAATAACAATGTCGAATGAAATAGGAAGAACATTCACTAAGGTTAAATCTTAAGGGCATGGGAAGAAGAAAGGAAAATAAAAAAATAAAGGGCTATATTCTCAAATCCTACCAGGACCAGGTGGAAAAGAATAAGAAAAATAAAATTTGAAACCTTGAAATATAGAACCATTAAATGTACCTCACCTATTGAAGGATATCGACATGGCTTTCAATGAAATGTTCAAACAAAACAATGCATGTGCACCTTTACATTTTCCCGACTGTCCTATAGAGATAGGAATTTCACATTTTGTTAAATGAGAGCTTTTTGAATATGAAGGGAAATCAAATTTACAAGGGCTTTATAAGGAGAATTCAGGTTCCATGTGTCAACAATAAGCATAAATGACAGTGCGTTTTCTTCAAGTATTGCCTTTGTTTTAAAAACCAGTTGATATGAAAAAGATTAAATGAGGAATTGGTGAAACTACCTATGATAACCATGTCATGGATCCATTGGATAGATTTAGAATGCATACAGAATCATATGAGCTAGCTAAAAAAATGGTTGACAATGTCTATTGTGAAGATGCGGGGCATTATTTAGATGATAGGGATAATGAACAAGAGATGGTAGTTGAATAATGATCAAACAATAAAAACTATGAAACCCTTGCTGACATAAGGATTGAACTGTTGCATAGAATCCAGGATTAGTGACCATCATATAGACTGGTCCTAATCCTGAATTCCATGCAACAATTCAATCTTTATGTCACCAAGGGTTTTATCTTTCTTATTAACTGATCATTGTTCAATTTTCATCTCTTATTGTTTGTTATCACTATCATCTAAATCATGCCCCACAGCTTCACAATAGACACTATCAACCATTTTATTAGCTAGCCCATATGATTCCGGATGGATTCTTGAGGTATCCAATGGATTCATGACATTGGTTACAAGAGACAACTTGACCAGTTCTTGGTTTAATTTCTTTTTTATCAGCTGGTCTAAAAAAATGGCAATACTTGCAGAGGCAACACTGTCATTTTTGCTAACTCCTGACACAAAATTTGAATTTATCTTATGAACCCCTTGTAAATTTGATTTCTCTTTATATTCTAAAAGGTCTCCTTGAACAATGTGAACTTATTTCTACAAGATATAGCTAGGAAAATCTATAGGATATTCCTCCAATCATTGTATTCATCTGGCAATTACTTCTGTATGGTCTTCAAACTGCATGGGCTTGGCATGGTGGCAAGTACTTCAAAAACAAATTTTATTGCTATGGTCCATGGTAAATTGTTGCGGGTGGGGCCAAGGGGGATGTGGAATCAAATGCGCCAAATGAGGGCTGAGGTCATATTTATAAGACCCCATGGAGGTGATTGGGCAACTTGGTAGCATACTGGCTACACTGGTAACCCTCTAGCTAGGCCATAAACATCTGATAAAACCATTCAACCTAGTCATTTGATGGAACTGTTTAGCTCAGTTGTCTAGCACAGTTATTGGCACACCATTTGGTAGAGCCATTTAGTACCACTATTGGCCCAACCTTAAACATAGTCGATGGTAGAGCCATTTGGCACAACCAACAATAGAGCCATTCGGCTCATCCCTTTGGCACGATCGATGACATAGCCATTTGGCTCAGTGTTTTGGTAGAGTCATTCAGCACAACTTTTTGGCTAGGGCGAAAAACCTAGAATTTTTTTTCCTGGACTTGTCGATTCACCAAGGCTGTGAATCAGATTCACCTAAATGAATCTAAGAGGGTTTCAGATATGGGTGCTTAAAATTTACCCTGCCTGTACCAAATCACAAGGTGTGATTGTGCCCATAGAACTCTCAAAACACCAAAATCTCTCATGACTAGATTGATAGCCTGTGTGTGAATTAGGCCTATAGGCCTAAACATGGCTTTGAACATTTCATACCCCTGTCATCTAGTCTGAGGGTTATATGAGATTTTTTTTGCATCATTAAATCATTCACCAAAGAATCTTCATCCTTTTAGACCCATTCTTAGTCCTTTACTCTCTTTCAATCCAAGCAAAATTATTTTAAGTGCAAGCAAAATTGTAGCTGTTCCTTGACTATGTATGGAGATTAAAACTCAGTTTGCCTAGTCTTCACTTTGTTTCCTTTTATCTCAACACATCTTATGAACTCTCAGTTTATCTAAGGTATACTTCAGAGTCCTCCATAACATCTCTATTCTTTCTTTTAGTCCTAAGGCCAATCCGTGTCATGTAGCTTATAGGTGCCTCTAGGGTCACTTGATTGTATTCTTTGAGTTTTAGGACCTCATCTTGTGATCACTAATCCTTTTTTGGCTTATGAACTTGTTTGGATCCTAAATTAGGATCAATCTCTTTTCAACACCTCTTCCCTTTCATTGTTTGAAATTGGATTGGTCTTTCAAAAAGGTATGTAGGTAGTTGTTTAGAGTCATGACTGTATTAGGTGTTTAGACCTCCATCTTTTATACCAATGACTTCCTCAAATGGCCTTTGAACTGGTTGAAGTTTTAATTAAGCTCTCAACAGCTTTTCATACATGCTCTATTAGCTCTCTTCTTCAGGCTTATGAGCAACTGTCAAGTTAACACCCTGTCACTAGTAGGTCATTTGAGAAATAGATTTGAAACCTAGTCCTCTCACCTGCTATGATGCTTGAAAGAATCTAAACTAAAGGAGTTAACTTTAATTATACATGCAAGGTCCATGATCTCCTTTTGACATTTTCAAGTCACTTCTCTCTTGCTTCTTTTATACAGAATTGTAGGTGTATTAATGATGTCAACTCAGTTTCCCTTAGTCTCTTGACTATCCAAGTAGCTTAGTTACTTTTCAAAGGTTTATGACACTATTTATTTGCAATGAGTTTAGGCTTTTGATTTTTGAGACTCCTTTATGTTGATTGGATATTGATCATGGTTAAAAATGAGGACCTACAGGCTTGAGGATTGTATGTCTTATTTGCTTATTTTAGGGCTACAAGGGGCCCTTCTTGAGTTATTTAACCTCATCAACCCTGTCATTTCCACTACTCACTTCTTAAACGTAAGGCTTCTCAATAACATTTAGCACACATGTTGACTGTATGTTCTCCTTGGTTGAATGTGTATTTTCACCAAGCTAACTATAGATGCTTAAGAAGATCTCCATCCATATTTTAGAAACCCCTTTACCTTATCCATAACCTTATGATAGTTCTATCTCAGTTTAATCCCTCTATCAAGCAATTGTCTTCATGTGCTAACAAACTGACCATTTAAGGACTGTGATTGCTAGACTGCTGTAGGTAGTCATTTATCTTACTTGGTGCTCTGCCAACCTCCCTTGGCATTGAACTAAGTCATTTTTGTACCCTAACTATTCATCTCAACAAGTTCTATGCATCCAAAAAACTTTATACACATGAAGTCCACATTACATAGAGAATTGACTATGTTCTCCTTGGTGACTGTAGGTGTAGTGTTAAGGCTTGATTGTAGCTAAATATGAGAGATTTTCTTCCTTGAAAGATCCTTAAAGACCTTAAATCAAACTCATACAAAATCAAATATATGGATGATCTAATTGTCTATACCAAACTCAAACCTCATTGTACTCTTTGCATCCAACTAGCACTTTTGTACACTAAAAGGCCTATAAGCTGACTGTAGGAACATGGCTGAAGGTCATCATTTGATGTTTGTATAGACTGTATGAGAGTTTCTTGAGATGAATGATGAGATTCCAAAACCATTAAAGAATTTGATTACCTTTCAACAACTTGGAGAGCCTAAAAAGAACTTGATAAGTATGGAGAACAAAGCATACGGTATTTACCTTAAAAATTGTTACTTACCTTAAACTCTACTAAACAATGTTTAAGGAGGCTTTCTTGAATGGTTTGATATACCTTGGATCTCAAATAAGCACTCTCATCCTTTTCAATCATCTTAGACCACTTTCAAGGTTCATCAAAACACCTTATAAACATGTTTATGAAGACACCAAGTCCTTTGAAGGTCTCTCAAGATGGTAACACAATCATACACAATCCTTAATGTGTTATTTAGGTGTTTGAGGATCCAAAGAGGTCATTTGTTCTCATAGTTCCACTGGTCATCTTCAAGATTATTATGAACATTCTCAAACAATCTCATGCTTAGGTAATTGACATCTATTGATTGTAAGATCTAAGCAAGGTCTTATAATCTGCTATGATATCCTTCTAGTCTACTGCTAAGAATGCCTACAAGAGAGATTTTGAGTTTTCAAGAACATAGTCTTAAAACAATCCATGGATTGTATTTCCAAGGTGAATTAAGACTTTATCACCTTTTATAATCCCTTAAAATCATGATAAACTCACTAAGATGCTTTCATACACTGAGAATCTCATTAGACCTGCTATTGTACCTTGTGGAAGGGCCAAATAATCACCCAAACTATCTCAAGAGAGACATTTTCGAGATGAAGGTACTTGAAACCTATGCTTGGATGAAATATATGTATTATATCTAAAACATGAGCTTGAAAACTCCTAAAAATGAATACATTTTGGTATATCAAACATACTTGAAAATTGTTAAATCTCAAGTCAAGACAGGCAACCAATTTCTTATTAAAAGAATTATTATCAAGGAAAATTAGTTGATGATTCAAACATGAATAATGTCTTATTTAACCCTGAAATTGTCCTCATAAAACTATTTTTATCCATCGAGCTCTAAAGTGAAGAAATGAAGACAAACCTAGACCCTATCTGGATGACTAGGTCATAATGACCCCCTTACACTCTTAATGATTGTTCATAAAGATGGGAGAATAAATATGATAACTAATGCCACTAAATTGAAGCTTATTAGGGTCCCTATCATTGCCCAAGGTCTTTGAACTTGACTCTCTTTTTTTGCCTGTATTGAGTAAAAATTGGTCTTCCTAGAGCTGCCAAGGAAGTCAATATGAGAGATAAATTGGTTTTTATTCATTTTGAGATCTAAAATCTCTTCTAAATAATTTTTTTGACCTTGGCATGGATAAATAAGTTCATAAAGATGTCTTGATCTCAATTTCACTTTGAATAACTATACAGATGGCCTCAAAATAGGCATTTTTGTCACTAAAACTACCAAAATCATTTGAAAAGTCTATTGAAACTACTGCAAAAATGTATTTATTATACTCTTCATGCTTGAACAAGTAGACCATGTCCATCATTTGATCATAGACTACCATTCACAAAAACCTGCTCCATAAGCCATTATATGGTCCAAAATCTAGTAAATTGGGTCATAAAGTTAGTCAAACATGTCACCAACCAATTTGATCAATTATATAACATGAGGTTATTTTGACACAAGCCATAAGGCATTTTAGGATTTTCTAGACTCTTTTCATCTTTTGAAACAACTTGAAATTGGTCAAAAGATGGCTAGACAAGCACATGGCCATGATGATTAAAACTTTAATTTTATCAAATCTACCTTAAACTCTGCTAATCAAGGCTTTGGATGACGATTTCAAGGAAATTCCAAGACCAACATACCAATTAAAATGGAAAACAATATGACATATAAATTTTCAAGTGGTAGGGGTGATAATTTGACCTGTGAGATCAAAATTATCAATATTTTGATGACTCAACTTGAAAACATGCTTGATATGCTTGAGAACCAGACCATTGACATCTCTTTTTCACTCATAAGACCACTCTTGCATTATGAAATAAATCTTATTCATGAATACAAGACTCTTGAATTGAAATAAGACAAATTTTCTCCTCCAAAAGAAGGAAAGAAAACACACAACAAAAGGAAAACTAACTAATCAAAGCAAATGTGCAAGCAAAACACTTATTTAAAAGAAAACACAAACAAACTAATATGCCAGGATGACACTTGGAGGAAAACAAATAAATTAACTATGTACAAGGAACTTAGCTCTCAATAGTAGTGTTTAAGATCTATCCCATTGATTGGGATTGAAAGCTCCTCAGCATCCATCTTTTGAAGTTGGAAGGCATTGTGGGATTTGCAACTAGAGATTGTGTATGGGCCACTCTAAAGAAATTAAAACTTGGTATGCCTTCCTAGTTTAGCTTTGTCCTCATCCCATTTGATAACCAAATCTCATTTTATGAAACTCCATGAGGAAGCTCCTTTGTCAAAGGCTCTCTTCACTTAGGTTTGATGAATTTTCATGGCTAACATGGACTGACTTTTAATCTCTTAAAACTCCATAAGCTTAGCATACTTGATCTCCATTGGTTCATTATCCAACAACTCAAGTTGATGCATTAGTCTTAAATCAATAAACTCAAGAGAAATGGGTAACCTTGTTTTCTTACCATAAACTAGCTTGTATGGTGAGTTGGCTATTGACCTTTTGTATGTGATCCTATCATTCTATAGAGCTGAATTCAATTTCAAATGCCATGATCTCTGATTATCTTCAATAGTCCTTCTTATGATCTTTAATAGGTTCTTCTTGGTGGACTCAGCAAGGCCATTGCCTTGTGGGTAGTAATTTGATGAAGTGCTAAGATAAACACCATGTTGAACACCCCATTGACTGATCTTAGCTCCCACAAAATCCATAACATTTTTTGAAATGATGGTGGAAAGAACCCCAAATTTTGTAAGCAAAACTTCATAAAAGTCTAGTACACTGGATTTGTTTACTTCTTTCAAAGCTACTACCTCTGTCCATCTTGTGAAGTAATCCGTGTTAGTAACGATCCACTTATGACTTGAGCTTGAAGCAGGGTTAATGAGGCCAATGGAGACTAAAACCCATTGGACAAAAGGTTTATCAACTGAAATTAGTTGGAAAGGTAAGGCTGCATGTCTCACTTTTCGTACTAACATAGCACATTACTTGCATTTTCTAACCCATACATGATAATCACTAAATATACTTGGTCAATAGTACCCACCTCTCATGATTTTAAGGGTTGTAGTCCTTGCTAGCAAATTTCCTCCACCATATCCATCATGGAACTCTTTAGGCAACTTTTCTATTTGGCTAGGTTCTGTACACCTCAATAACATATCATTGATGTTTTCTTTAAAAATTACACCATGAACAATGAGAAATGGAATAGATTGCAATCTAAAATATCTTCTTCTTGAAGAACTTAATTAGGAGGATATAAACCATTTTGAAGATACCTTACCAATTCATGAAACTAGTTAGAAGATGAGGTATGATCTACTGCAACTTCTTTATCATTCAACTCTAAAACTACTTCCTTATCCTCTTGCAAGATTTGGGCTAGATGTTCAAATAATCTTTTATCTCTAATCAATTTTTTGACTTTGATTTCAACGTCATAATCCATCACTCTTGTTATCTAACTTGGCCTCTTCTCATTTATATCCTTGGTAAAAAAGAACTCCTTAATACTTGGACGAGAAACCATTATATGTATCATGTTGTTAGATAACAAATATCTAATCTTTTAAAGAGATATAATTACTGAAGAACATGCTTTTCAATATAAGAATATGTTGTTTCATATTACTCCAAATCTTGATTGAATAAGGCTATTAGTTGCTCCAAAGCCTCTTGATTTTGTTGGATAAGAATACTTGAAATGGTGTCCACATTAGTATAGGTGTACAAGATGAATATAAATTGAGAAATTAGGATTTATGAGTGTAGGATCACTATCTATTGCTTGCTTTATCTCCTCAAAACTCTTCATCCCTTCCTTATACCAGCTGAATTTTTGATTCTTCTTAAGTATGGTTGTAAGTGGCTTTGCTAAAATGGCAAAATCTGAAATATATCTCCTTATAAAATTGATTTTTCCTAGGACGCTTTGTAATGCCTTCTTGTGTTTAGGCAAAGAGAGAAAAATTGAGTCAATCATTTCATGATCTATACTTAAACCATGTTTTGAAACCACATGTCCAAAAAGATTACATTCATGTATCAAGAAGTCACAGTTTTTGGGGTTAAGAGACACCTCAAATTGCCTACACCTTTCAAACACTTCTTTGAGATGAATCATGTGTTCACTTGCACTCTTTAAAAGCATAGTAATATTATCTAAATAGACAAGAACAAACATGTTAATAAGACCTTGTAATACCATATCCATGGCCCTTTGAAAGGTTGTTCTAGCATTGGACAAATCGAATGGCATCTTTCTATAGGTGAAGGTTCCCCACTTTGTAGTGAAGGCTGTCTTGAACTAATCTTCCTCAACCAAAATCTGATTGTATCCACTATACCCATCCAATAATGAGAACTTTTCTGAACCTACAAGTAGCTACAATATTTTCTCCATGGATGGCAATGGATAATGATCTTTAAGAGAAGCCTTATTCAAATCTCAGAAGTCTACACAAAATCTAATCTCATTTTTATTCTTTCATATTGGAACAAGGTTTGACATCCAAGTTGAGTGCTTTATTAGAAAAATGATGGTTGATTTTATGAGCTTATGAAGCTCAGTTCTCATCAAAAGCTCAAGTTTTGGATTTATGGGTCTTTGCATTTGTCTAACCGATTTGGTTTCAGGTTCTAGCTCAATGGTGTGTTGAGTTAAACTTAGGTCAAATCCTTTTAAATCACTATATTACCATGCAAATACATTATCAAAACTCCTATATAACTCAGTGAAGGTTTCATTTTGTGAAGGGGTGCGTACTTTACCCAATTTCAAACTCTTTTTATCTGCAATCTAAATGTTGGCATAGTGCTCTTCTTTGGTTGACAAAGAGGACTTCTCTCTCCTCATCTCATCATCTCCACTGAAGATGTTTTAAGTGTGACCATTCGACAACTTATTATATTTCAATTGAAAAATGTAATCCCTATACTACTGTAATAACTTTGATTCCTGGAAGAAAATTCAACCTCCTCTTGCAAGACCCTGACAATCTGATTATCATCCTCAAAGACCTGATAATTCTCATGATATATATAATGGAAGGCCTCACAACAAATTTTATGTGTGCCTTATTTTTATCACTTTTTAAATCAACTGGAATACTGAATTGAGCCTCTATGGCAGTTAACCTATCTACATGTTTATTTTTTTCTCTTGGTACTACTTAAATGTCAAAAGCTTGAAAATATTCAAGAAAATCCAAAAATCTATGCTTCTAATATACATAAAAAGTTTTTTTACATACATTAAGCCCTCTTACATGGTGAACTATACGTTCACTATCAACAAAAAATTGTAAAATGTTGATTCCCATCTTCTTAGCACACTACAAAGCATGGACTAGTGCCTCATATTCTGCAACATTGTTTGAACATCCAAATTTAGAACTTAATGATAAAAAATTACCTTTGTTTTGTTGGATATATCAACATCATTTCAGCCCTAATACCATGCTTGTTCTTTGACCCATCAAAGTATAGCTGCCAAAGACCATCACTAGACTCATCTTCCTTCATCATGGCTAAAAGTTTTGCATCATTTTCATGGAGGCAATAAACACCAAGCTCCTCCTCAATTAATTTGTATGGATCATGCTCATGTAAGTTTGAGGCCCATTCATCAAGGAATAAATTTGGAACTCCCTCAAGAGGTGAATTAGTTTCCACTTCACTAGCTTCTAACACTTCATCCGAGATGACATAGTGTTTACAACACTTGACATGTAAGGATCCAAGTGGAAACGTGCAATGGGATCAAAATGAATAGATATCTTTTTACTATACCTGGTTTTGAACATCAAATATGTCTAATTAGCTGACAAGTAGCCACCAATCTTTGAGGTAAAATTTCTAGACAAAAACATGGCAAAGCAAGGATGCAAGTCTACCACCACTACATCTTGATGAATAATGACATCTAAGAATGCATGAAATATTAGTTTTAGGGTCTTTATCATGCCTATTGTCTTTGTTGGTGATCCATCCATTGTCAATACCCCTTTTGTGTTTGGTTCATACACTAAACTAGGCTTATCTACAATTTGTTTGGGCATGACAATGTTACTAGCTCCACTATCCACTATACAATTGTGGACTAATGTATCACCAAATATAAAAGAGAGATAAAAGGGAGGTGTTTCTATTTTTTTAACTCATCCTTACCCAATTTTACCTCTTTGTGTACTTGATGGACCTATTATCTTATTCGTTGATCAAAATTTACCAATACTATGCTTTCTTGCTCAACTGGTTTTGATGACAACTTGAGAGTTGAATGTTCTTGTATTAGCATATCCTTTTATCTTGGGATTGATAAATAATTCCACATGCTCATACTAAAATTTTATCTCTTCATATGATGCACAATACTTTAAGGAGATGTACTTACCTTTGGCTGCACTTTTTGAATAGCTGGTTGATCCTGAATTTATGGTACTTATTGAGACTTACCAACATTAATGTTCTGATTTTTCTATGGTGTAGGGGAAACATACTAATTGTTTAAATTATTATGAACATTATGAGGTTTAATTGAAACATGATTCACATCTTTAGTCTCTTCAATAGCTCTCTTCTTCGCTCTAGTCATAGCTGCAACCACACTGCTTGAAAAATCTGAGTCACCAACTTGATTCAAGGCCACATGATTATCAAGTTGCCAATTAGCAAAAGTCGAATCCAACTGCTGTTGTCCATGATTCATCTTATCTTGTTGAACCATACCTTTATTATGTTGACCCTATTGAAGATAAGCCTCTTTCGGAGTCATTCGAGGCATCACCATGGATTGGTTGACCAATTCCTGATTTTATATGTTATTCTGATTTAAAAGCTGCAATCTTGAATCTGACATCATGTTATTTTGAGTTGGTATAGGGATAAGAGCTTTATATAATGATGGAGCATTAGGATCTACTACTAGATATGGTTTGGTTTGAGTGATAGATCCTTGAGATTGATAAGCTAGTCTCTATTATTTGAAGCCTTGATAGGGTGGCCTATTGTCTTTGAAACGCTGATAGGTAGTTTTATTAGGCGCTTGATAAGGCCTATTTGCTTGGAATTGATGTCTATTCAGTTGGACAATCTCATTCCTAATGGACTGCAACATTATTTTGAGCTCTCCAATCTCAGTTGATTAGCCAGGAGGGGATGAAACTTGTGTCTGGTAGGCTCGAATAGAGCCATAAGAGGAGCTTGAGGGGCTAGTATGCGCTGTGTTTCATGAAAAAATGGTATAAGAGGTTTAGGAGCCATTTTTTTAGCTTGTATCAATCTTTTCTCAACTCTTATTATTACTATATAATAATTTGGTAAAGTGGTACCACCCATTGATTATATCATGACAATAATGTCGAAATTGAGGGCTCTCAGATAATATAAGGCATATTTTGGGGATGCCCTGATTATTAGAGGTATCTTAGTCCATGATTTTTTGAATATGAGGTTAAAGTCAATCATGAACTCATGAGGGGGGCTCTTTATGGTGGTAAGTTGTTCAAATAGAGACAGGTGATCAGATTTGTCCTCAAATTGCCTACAATAAGATGCACCGAAGTCATCCCATAAAGCAATGGAATTGAATAGAAAGTTTTTATACCACTGCAATGATTTTCCTTTGAAGGAAGCAACAATTAATATAATATCCATGTCCTCTTGAACAACATTGTGGATTGATTAGAGGTTGGTAACCTCCTTGATGTGCTCAATAGACATGATTTGATCTTCTCCTAAGAAAAAAGGGATGCTTTTGAGAGTTGATACTGGTATATCATCAATCTGGATAAGATTTAGTGGGCTTCCTTTATTAAATGAGACAAACACTTAGTTTTTGATGGCTATCTGGATAGTAGAAACTTAACTATCTAGAGCAATAGGCTAACTAGAAGATATAAATTTATTTATAGGATAAGGGTTTGTCTTATTAAATCTTGTTCTTTTATAAGAAGTAGAAGGCAACTCAATGAATTATAAAGGAATACCTTTTTTGGATGATCTTGTGGTAACCTTTGGCATGAAAATTGTGCCTATCTACTGCTAAAAACTCTGTGACTTGAAAGAATGCTAAGGTTCAAATGATGATGAGTGTCCTTTGTTACTAAAAATGCTTTTCCTCAGATCCAAACTTCAGATATGTCAAGGAAAATGGGTCCCATTGGGCATGCCAAAAATTATTATCAATAAGGAGTGTGCTCTTGTGAGAATGTGTGTTGTTTCTCACTCCCACTGAAACATATAATCTCTCTTAAGTGTGAGTGACTTTGAAATGGAGAGAAGAGGGCTAGTTTCCTTGGTACTTTAAATAAAAACTGGTTCTTAAACCTATTAACTACTAATTATGACTATGAAAAGGGTGAAAGGGATACTGATTGCAATGGAATTGAAATAAAAATTAGAAATGAAGGTGATGCACCAATTTTTTATGACCACTTATGCTTGCAATAGACACTATTATGAAAAGGAGAAACTTGCACACATTCTCTTCACTTCATAAATGACTTCTCCAACAATGTTTCATAAGAAAGACTTGACAACCTCAATCTTTTTGCATGGAAGGAATGTAAAGAAAATGAATTCACATTTAATGCATAAATTAGAGTTTATTTTGACACTTAATATGAAATTTAGAACACCAAATATATTGTATGAAGTATAAGAACTAGAAAATATCATAAGAAACAAATGCTTCACAATGTTATTTCAATGGTAAACAACATACACTTCACCAAAACCTAAAAATGGAGGAAAAGAGATTCTTATTTCTATCAAAAGTTGAGTACAAATTTTGGCAGCCTTTCAACACAACCAAAATCAAAGAGTGATAATAATATTCTAGAAAAATGAATACAAATAGAAAATCAAATGATGGGAGACAAAAAAACCCCAAAATAGGGGTCTCAAACTTGATCTTCACACTCCTCAAATGCTATGTAGTACTTTCTCAAACCTCTCCATTCATCCATGTCCTTAGGGTGGCATATAAGATAGAGTAACATGATTTTAGGAGGATTAAAAATGTCATCTTCATGATTGGTCAAGTGTGATGACTTGGAAGGTGCCTATATCCTTGCTTGACCCTGTATGTACTAGTTCACATGTCTTTATTGAAGAATTAGTCCCCCCCCATGAAAATATGAATTTAAGTCTTCATTAATTCTTCATTGAAACATTATTATAATACATTTATGAGCTCTCTCCATCATACATGGGCTGTTAGAAGCTCTTTAATGCAAGTTTGACTCCTTCAACATACTAGGCGTAGGAAGGAGAGGTGTAGTTAGGAGTCTTTGAGACCTCTTCAACTCTTGAAACTTTCATTTCAACTAAATTTGATTTCTTCCTACTTGATTAGGCATTGGAGGGAAGGAGAAACATCAATAAATCCCTTGGAAAACTTATATGTATCATTTAGTGCTTTTGAACACTTGATTCCTTCACATGAGCAAAAAGGCATAAGAGAGAGAAATAAGGGTTTTGATTTGAATTAGATAAATTCCTTCCATGAGAGGCTTCTCAACATGAATTTAGACTTAAAAAAAAGAATTAAAAACCTTCAATTAGCTCAAAAGATTCAATTTTGCTCGTATAACATGCTTTAGCACCCATTCCTTATAGCCCTAAAAACCTGTAAGGCTCCTTGTCTAGAATATTTTACAAATTAAATTGGAAATTTGGGCACATTTTTGAGTACCCTCTATCTTTTTACAACTCGACACAAAGTTTCATGAGCCAATTCCAAGTGTAACTATCATTTTTCCTTCATTTCCCTCTTTAATTAGGCTTAATTAGGCATCATAGGCCTAAAAAGTAGAAATATTTCTCTAGAGATATCCCACATGTGTGAAATCTCCCAAAATCATTTGATTCACTTTCCCTAGGATATCACTACCCTCCATGTCAATTTTGGGGTCTTGAAATCTTGTGGATGTATGCAAACCAAGAAATCACCTTATCACCTAGTTTCATTTTGAACCTGTTTGAGATTGATTTGGAAAACAGGTCTAGATTGACCACTTATAGAATATATTAAGTTTTTGGGATTTAATAGCTAGGACACATCCCAAATGACATCATATAATGATTGATAAGTTCTCCTTTTCTCAGAACACCTACAAAACACCAAAAACATGCAAAAATATGGCGTTTTGACAATCCTTACAGGTGACATTGGCATCATAGTACATGTGTAGAACCTCCTTAGAGTATTCAACAACATTTTAGAGGTTTTTGGAGCAAACTTTGGCATTAGATGTGCATTTGAATTCCATTTTCATTGACTGATCACAATCAAGGTTTTAGAAGGTTTTAGGATCTATTTAGGGTTTTAACAATTGTTCACAAAGAACATATCACCAATTGACCTCCTTCTACTTGGCAAAACTTCTTGACTGACCTCCTCACCTATCCCAAATAGCTCAGCTCCCCATGCAAAGTGTGAGAAATGGTATGAGTATGTGAAGTTGCTCTTTAGGTGACATGTTTAGCTCTCTTTGAACTTGAGAGAGGTCAAATTTGAGTTTTGGACTTCAAAAATCATTTTCATTACTGGGAGAGGTTCAAAAATCTTCAAGACATTATTCCTCATGATTCTACATGTTTTGGTAGTGATTATTACCTCACCATATACATCTGGTGTACTAGTTAGGGGTCTTAGGGTTTAGGCCTATCATCTCTTTGCAAGCCCTTAAGGGTATTTAGATTAAAAACTGAGGTTTCTTATGCAAATTGAGAGTGTCTTGAGACCTATGCTATGTCTATATATTACTCAAAGGCCTTCTATGGTGTTTTAAATTCTTGGTTCTGTAATACATCACTAAATTCTTTGATATGTTAATAACATTTGAATTATCACAAAGAATAGAAATAGGTGATTTGTACTCTACCTTGATGTCTTTTAGTATTTTTTTCATCCACAAGACTTGAGTGTAACATGCCACTATGGTCACATACTTTGCTACTGTTGTGGAAAGAGCAACTGACTCTTGCTTTTTGCTTAGCCATGAAACAAGTCTATTTCCAAGAAAAAATGCACCACCATTAGTGCTTCTTATATCATCCATACTTCTTGCCCAATCAACATCTGTATAGGCTGTCAAAGTGAAGTCTTCACTTTTAGGCTACTATAGGCCATAGTCAATTATGCTCTTGATATATCTGAATATTATTTTCACTGCATTGACCTATGACTCTTTAGGAGCAGCTTGAAATTTTACAACCATGCACACTGCTTGCATGATATCAAGTTTTGATGCAATTAGGTATAACAAGCTACCTATCATTGATCTATACATAGTCTGATTTGCATTAAGGGACTCATCCTATTTGCTCAACTTGCATCCAGTTATCATGGGAGTACTAACTAGTTTGTTATCTTCCATTCCAAACTTCTTGAGCATTTACTTAGCATACTTGGTTTGAGATATAAATATCCATTCATCAGATTGTGATATTTATAGACCAAAGAATAAAGAAAGTTCTCAAAGCATAGACATCTCAAACTCACTTTACATTTTTGTCGCTAGTTATTTGCACATTATGTTGTTGTTACCACCAAAGATGTTATCATCTATATAAACAATAATAATCAATGTATGCTCACCTTTTGATTTAAAGTATAGATTATTGTCTACACATCTTTTGTTGAATCTTTATTGTCATAGGTACTGGTCTAATCTTGAATACCATGCTCTAGGTGCCTATTTTAGACCATACAAAGCTTTCTTCAATCTGCACACATAATCTTCTTTTTTTGAGAGCTAAAAATCTTTAGGTTGTTCTATGTATACTTCCTCTTCTAGGTTCCCATTCAAGAAAGTAGACTTAACATCCATTTGATTAACTTAAAATTTCTTATAAATATAGAATGCTAGAAACATTTTTATGTCTTCTAATCTAGCGATTGGAGAAAATGTTTCCTTAAAATTTATGCCCTCAACTTGTGCATATCTTTTGCACACCAATCTTGTTTTATTTCTTATAATAGCTCCATCCTCATTGAGCTTATTTATAAAGACCCAATTTGTACCTATCATATTCTTGTTTGAAGGTCTTGGAACTAATTGCCAAATTTTGTTCTTTTCAATTTCACTTAGTTCTTTTTCCATGTCTTTTAGCTAGTTTTCATCCTTACTAGCTTTAACATAGCTCTTAGACTCAATTTCAGACATTAGAGCAAACCTTACTTGCTCCTTATTTTGTGAAACTCTTGTCCTTATCTAAACTCCTTCATTTTTATTGCTAATGATCTGCTCTATAGGATGATCCTTATGAATAAATATTGCATGTGCCTTTTCATTTACGTCCTCATGCTCTTCATTAGCTGCTTCATCTTCAAAATTTGATTCTTCAATACAAATTTCTTTGTCAAGTTTAACATGTTTCAAGCCTTCTTCAACATTGACATTGATGCTCTATATAATCTTGTGAAGCCTTTTATTGTAACATATATAGGCTTTGCTTTGGGTGGAATAAGTGAGAAATATTCTTTCATCACATCTTGATTCAAAGCTTCCCAATTTGTCATCTTTTCTCCAGATGTAGCATTTGCTACCAAACACTCTAAAATACTTCATAGAGGTAGGTTTTCCATACCATAGTTCATATGGAGTTTTGTCACTATTTACCCTTAGTTGAACTGTGTCCAAGATATATACTACTGTTTGGACTGCTTCTCTCCAATATCTATTAGGTAACTTGGTCTCTTTTAACATTATTCTGGCCATCTCTTTGACTGTTATGTTCTTTCTCTTAACAACTCCATTCTGTTGTGGAGTCCTTGTTATAGAGTAATGTCTTTTGATTCCATGCTTCTCACAGTACTTTATGAATTCATTTGAGGTAAATTCTCCACCTTTATCAGATCTTAAGAATTTGATTTTTCATCCAATCTCATTTACCACTGTGACCCTAAAGATCTTAAATCTCTCAAATGCCTATGACTTGTCCTTCAAAAAGGTTACCCATGTCATTATTGAGTAATCATCTACAGATAAAATATATTATTTCTCATTTAGATCCTCTTGTCTTAGTAGGACCAAAAAGATCAGTATGAACTAATTCTAGAGGCTTTGTAATTGCATACTCCTTTGTTTAAAATTTGACCTTTGTCTACTTGTTTAGTTAACATTCCTTGAAATTAATGTCTGCAGGATTAATTATCTTAGGCATGTGTCTAACACACTTATTTGAACTCACTTTGACTAGGTTATCAAATTTAACATGACCCATTCTTTTATGCCGTAACTAACTCTTATCAATCTTTTCTATCAAGCAATTATTACCATTCACTTCAACAAGATTATAAATATTGCTTTTAGTTCTTTCCCCTTATACATCTAGTCTTTCAAATCTCTTTAACTTGCATCCTTCTACATTAAATGTGACCTTATATCTATTGTCACACATTTAGTTGACACTTAGCAGATTATGCTTCAATCTTTCAACATACAGACATCATGTATAGACAGTTTTCCATCTATGTTCAAGGTTCCCTTACCTTTGATCTTTACTGCAGTGTTGTCTCCCATGCTAATAGATCCTTCCTTACATTTACTCAATTTGATGAAATTGCTCTTGTCATCAGCAGTATGTTTTGAGCAACCACTATCTATTACCCATAAATTTTGCTCCTCGACATGGAGTGCAGTTTGAGAAATCATATGTTGATCTTTCACTTTCCACACATCTTTGGGTTTCTTATTTGTCTTCTTTTTCTCATTTTCCAAGAATTGTGAACTTTTATTCACACTGGGAGGCATGCCTTTCTTCTTGCTTTATATTTTTGGTCTGATAAAATTTGTTCTACATTGTTTAACTATGTGACCAAAATTATTGCAATTATAACATATTGCATTTGTATCTAAATAGGGAACAAATAGATTTCTACTTAAAAAATTTATTCTCTTTTTAGGTACAACTCTACAATCAATATCCCTATGACCAAACTAATTATAGGTATAAAAATAACTATAGAAAGATGATGAATACCTGGTCATAGCATTTCTTTGTGCAGTATGATGAACTCTTCTAAACTCTGGTTTCTTCAAGTCTCAATTTTATGTATCCATCTACATCAGCTACCTTTGTCTTCTCCTTTTCTTCAAGCTTCCTTTCAGCTTCATCCATTTTAACATCAACAGTGCTTGTGTCTGTCTTTGTGTCCTTGAAAGCTTTCTCTTTTTTTGATCTTGATTCTCCTTCTGATATGAAGTTATCATATAGGTTAGCAAATGTACTAGTTATGGAACTTTTCTATTTTTCATAACCAAGACCAGATTTCTCTTTTGAAGGCTTTTGAGAGTTGATCAAATCATCAAGAATGTCTGATTCTCCTTTCATTTTCATACCTTTGTCTATTTAATCATTTAGCTTTTTCAAGCTCTTTTTTCAAAGCCACTATCTCTGCTTCTAACTTCATGTGCTCATCATATTTAGATTATAGTTCAAGTTTAAATACATCTTCTATTTTCTAGCCTCTTCAACAGGTGTCTTTAAGATAACCACCATCTAATTAGATTCTTCAAGATTTTTGGATATTTTCTCAATTTCTTTTTGTCTAATCTTCTTCTGTTTTGAGCTTTTTTTTTTAGTTTGTCAATTTATTTTAAAGCATAGATGAGTTCACACTCTAGATATACTTCTCCTTCCTCTTCTTCATCAGAGTATTCAACTTATTCTCTTTCTAGATCTACAAACGCTGATCCTATTGTCATGAATATGACTTCTTTTTCCTCAACCACAAAGCAAAATCATGAGCATCATCAGAACTATCATTGCCATCCATTAAATCATGGTCTTTTTTTGTGTATAGACCTTTATTATTTTTGAAGTTCTTCTTAGAATTGTGAGGTTTCACCTATTTATTATTCTCTTCTTGTTCCCTTGTTATAAGGGCATTTAATAGCAAAATGTCATACTTTACCATAGTTAAAGCATTTGAAGGGCATCTTACCTTTGTACTTGACCCTCATCTCAATATTCTAATAAAGTTGGCTTCTTCTTCATCAGTTTGCTTAGATCTAGATGTAGGTGCTTTTGCCTTCACTAGTTTAGATGCTTTGAATACAATTTCTCTCTCAAAGGTATCTATTTTTCCCATTTTCATCTCATAGGTTGTAAATGTTTCATGCAACTCATCAACAATGAGTTTATCTGGATTTCTTGCTTTCTCTATTGCAAATATTTTTGAGTCATACCTTGATGGTAGAGGTATTATGACCTTTTTGACAATAAATAGGTCTTTTATATCTTCTCCAAGGCCTCTAATTGCATTGACTATTTCATCTACTATGAGGAGGTAGTCTAAAATTTTCTCTTCTTTATTCATTTTGAGGCTTTAAAACTTACCTTTAAACATTTGTATCTTGGCCTGCTTTATCTTGTCATCACCTTCATAGATGCTTTTCAGTTTGTTCTAGATATCTTGTGCATTTTGACAATGCATCACTTTGAAAAACTTTGAATTAGAAAATCCACATAAAATAACATTCTTAACCTTTGCATTGCTCTCATATGTTTTCTTGGCAGCTTGCTCAGTAAGAATTGTAGCAGTAACTATATATCTATTTATAATAGATATCTATACATCAAAATCTAATGAATATAAATATGCTTCCATCCTTATGTTCCAAAATACATAGTTTGATCCATCAAAGAGAGGTGCCTTATTTGAGGAAGAGCCTTCTTGACTAGCCATTTGTGTTCACCATCTAAGATCTACCCAAGATGATTAAGCTTCTTTTAAAGAATCAGGGATCTGATACCAGTTTTTAGAACATAACTATATACTGAGAGGGGGGTGAATCAATATATTGATTAACTTAGTCATTTTTTAACTTTTTAATGCAGATTAAAACTATATGCATAGATCATATACACACAAATAGACACAACACTAGATATACTGTGAAAAACCCAATATAGAAAAATCTACCATGATAATAGCTATAATAATCTACCATTTTAATCGAACCTTACAATAAAGAACCTCACCAGTTATAATGTTTAAGAGCACCAACCCTAAGGAGACACCAATCCCTTGATTTAAGAGCATCTTCTCTAAAGAATCACCCACTCCCTAACTAATCACCAATTCAACTTATTTGATGGCACCTACCTATCATATTCTTCTATCTAACTACAACTCCATATTACAATAAAGATTCATAAATGAATCTAATTCTCTATTACAAGTCTGGTCTATAACTGCTCATGCTTTACACTTCATCTTTCTTCTCTTCCCTTCTCTTCTCTGCCCCTCTATTTATGTGTTTCTATATTTATCTATTTGATATAACTCAATAACTCCAGTAGCAACAATAAATTATGATTGTATCCTAAATGGCATATATAAGAATTTGATCTAGGGTTCTATATATTCTCTATGTTCACACTTGTTTGCTAACACATCAGGCTCAGTTCTGTTGGACTTTAGTTCCTATCTTTAACTACAAGTTTCTTGTATCTTGAATCATGCTCTACCACCTTGATTATTTGTCTCATTACTATTTTTAGCATATAATGGGGTTTAGTTTTGATGCACATGCATTACTACATAAATTTGATCAATCACCGTAATCAAACTCATTGTTTGTGTCATAATTTATGGCTTAACTACAACTTCCTACATGTTCCAATGCTTGATCATTGGGATGAACATATATTTAAATATTGACCATTGATCTTAAGCTTCGTGCCAAGATCTGATGATCCTCATTCAAACTGCTCAACTTTAAAACATGTTTGTTCCATCAAGTTCTAATAGGTTTACATACTCTATTTGATCTTTGTATTTTTCCAAATTTTAACTTTTCAAATTTAAAATGCATCCATTGATCTTTCTGATCTAAGCTCTTGCATGCCATTAGATCTTCAATGTTGCACAAACTTTACCTCTACTAGTTGTTAAACATCGAGCTCTTTATCTCATCTCACTACTTCTTGAGTCTTTGGAATGAATACGCTCCATTGATATCATCAAATAAACTCAGTCTTTAACTCACCTCTATCTCATTAATATTGAGCAATTAATATCATTTGAGTCCACTTGCTCCATTGTATTTTGATTATATGATCAATCGCTCACCATTCAATCTTCTGACAAGATCAAACTTTATCTTTGATAAGCTCTCATGAATGTGACACTCAAAATTAGCATGTGCCTTCTGCACATTACTATTAGTTCTCGCTATTGAGACACTTGGCATCCTTGCATTGATCTTTAACTATTTGACTTTGAACCGCATCATAGATTTACTATTTAGGCTCTGTGATTGTGACACTTATCACTATCATGTTCACTCATAGGTACCTTTGACATATTGACTTCATTGCATGTCATTGGATCTTCAACGTAAGATTAAGCATTGACCGTTATATCTTTTAACAAGATCAAACTTTACCTTGTGCAAATTCGACTAAGTATGGGGACCATCTTAATATGCTTGGAAGGCTAACTTTGCATCTTCATATATTTTGCTTCGCTCATTCGTCTATTTTAAAATTTGGACCATATAAATTAGGCATGATAATGAACAAACCCATATGCTCATTTCTTCTTTAATCCTTCATGCATGTGAAATATAATGCCATTAATCTGCTCACTCAGATTATTCTACCACATAGTCAACTATGCATAGAACTGCCTGGAAGGCCAAGTTTATTATTACATAAATTTTGTTATGCTTTGTCACATGACTTAAAATTTGGCACATAAGATCATTTCACATAGGGGATTCCATGCATATATTCATCTGCTCTAGAAACCTTCATATGTGCAAGAAATGACATTATATAAATTCCTACTCAGCTTTTTCTTGCCATCTGCAAATTTGACTGTGGGAAAAAATAATGTCAAAATTCCTAGGAGCCCAACTTTGCTCATGCATATATTTTTTCATGCTACATCGCATGACCTGAGATTCAATGTATAAAAACCAAGCATAAAAATAAAAAAACCCATATGATCATTTTTTCTTGACACCTCCATGTGTGTAAATGCTGATCTCATCAACATGCTTACTTGGCTCTACTTGAGCCATTTTGTAAATTTGGCTAAGTATAAAAACTTAGTGAATTCTGTTTGAGTAGCCAACTTTGTATCCCCGTATCTTCAGTTTTACTTCATCACATGGCTTCAAATCTGGCGCATAACAACTAGGGACTAATGCGATCACAACCATATGACCAACTCCTCTAGACTCATCCACACATGGTAATGATGATGTTAGCCAATTCCTTGTTCTAATTTTCTGCCACTAGACTCAAAATATCTATATAAACAAAATGAAGAACATGATGAATTCCACTCATGCACATAAGCACTCCAATCATCTTTAACTCCTGAGAGGATCCCTTGCATATCCTCTAATAATCATATTTAGCCTTGAGCATTAATGGCATCTATAATGCCAATAATCTCTTTTTTGGAATTAATGACAATTATATTGCCAATAGTCAAGTTATAAGCTAGATCACTACATCCACTCACACATATTATTATATAATTGTTGACACACAAGCCCACACAAGGGAGAAATACATATATCTAAGGCCCTATTTAGAATATATGGTTATGTAGGTAATGCTCATTAAGAAAAGGGTCTTTGAGGTTAACGCGACTTCACTTGAGCTCATTAACCTATATTTTGAAAGGTTGACAAGCTAAGTTAGAGGACCTAAGGTTTTGATAAAAATACTAATTTTAGGAATATGTGCACGTGATTTGAGTTGATAACCTGCAAGGTGATAGTGTAACCTAATAGGTGTAGGTGTCTGTTCTAAAAAAGAGTCTGAATCTTAAGCTAGATATAAGTATCAAAAATATGATAGAAATGTTGACATTAGTGTCCAGATTCTGATGGTAGTGTCCAAGATGATAGAAAGCTAATTTTTAGATTATGATAAATAAAGCTGGAACATTTGTATGTCATCTTATATCCCTATACATATCCAATCTACCTATGCATCATTAAATAAGAAGTATTATTTCTCATTCATATTACAACTTTAAGAATATTGTTTAGAAATGTACTTGTTTATATTTATCATATTCTCAGATTCAATATATTTATGAGAATAGTATAAATATTAATTCATTTAATTAGATTGATTTTACAATAGTTTATTCTAATTTGATTAGGTTATTCCCCCCAACTCTTAGTTCCAAAAAAGTTTAAGCATATTCCTTATTTGTTGGCCATAGTGCTCTAAGTCTAATTTCTTTGGTGTGTGAACATTTGAACATATCCTCCCCTTAAATGCGTGGCATTTGAACATGCCCATTATTTTTGGTCTCCTTAGATCCATTTTATATTGCATTGAGTGATCTTATGTGTGTGTTATTGATTATTTGTTGAGCTTGTGCTTTTTTCTTCTAGACATTGCCATAATTCATATCATGCATCTTAGGACATCTTGTGATTAGATAATGCAAGCTTCATTGATACATCTACTTAGACATGATACCACTAATGCTTCTTTACTACATGATTGATACATATATGACATGGTTAAATTATATTTTGAGATAAGGTGACCACAAGATTACATTCCTTTCACCTCAAAAATGGGGAATATGAGTTGGGGCGTGTCATAGAGACATGACTCCATACACATAATTGACAACATTTTATATAGTTCACATAATTCAGATATACACTTGGGAAAAATCTTATGCATTTGGCATCAATTTTCACATCTTTGGGATAAAGTATTTCACGTTTGTGACATATAATATACATATTTTATAGAAAAAAGTTTAAATTTTCATAGATACTTTAGTTTGAGGCACATTAGAGGTACGTATGCCATGAAAGTACACTAAATCACATATACATATTTAGATTATACATCAACTACAATAGATTTGATGAGGGGTCACAAACAAGGTTCATTCCTCTTTCATCTTACATTGATGCACTTACCTTTCCAAGTCTCATTGATTGAGCCTTTATCTATCTGCAACAATTGGCTCACTTGAGTAGTGTGGTCGAGACTCAATTCCATGGACAACTTTGACACTACTCTCCTTTTCATGTTCAGATGGTTACACCACTTGACCTTGGCTAGGTTGGTTAGATTATGTATATACTTGAGTTGTGCGATTAAGATTCAATGATCCTAATGGCCTTGGCACAACTCATCCTTGCACTAGATTTAGGGAATGATCACCCTCCAATTCTATCTTCACATCTCCAATTTCAATTACAAACCTCTCTTTCTAATGCTTTAATAAAGAAGCATAATCACCAAATCAAAGTACCAAGGAGAAACATGGTTGCATTGACACACATATATTCCTTCCTTGCTCTTTTTAATTTCAATAAATTCAATTATTCACTTCAGATTATATGCATTAATTACACTATAACATGATCTTGATAAAAAGTGGTACACAAACAATAAATTCAAATGGGGCTCAAGTCAAAGCAAGGTGTGTTGTGTAGACATCTAAAATTGGCCACTAATGGATTTACATCTAACTTTGTAAGAATTCTTATCAATCATTGAATGTCTAGCCTAAGAATTTCTAAACGCCTCGAGTTTAGCTTCATCACATGCAATTAAATCAATTTGGCCCATAGATCAATTAAAAAGAGAAAATGCCTAAATCATTTAAACCCAAACTTGCACAAATATTCAAAGCTTAAAAGAGATTAATTAACATTAAAATATTAATTGAATTCATCCATGAGCAATTAAATAAATTATCAAAAAGGAAAATTCAAAAATCAATGAATATCTTAGGTTTTCATCATTAGCTTTTGTGAGTTGTCATTTTTGGAAAATATCCCACCCATGTTTATTTCATGCTAAACATGACCATTTGACACCTTTTAACCATATTTGGGTTAACTAAGCCAACCGAGGTTAGGATTTAACTCATTCTAATTCATTTCAAAACCTATAAAAGTAAGCCTAGAGCTCTTCATTTGGAGAGCTTGGAACATAGTAGAGTTATAATGCATGATTTAGGGAATGAAGCAAATACATAGTATTATATTACCAAAATTCTAAGCCAAGCCAAGCCAAAAACCATGAGCATGATGCCAAGAGGAGATGGAGATAGCCAAGCCCAATTGATGAAGACATTTTGAGCACAATTTGAGCAAGCCAAACGAAGAAGCCTCTTGGAGAATTCAAGGATTTGGTAAGGAATTTGTGAGTAAGTTCTTTCCATTTCTAGTTGTGCTTTTTTCATTTGTGTTTCTTCACCATACTCCTCCCTTTGATCTAGCCAAGGTAGTGTTATGCATGTTAGTGTGCTATTGCTTTCATTTTTTGAGTTGATTTCATTGTGAATCTAACATATAATCTAACCACCCTCTTTGGATTCCATGATCACAAATGACATGCCCAGTGGGACCCAAAGCATCCCACATATCAAGAAGATCAAAATGAAACTTCTAAATTTTCTTTTGAATGCTTGAATTACTTAAAAATTAGAGTTTTTACTTTGATTTCTTGTACTCTTTTTTTAATTACACTTAGTTTTGATAGTGAATTGATGTCAATTCTTTCATTGATTGACGTTGATTCTCACTGATCAATGCTGATTATTTTTGTGTAGAAAAAGGACATGGTGGGAACTATTTTTTTTGAATTTCTCTTCAGTTTAGATGTTGTTATGCTGACCATTTTAGTACAGACTTTGGTGTTTTTTCTTGGATTTAGGCTCATATTACTAACCATTTTCCTTGTGAAGAAAAACACGTTTTCTATTTTATGTGTTTTTTTAGACAGGATTGAATTGTCACTGATTCATAAAAAATCTATGCTGATCCCTACATGAATTGATGCTGATTCACTATGTAAAAAAATAGAGTAAACCTAAGACCAACCTTTTCAAAATTTATTTAGTCATAATCTAAAGTGCTTCTAAGCAGGAGGTTATTATCTAACAATTGCAGGTCATGTATGTGATTTGAATGCTAATTTGATAGTTTTGGCTATCTAATATTTTGTTTTGAATTTTTTTTGTGAGAAACATTTTTTGTTTTATGTAGATAGGATATGATCGATGTCGATTCACATATATTGATGCCAATCTCTGCCTAAATCGACACTGATTCACTGTGTAAAAACATAACCAATCTGAGAGGTACTTTTTCAAAGTTTATTTGCTCATAACCAAAATCACTTCAAAGTAAAACATTATTATCTAACAATTGTAGGTTTAAGGATTGATTGGAACACCATTTTGCTTGCTTTGACTAAAGAACATTTCATTTTAGGCTTCTAAAAGAATTAGTTGAATCGTGCACATTTTAATTTGGTCATTAAAATTTACATGTTAGCTTTTGCACATTTGGATGTTGGTGTTTAAAATGAACTAGGATTGCTAATGTTTAGAAACACTTTATTTTTTAGTGTTTAAAGTAAATGTTTAAATCTCAAACATTTCAAATTGGTTTTTAAACATGAACCTAGACTAAATCTTGAACCTTTCAATTCTAGGCTTAAAATAAACCTAGATGCTTTTACTTTATTTAGTTTTATGCAATTTTTTTTATTTTTTCACTTAAGCCAAGGGGCCTAGTAACAAATAATGTCACATTCAATTTGGTGCTTAAAAATCAAAGTGTTTCATTCACAATTTTTTGTTTCGTAAAATGAAAATCACGTATATGTTCTCCCCTCTTCCCCTATAAGGAACTCAGGTGATAAAAAACACTTTTCCATTGCATTTGGTGCCTAGTCTAAGGTGTAGGAAGAAAGTTGCCTAAGCTCTCCCCAAACATGTATAGTATTGGATGATCTAAAAATAACCCTAAAGTCTTTCTACTCATCTTTTATTTTTATGAATTTTGACTTATAAAGGTGGTGTCATTACCTCTCACGAGTTCTTTAGAGAAGCATTGAACTAGAGCTTATTCTCTCGACAGTGTTTCAACCACTCTTCACAGGCGGGGGGTGGAAATGTGGGGCGAGGTGGGGTGGTGGGGGGTATATAAATTGGGATCGTCCCACTAGTATAGTGGTTTGAGTGATTTAACTATCTTTGTTAGTGGCAAGCTAGCCCAAAATATATGATCAATAAAGATATCACACTACACTAAGCAATTGACAGATGTAGTGGTTGTGAAAAGGACAAGACCTTTTCATAACAAGTTAATTGATGCCAATTTAATTTACGTGTTGCTTCTCTTATGTACAAACATGAAAATTTGTACACATGGGATCAATCTAGATGGTCGTAACTTGTAGGTTTTAATCAACCTTAATTTTCCACACTTTGATAAGATTTAAGGTGATATACTTAGTTGTATTTTTATCATTTATTATTTATTGCTTGGTGTGTTAGATCTAAAACTTATTTTGTTCAAGCCACATTGTAAATGAGTCTTGTGTCTAACATTACTCCATTGTTTGAGGCAACGCTATGACATCTATTTGACACTTTGATTTAACTTAGTAAATTTTTGTGTCAAAATGTTGTGTGTGTTACTTAATTGAAACGAGTACATTATGCAACCCAAATCAATTCAAGTTTCATGCCTTAGCAAGTCTTGAAAAAACAAACCCTTGTCACATTTTTTGGAAGCGATAATGTCGTTACACTGCTCAAATTATTTCTTAAGACTTGTCTTATCTTGTGTCTCAATTATCATTGTTTGAAACCAATCATTTGAGCCCTGTTGAATCTTTGTTTAAGCATAGTCATACTATTCAAATTTACTTGGCTTGTTGTCATCAAACCCTAGTTTACCTTTGTTGAGTCTTTGATTAAATTTTACAAGTTTAGATCCAAATATTGATTAATTTTCATTTAGGCCTTGACATGCAGGGGTTGATACATAGATCTTTCTCTTTTGGATTAACTTAGGTTAATTGATTACTCAATTTTGTAAACTTTATTGTTTTTGCTTTTGTTTGATAGAATCAATCCATGTTCAAAGTGCCTTTTATTTAGTGTTTTATACCAATCAGATGATATTTATGTCTAGAATCAAATGCCTAGTATTTGCCAAACTATTTTAGGTTTGTTAGATTAATCATCATCATTCTTGGTTTAAAGCCTAGCTTTTGATGACACATTTGGCCAAAAGTCCTAACATAGCCTTTTTGAGCCTAGATTTTGACTTTGCGTTTGGACAAAAGACATATCAACATTTCCCTTTCCTAGTTTAGACCTATTTGAAACACATTTGGACATTAGAGTTTGGCATCTTATTTTTAGGTCATTCTACTTGACCTTGTTTGTGTAAAACATTTAACGTTAGACATTTGATGTTATACTATTTTTACCAAATCTTTGCTTAGACTTTTTGGATATTCATCTCCACCCTTGACCAAGTTATAATTTTAAACCTTTGTCTTTTTAGACACAATTTTTTAGAATTTACAGAACTCTAACCATCTCTTGTTGCAAAACATTTGTAATAGATTTGATCACGACTCACTATAGACATAGTGAAACTATGTACAATCCATGATAAAATGTTAGTATATAAGAAGACTTTGTTCAAGACCCTTATGGATATGATGTTGTTTGGGAGATAGATTCCTATCCACCATACAACACTCAAATAGGGGAATAAATCTGAGATACTTTGGCCAATTATTTGGTTAGCACACCTCCATACACAAAGCAAGATCAAGAGCAGACAACCCAATATTTGGCTAGTGTACCTATGGTGGCAGAAAACATCCAAGAATAACCTAATTATGGTATGATGCTATTGAATTATGAGGTAGGGCATGACAATTTGCCAAGTTTACTAAGAGGGCCTTATAACATGTCTCATCAAAACAATGATCATGCATCTTCTAACAACTCTAATGCCATAGTACCAATACCATATCAATATCCTCGTATGCTTGTCATGCAAAGAGGCCTTATAGAGGACCACTTCATTCAAATGTAGACAACATACCAAACATATCGAGACCTAGCATGTGACTTTAATTAGATGACCATGTTGAACATGCCTCTTATTGATTTAACTCCTTCAATAGGATTTTTAATGGAAGTGACTAGTCAAACGCAAAACACTTTGGTTGAAAACATGTTCAATACCCCAACTATCAAAAAAATGTCTTCTACTTCTACGTAGAATAGTGAGCAAAACATGGTGGATAATGTGCAAACAACATCCAATTTAGACCAAAGTGGTGTTAATGTAGAAAAAAATAGTCAACAACAAAATGTGCCTTTAATTAGCATCATTAATGGTTCACAAACTCAAAGAGTAGGGGTTTTTACTTATTAACCTCAACTAACTACCTCTAATCCTCACCCAACAATAAAGATTAAGTAGTTAACCAATAACAAGTGTCGTGCCACAATAGAATGTGATGAATCTTACTCCACCCCAATAGGTGACTAGTAATATTCCAAAATAGCAAACACCATCTAATCAACTCACACAGTAGAGGTAAAACATATTACCACCTCATGAGGCAACTAATGTTCCACCTCATCAGTTAGCGATGAACATACCTCTTTCATCATAGACTAATATGCCAATTCAAAATCAAACGATGTCTAACCAACATCATACTAGTATTGGTTAGTGACAGGTGCTAAATCTCCAACATGCACCCACTTCCCAATAGGTATTTGTGCAACCAAGAGGTTCCCATTTTCCAAAAATGAACATACCTCTTGTGTTGTAGACTAACATGCTAATTTAAAACCAAATGATGTCTAACCAATAGCGTACTAGTACTGGTCAATGATAGGTGCTGAATCTTCAACATGCATGCACTTCCCAACAAGGATTCATGCAACCAATAGGTTCCCATGTTCCACAAGTACCTACTAGGCAATAATTGCATTTCATGCCAAATGTGCCACAAGTTTAAAGACAGGGTCTTGGTTCACAATTTCCCCCTCAACAACAAGGTATGACTAGTCAACATGTCTCTATTCAACCTCAATAAGAACAATACAACCATATACCACCATCCTGACCTAAATATTCCTAACATCAAGCTTATATACCCAATCCCATGTAGAATGTCATATCGTAGTATGTGAAATTTCAACAATCATACCCAAATCCATGGATGCATATTCCTGGTTCATTTCTTAACCAGTCCAACATTCCCCAATAAATACCTCCATCATACCTTAGTTAAAGTGCTCCACTTGTGACTTCTCAACTATCACCTTAGGCCAATGTTCCCACAAGTTTCCTCAAACAAGAGCTACAACAAATGAAAGATGCAATTTCTACCATTTAAGCTAGGAAACAAGTCAAAAAGTTCAATTTGGATGACCTGTGTTCTTACCCTTTCAACATGGAGTACTTGTAGATACCATTTCCTCTAGGGTATGAGCCACCAAAGTTTGACAAATATAAGGGAAAAAGTGACCCCAAAGCACATTTGATGTAATTATTTATCGCATGGCAACCAATGGCCTATAGTGACATATAATTGTTATTTCCAAAAAGTCTAGCTATAAAAGCCTTGGAATGGTCCCTGAAATTACCAAAAAATTTAGTTTTTGATTTCGATGATCTTTCAGACAATTTTGTGCAGCACTTCTCTTACAATATTGAGAACAAGATTTCATTATTAGACTTGATAGAAGCAAAACAAAAACTAGGAGAAAGCTTTCCAAGCTATCTGCAAGGATGGAGAGCCCTTGCAAGCCATTTTACCCCTAGTCTACCAGACAAACAACTAGCTGCTGTGTTTACCAAAAATCTACACACTGAGATATATTACTATCGAGAGTTGCAATGTGTGCATATGTTCAAATAAATCATTGACAAAGTTTTAGTGATCAGACGAGCCCTTATTAACAAAGGGATCATTAAACTAATGTCATCAAATAAGAATAATGGCTAGAATCAAAACCATAATAGTGGCCAAAATTTATATCTAGTTCAAGCATAAGTGTTACAACCGACATAGGCTAATAACAATGACGGCCCCAAGAAATTCAATCGTAATAAGAATATTGTAGGGAATAGAGTAACAGAGTCACGACATGTCCAAATGGTGTAATAACCATCTTCTCTACCTACACTACCTTTCTATCTTACTCCTAACCAATAAATTTTCAACAACCACAACATGTGCAATAAATGCAAAAACCTAGATCAAGACCGCAAATGCAACAAACACAACAAATGCCTATGCATTTTCAAAACCTTCCTCCTCCAAGGAGAAACCTTGATTATTCAATATATGCAAAAATACCCTTAAGGTAGGGAAACACCATATAATACTCTTTTAGGAAGGAATAACTCTACAATGTCTTTTCGAGGGGACAACCTCCAATATCCTTTTACAATAGAAGGCTCAATGCTTACTTGATATCTTTACCATGATAATCATCTCCTATATATATACATCTATTTAACCCATGGATGGATAATCTCCTAATCCCAATGTAGGCTGACCATTACCTAATGTACTACTTCCACAAGTTACTCTATTATCCTAATATATTGTACCCATATAACTAAGGGGATGTGTGCCACATGTCGGCATCTCCATCAACCCATATACATCAATATATCATATCCCTAGGTACATAGCATAATCATCATGCTTTTACTAACCTTGGAGAGCCTATAAAATAAATATTTTGTAAGATCGCAACAACTAACTTGATTAAATAGCCTCTTTAGGAAGAGAAAATTTGTGAGGGCACTGACATACCAGATTGGTACAGGCTAGAACAATTTTTCAATTTTCATAAGGTCAATAGCCATAATTTGTAGTGTTGTGTGCAAATTAGACATGTAATTCAGAATATGTTGGAAAATAGAGAGATCACATTGGATCATGGAGCTTCCACCTCCAGTCAGAGCATTGGTATTTATTAGAATCCTTTTACCCAACATAACAATCATAAAAAACAACAACAGTAACAATGACCAGTGTAACATCAACAACAATAGTATCAAAAACCAAGACCGGTTCAATAGAACCAACAAAACCCACAATAGAACCAAAAACATCAAAATAATGGATAAAACCAAGGTTAGAATGGTACAAACAACCAATAAGTTCTATGTAGTTGCACATGAATATAATGCAATTGCAAATCCTATTGTAAGAAATTCCGTTAACACCATTTTCCATTAATCCTAAACCAAGTACCAATCAAACAAGACCATTGCTAATCATTCCCAACCAACCAACCTATGCCAATAATCCTTCCTTGACCTGGGACTGCGCATAGGCAATCCAACAAACAAGGATTCTTATGTTTGGACCTTGTACATATAACTTGTCATTAGCTTGTGACCACACACAAGTGCATTGGCAACCAAGACCTTTCCTACCTGGTCCCCCTACACTATTATTTGCTAGCAACAATGGTCCTATATCCAATCTCGATTGTGTAATCACAACTTTAAGGTCAAAGATTACCATACTAGGCCCACAACCATCTACCACTTCACCCATCATCCAAATAACTATTTTGCCTTGGAACAAGCCATTTACCACTATCCAAGAAAATATGTTTGGCATTGTGTAACAATTATAAAATACGCTAGCATAAATTTCTATTTTAGATTTTTTACGTACATCTACTATCCACAAAAACATCTTGATAGAGTTCTTTGGTCAATCTATAGTTCCAAATGACATATACCTAAAAAAATTTCAAGCTTTGGTTAGACACCTAGCTCCGACCCAACAAGTAACTTTCAACTAAAGCGATATGTCATCCCTTAGTCCACTACATAATAATCCATTGTACATCGATGTTTACATAAAGAGACATAAGTGAAACATGTCCTCATAGACAATGGATTGGGTCTGAATATAGTGTTTCTAAAGCTCATTAAGCTTCTCGAGTGCACCTCAATAGATCTCCAAGCAAAAACAATCACCATCAAAGCCTATGGTAATGAAGAATGAGAATCACAAGGTACCATTAGCTTGCCAGTTATCATTGGGCCTTTGACCCATGATACACTTTGCCATGTGTTGTATCTTGATTTATCATACAATATGCTTTTAGGTAGACCTTGGTTACATGAGATTCATGTAGTCCCATCAACATTGCATTAGTGTATCAAGTTCTCCCATTCAAGGATGGAGGTTAGTATTCTAGGCAATTTGTATCCATATGAGCATTGCAAACATCTAGAGGCTGAGTTAAAGAGCTACAATTACCATTTTGGCATGAATCTAGTTGTCAAACAGGATAAAGGGAAAGCCATACTTATTGATTTTCCAGAGGCCAACTGTATTGACCTTAATACCCTTGATTCACTTTCAAACATACCACCTCTTAAAAGGTCTAATCATTATACCGTCTTGGTTAATAGCTTAGGAGAGTATTAAACGCATGACACCTTTCAAATTGCAAAAATCCCACATAACCCAAAGTCCTTTAGAAGACATAAAGCCAAACCACTTCACATGGAATGACAAAGAAAGGGAAAAGCCAAACTCCATAACCCAACACCTATCACTTTTATACCAGCCTCAGGGCAAGAACAAGACCCTCTCAAAGGTGATTAATCATGGTTATACAATGACAAACTGACTGATTATTATAAAAACACAAAGTATCCTATTCCTAAAAGGATCATGGAAAACCAAGACTATGAAGGAGGAAGCCTCGGGCCAAATCAACAAGGAACACTTGAGCCAATTTTTATGACTAAGTACAAAAGAACATATGGAATTAGATTTAAACCACCTGGGGGTGACGCACATATCTCATTGACTAGTAATGATGAGTTCCAATGCTAATGACTAGTAATGATGAGGCCTTCTACAATTTGAGGTCCCAAAGTGAAAACCTTTTTGAAGCACTTTTTAACTAAGAAATAAGTGAAAAAAAGGCCAGCCTAGTGGTGAAGACCTATTTCAAACACCAGTAGATGGGGGTGTTCACCCTTTTTCAAATTTAGACCAGGAGCCCACCAATAATGAACTTGTCTACGGGTCCGAGTTTAGTTTTGAAGAGCATCAAGATTTTGATCAAATCATTTAGGAAACTATCAATGACTAACTTGTCTATGGGTCTCAATTTAGTCTTAAAGAATAAAAATCCTTTAATCGAATCATACAAGAGTTTCCAATTATTTGTCACATGGCCATATTTTTCATTGGGGGATTCTGATTCATCATGTCTAAGAGAGATTGAAGAATAAGTCCTAACAGAGGAACCTACTAATGCAAACCAATTCAAATCTTTGCCCACTATTCTTGAAGACAGTTCGACCCTTCTAGTGGAAGACACAACAAAAGGTAAACATAGGGTCTTTGCATGACCCAAAGTTGATTAAATTAGGTGCATCCCTCACTGAGGAGGAGTGTGAAGTCCTTACATCCCTATTGAAGGAATTTGTGGATATATTTGCTTGGACATATTCTAACATGCTTGGTTTGGACCCTGCCTTGGTTTTTCACCACCTTGTGGTACACCCTAATGCCAAACTAGCGAAACAAAAGTTACACAAGATACATCCTCACATTTCTATGCTAGTAAATAAAGAGTTGGAGAAGCTCTTAGAAGAGAGATGTATTAGGCCAACTGACTATTCTGAATGGATTTCCAATGTAATTCTAGTCAGTAAAAAGCCATAAGGAATCAAAATCTGTATTGATTTTAGGTACATTAACAAAGCTTGCCCTAAAGATGACTTTTCATTGCCAAAAATTGACATGATTGTTGACTCCACAATGGGTTATGAGATGCTTTCATTGATGGATAATTTATCAGGATACAATCAAATTAAAATCACACCAGAAGACCAACACAAAATAACATTCACCACTCCATGGGGAACATTCTGTTATCAGGTTATGTCATTTGGTCTCAAAAATGTAGGGTCCACTTACCAAAGAGCCATGACCATCATATTTCACAGTATGATGCATGAAATTATTTTAGATTATCTCGATGACATATTAGGCAAATAAAATACCAAGGCCAATCATCCAACAACATTGAGTAGGATATTTGAGCAACTGCATGAATACAAAGTCAGGGTCAACCCTATGAAGTGTGTGTTTAGAGTTACTTTAGGAAAATTGTTTGGATTCATTGTGTCTCATAGGGGCATTGAAGTCAATCGAACCAAAATATGAGCCATAATAGAAATGCCACCACCAACAAATGTGAAGCATCTCTATAATTTATAGTCCAAAATATAATGTATTAGATGCTTCATATATAAATTGGCTGACAAGTGTCATCCTTTTATGCATCTTTTATAGGTGTAACATTTCTTCAGGATAATGATTGTCAGAAAGCTTTTCAACAGCTAAAGGACTATATAGTGAATCCACCAATCTTATTACCTCCTATGCCAAGGAAACCATTCCTTCTATATTTATCAGTGATAGACAAATCCTTAGGATCACTTCTAGCTCAACATGATGATAATGGAAAAGAGCATGCAGTGTACTATTTAAGCTGTACACTAGTCACATATGAACATAATTATATGCCCATTGAAAAATATTATTTAGCTATGGTTGTTATAGCTCAAAAACTATGACATTACATGTTGAACAATAAGACCATGGTCATTTCAAAAGTAAATCCGCTCAAGTATCTACTATCCAAAATAGTGCTACAAGGTTGTATGGTCAAATGGATCATGCTTCTCAATGAGTTTGAGATAAAATATGTGAAATAGAAAGCCATCAAGGAGAAATTTCTTGCAGATTAACGTATTGAATTACCCCTTGCAAACATAAAGCCATTGACATTCCAATATCCTAATAAATCCTTAATGGCCATCATTGAAACACCTCTTGAAGAGTAGCACTAGAAGCTATGTTTTGATGGGCCATTCACATCCCATGGATCAGGGGTAGGCCTTTTATTTATCACTCCATAGGGGGATCTAATCGCTAAGTCATTCGGAATCAACTTTCCTTATACCAACAACATAGATGAATATGAAACACTCGTGGTAGGGCTTCAACAGGTAGTATAATAGAATACACATCATCTAAAGTTTTGTGGTGATTCATAGTTAATCATCAATTAGGTAACAAACCACTTTTAGACCAAAGATGATAAGTTGGTTCTATATAAGGTCATGGTCAACACTCTCAAGCAATAGATTATTGACATCCAGTTTGAACATATACCAAGAGCTATCAATATGACATTAGATGCCATGGCTAAGGAATATTAGTTTCTCATTGAAAATTTAATAGCACCATCTCATGAACCTACAACTATCACAATGATTTTTGATATTGTTAGTCCCAAATCTACTTGGTTTTCAAACGTATATGCCTATCTTCATGATCAAATCCTATCTCCAGACTTATCTAGCAAATAAACAAAGGTCTTCATCCATAATTCCCAACATTATACCTTACTTGGACCAACCCTATACCACCGTAGTTTTGATGGAACTCAAATTTGTTATTTACCTTTGGAAAAATCTATATTAGCGTTATGGAAAGTTCATGAAGGGGTATGTAGATCCCACACCAGTAGGGCAGTCTTATTTAAAAATATATTACGTACTAGTTATTAGTAGCCAATAAGGGACATAGATGTAATTGCTTATGTGAAAAGATGCAATAACTGTCAATGGCATGCTAATCTGATTCATGTCCCAATAAAAAAATTGAAATCAATGTTGACACCATGGCCATTTGCTACATGGGGAATCAATCTCATTGGGAAGATAAACCCAACCTCATTAGATGGCCATAAACACATCCTTACCATCACAAAATATTTCACTAAATGGGTTGAAGTTATACCCCTCATGTGACTAGAATAAATTTCCAAATTCATCTTTAACCATCTCAGTTGCCACTATGATATCCCTTTCGACATTATATTTGATAATGAAGGATTATTAAAGAACAAATATATCAAAAAACTATGTGATAAATACAAAATCGCACAACATTTCTTCATGACATATTACCCTCAAGGTAAAGGCCAAGTCAAAGCATCCAACAAGACCATTATCAACATCCTTAAAAAGATTATCAATGATGCCGATCGTGATTAACACGTTCAGATATTTTGTGCCCTTTGGTCATACCATACCTATCACTGTACTCCTATGGGAGACACTCCATACTCACTTGTTTATGGTACTGAATCCATTCTTCCCATTGAGGTCAAGTTACCTTCATTACACATCTCTTTAAAGCATGTCTTGGATGATGAAGACTATCACATAGATCACCTGAAATAATTATAGTTGCTTGATGAGAAACACATTGATGCAGTGAACAATCTTCAAGCATATCAAAAACAACTTTGTGGCTACTATAATCAACAGTGAAACATAGATAATTCAAACTTGGTGATCTTGTACTCAAAGAAAACCAAAAAAATACCACAGTCGAAAGAAGCATAAAGGTAAGTTCAAACCCAACTAGGTAGGTCCTTTCATCATTATTTATGACTATGGTGTAAGAACATACAGGCTTACCAAACTAGATGGGGATGAACTTGATGAGATTATAAACATTATGCACCTCAAATGGTACTATGGTTGAATAACTTGGTGTATTATCTATGAGGACCATTTCAAGATGTACCTTATTATCACTATTCTTCTTTGTACCATATCCTTCTACCATTCTATCACCTTACCAGCCTGCCATATAATCACTTTGCCTATCACTTATCCATTTTACCATTCTAACATATCAACCTAACATATTTTAATCACTCCCCACCTATCCTATTTGACTTTGGTTCATCCATTGGTTTCACATTTTCAATATGAAGAATCAGATTAGTTTCAGTAGTTGTTTCAAGCATTCCAAATAGAGACAGTATTTTGGAGTAGTATGATAGAAATTTGGCAGTTGCATCCTTCATTTATTGTTTCCTTTCAATCATGGTTGTTTATGTGAGCCTTATTATATCCACCTACAGAGGCAAATTAGTGTCTCATCGGTCTTACTACTAATTATAACTACCTATGGGTAAAATAATATCATTGATTTGATCAGTTGTATCCTAGTTATAACTGCCTATGGGTAAACTAGGGGAAAAATTTATTTATTATGCCTTGATATACCAACTTGCCATTCCTATGTCGTATTATGCCACTATTCCAACTATGCCTATTTTGTTTGAATTGGCTGCTACACTAGTTAGATTCTTTCACTGTCAGGTAGAATTACAATGATCTGGGGCCATTTTGGGACCATGTGGGTCGTGCTCAATTCATGTTGAGGTCAACTTAGTCCCCCCTTTCCATTACACTCTCACCATTTTATGAGCATCAATTTGAGTTAGCCACACTCTCGCTATTTTACGAGCAACATTTTAGTTAACCACACTCTCACCATTTTATGAACTTGGACCGTTTAGTGTCTCATCATTCTCAATTGAGTTAAGATGCTCTAAAATTTAAAAAGTATTTGTAAAATTGTTTATAAAAACCAAAAACATTACCACTTCTTTGCCTTAAGGTTTCTAGGAACCCTCACTAAGTCATAAAAAATCACTTGTCACTTAGTTTCCCTATCTTTTTTGGCCTTTTATCCCACGATTTTGCCATTTTGTGAGTTCATTCCTATTCTTCTATCACATCCATCATATTTTCATCTTATCATCATTTTCATCCCATTTTTTAGAAGAACTACATTTAGCCTAAATTTTTGTTGGATATATCATCCATGAAATTATGTAGGTAACATCTACTTGCCTAGTGCATATGGAGACAACTCGGCCACCCCTTTCTTTTTCTTCTATTTCTCCATCATGTTTGTTTCTTAAGTTGCCTATTTTATAGAGGCAATGTTCATCTCATTATTTGTACTAACATTGGGACTAACTATTTTTTGTTTCTTTATTTCTTTATTTGTTGTTTGTTTGTTTGTGCCCCTATTTATTTGCTTTTAGCACTGTTTCCCTAATTTAGTCTATGCGCATTCATTGAGTGATTCTTTGCACATTTATACTTAAATCCATCTATATTCATATGTCTACATTATCATCATGGTTTTTATCATTGGTGCATTATTTTTTATTGAGTATTGGATCTCAGGAGTCAGTCCTTATGAATATTTTAATCAAGTCATCATAGTGTTCTATCATGATTCCTACCAACTGTGCTATAGCAAAAATCAGCTTCAAGAAATCTACACAATAATGCAACATTGATATCTTTGGTACCAGCACCAACAACAATCCCAATCATATCCCAAAAAGAGTATTTAAACAATGAAATAATTTTAACCTTTTTTAGTTCGAATGGGCATCTCCCTAATAATAGGTTGTCCCAATTCATCTTTATCTTCTATATTAAGTTATCATCATGTTTTCAATCATCAGCCATCAATCTTGTTTGCCATAATTAGGATACAATGTTTATAACCATCTTTGGACAAACCATTGTAAACCAACCCACCTACATTCTCAATGATTCTAACCTCCTTTGGGCAAATAATTCACTTTCTTCTGCCCAACTAGGGCATGTTTTTATCTTATTTGTCTTCTCTAATTGGGGCAACCTCATATTCTCAATGATTATAATCACCTTTGAGTAAATCATTATGTTATCATACCATGTTTGCCACTATCAGGGTATAATGCTTATAATCATCTTTGGGCAAACCATTGTACACTGTCCCACTTGCATACTCAATGATTTTGACCGCTTTCGAACAAATCATTGTGTTGTCATCCCAACATTTTTATTTGTTTGGTCCACCCATTTCCTTATTTAAAAGAACTATTTGATGACCCCTTTTCAAATCACTCCCTCAAGGGGGAAGCTATAATTCATTCATCATCTTTGAAGTCGTAAGCACAAAAAGACCATTTTATTCTTTGAAAAGATGTTACTGTGCTTACAACTTTCAATGCCTTCCCAAACAAGAGAAAATTGTAGACATCTAAAATTGGGCACCAATGGATTTACACCCAACTTTATAATAATTCTTATCAATCATTGAACATCTAGCTTAAGAATTTTTAGATGTCTCAAATTTGGCTTTATCACATTCAATTAAATCAATTTGACCCATAAATCAATTAAAAAGAGAAAATGCCTAAATCATTTAAATCCAAACTTGCATAAATATTAAAAAGCTTAAAAGAGATTAATTAACATTAAAATCCTAATTGAATTCATCCATGATCAATTAAAGCAATTATCAAAAAAAGAAATTAAAAAATTAGTGAATATCCTAGGTTTTCATCATTAGCTTTTCTGAATTGTCATTTTTGGAAAATATCTCACCCATGCTTAATCCATACTAATCGTGACCATTTGACACCTTTTAACCCTATTTAGGTTAACTAAACCAACCAATGTTAAGATTTAACTCATTTCAAGTCATTTCAAAGCCTATAAAAGCAATCCTAGAGCTCTTTATTTGGAGAGCTTGGAACATAGTAGAGTTATAATGCAAGATTTAAGACATGAAGCAAATACATAGTGTTATAATGCTAAAATTTAAAGCCAAGCCAAGCCAAAAACAATGAGAATAATGCCAAGAGGAGATGGATATAGCCAAGCCCCATTTATGAAGACCTTTTGAGCACAATTTGAGGAAGCCAAATGAAGAATCCTCTTGGAGCATTCAAGGATTTGGTAAGGAATTTATGAGTAAGTTCTTTCCATTTTTAGTTGTGATTTGTTCATTTGTGTTTCTTCACCATGTTCCTCCCTTTGATTCAAGCAAGGTAGTGTTATGCATGTTAGTGTGTTATTGCTTTCATTTTTTCAGTTGATTTCATTGTAAAACTAACTTATGATCTAACCACCCTCCTTGGATTCCTTGATCACATGTATACACCAAGGTACATATTCATTTCATTTAAACCTAATAATTTCATCCTCATGCATTACTATATTAAAGAGGGGGGTGTAGATCCTCAAATTATATTTTATATGACATACTTGTCTTGTACACTTAACAAATACTAATCATGGCTCAACCTTTCAGTCTATGACATTCATGCTGTCGCAAGGATTGCAATTCACTATCTTATTATGCCAAATTTCCTATCCCATAGTTCAACCCTAACATTTTGACTACCTAGGATCACATGTAGCCTACAATATGCATAAAACTTGATTTTTATCTTGCACATAGAATTATAGATCCGAAATAATTTTTATCCTTCATGACACTAGCATCCATATTAGGACACTAACATCGATGCTAGTGTCGCCACCTTCTAAATAGTAAAATTATAAATCTTTCAACATGTATGGGTCAGCCTATGGTATTCCTTCAACCCTCCCATGAGATAATTTCAAAAGTGTGGTATAAAATATAAATAAAAAGCCATTCATTATCAATATAAGCAATATCTATCAATCATCAAACAAGTTCACACTACACTACTAAAAATTATTTGCAAAATTGAGCTATACTCTTTTATTCTTCCCTATTTCAAAATCATTAATAAGAAAAATCTTCTTTTAGGTCTGAAGCATTCAAATAGAAACTCATGGGAAATGATTTTCAAGTTACAAACTAGATCACTACATGCATTCATGTAGAGCATATTTCAAAATTGTTCACACACAAATCCACATAAAGGGGGGAACTACATTGGTCTGAGGCCCTTTTAAAAATATATGAATATGCAGGAAATGATCATTGACATAGGGGTATTTGAGGTTAGCATGAATTCACTTGAGCCCACTAACCCATACTTTTAAAAGTTGACATGCCCAATTGGAAGACCTAAGGTTTTGAGTAAAATACTAATTTTAGAAACCCATGTACACAATCTAAGTTGATAACCTATAATGCAATGGTGAACCCTAACAGAGACAAGTGTTTTTTTTTAAAAAGTCTATATATTGAGCTAGAAATAAACATTGAAACCATGACACAAGGGTCAATGTTAGTGTCCATATATCGATGATAGTGTCTAGGTTAACAAAAATCTAATTTCTAAAATCTGACAAATCAAGACAAAACACCAATTTGTCTTTTTTTGTACTTATACATGTCAGTTTTGACTACACATCATTGAATAAACTAGGTATGATTTCTTCTTTGTATTATAATATTCATAATTTTATTTGGCATTATACTCATCTATTTTTAACATATTCTTAGATTCATCATATTTATTAGAATATTATAAATTTGAATTTATTTAATTGGCCTAATTTAGAATAGCTTATTCCAATTTGATTGGAATATTTACCCCAACCTTTAATTCTAAAAATGGTTAAACATTTAGTGAACCTGACCTCTAAGTCATCTTATGCAACCATAGCTTGCTCTAGGATTTTTAACCTTTTAGGGTTCCAAATTGTAGTAATTGTTGACATTTTGGCTTCATAGGCCAAAATTCAACCTCTACCATCCAAAAATTGACCATTGCATCATGTTACCTTTCAAAATAAGTATAATCAAGGTTATATTAGGATGTCAAGGTCCATGACATGTGTCTTGTCCAATCAGTCGTGTGCCTTGATCTTTTATGAGTTGTTTTACAATGCAGTTTAGTAAAGTTTAAGGTAAATTTGGAAAGATTAAGGTTAGTTTATGAAAGTCAAGTTATAAGTTATGCATGGTAAAAACTATGAAGTGGTATTATGGTCTTACAAGATGACATAGTGTTCTATAGTGGATGATGGAGCTAGAAGCAAAGTTGGTAAGATGAAAACTTTGCAATTTCAAGTCTTTAAAAATTTTAAGGTACTTTTGAAGATACTAAAGTTTCTATTATTTTATTTTCTATTGTGTGTTGAAATGTAACCACCTTGGGAAATATAAAGTGATAAGAGTAGAAGCTATGCATAGAAGTCAAAGAGCTATTTTTGGGTCATTTGAAACTTGTGAAGATCATATTATATGTCTTTATTCTTGCACACTTGGTCAAGTGTCAAAACACTTCTTTCTAATGTACATTCACTTTGAAAATTGATTTGCTTATTGCTCTAATGTCTAAATATAGCATAATGGTAGGAAAGGTAAGCAAAAAGAGATATTTATATGTTATACTATCATTTTACAAGCTAAGACTCCATGAATACTTGGTACTTAGCTACAACAGGTTATTGTTCTAAATGGACAAGTTTCATAGCAAGAGAAAACATGTTTTGAAGAGATCATATAGGTTTCTATGTTGGCTCAGGCATCTTCAACCAAGTAAATATTGGCACAAGGTGATAATGACTCATTACAACCTATTCTAGCCTCACCATGCTAAAAACCATGCTCAGGAAGAGTTCATAGGTCCAAACAAGGCAAAAACCCAATCAAGGTCTCCATTGGGTCATTAGCAGAGTGAAAAGAGTCATTTTGATGAAGTTGTTTCATAAAGGAGAGGTATCAGGGAAAATTCCAATAGAGTATTTTAACCAACCCTATTCCCTTAAAATCCATGGCAATAGTTTTGGGATTAGGGGGAAGAGCTTTATGAACCATTGTTAACAAGTTAACTGCCTTTTAAACCCTACTTAACCCCAATATCTCAATTTTCTCTTATTGAATGTGTTTGGGAGCTCATTGATGAAAATGCTAGACTATTAGGACTCTTTCAAGGTCTAATAATCCCTCTTACACCATCTTCAAGTAAATATCCAATGCATGAACAAGTCAAATATGAAGGTACAAGTCTAGAGAGTTTGAGAGTGTAATTTTTGTGGCTATTTAACACTATTGAGAAGGTTTTGGGTTTATAAAAGAAGCTAAAACACATGTAATGAACATTCAATATTCTCTCACATATCATTACATGTTTTCCCAAGCTTACATCCATATCCAAAGTGGTCTTCTAGTGCTGGTTCAACACACAGGCCTCAAATGAAGGAAACACAGTCTTGTAGGCAAACACATTTAATGTCTAGAAGAATAATCCATATAATATAGGTCTTGAAATACTCAGGGGAAATGTATAGGATACTAATATATCATCCAATAAATTGGTAAACCCTCCATGAAAATATTTGATGGGAAGTTGTAGGTAACACGCTAATGGCCATTGATATAGTGTTCTTGAACATGGTTTTTAAGAATGAAAAATCAAGTGACATATTTATAACTAAAATTAATATTACTAATGGATTCTTGAGGTATCCATCTTGATGTTCATACCTCAACTAAATCCCTCAAACTCCTTCAAGATCACTCATGGTCAATATGGTGAGAAAATAATTAATGTATGCATGCATAATTAAACTGTGTGAAGTTTTCAAGCAGAGGAAAGGATGTTAGAAAATCCTATGTGTTTTCTTATTTGGGAAGGTCTTCAAATAGGTCACACAATATCCACTCTACTCTCAAGATCATTCAAAGTTATAAGAGCTAGGTAAGTACATTCAACTAGAAGGTTTGAAATGGGTTTTAAGATTGGAATAGGCACCTACAGGCCTACACAAGGAAATATGAAAGAAAGAGTGCCTTTTGGTGTTGAATTTGGAGTTTGGAGATTCATGTTGGTTGTGAATGACCTTGGGGAATGTTTCTAGAAGGATTGTATAGGAGGCTCAGAAGAGAAAACATCAAAAGATGGCAATTAGGGTTAAAACCCCAAAACTACCAAGAAACCCCAACCATGGCCAATTCAAGGTAGTAAAGTGGTCTAGAGAACTCATAGAGCATATATCAAGCCAAGATAAGATGTTTTACAAGTCAAAAACAAGTAATTTTAACCTTTTTCGCTCAAATAATTCTCTCAAATGCACTCCTACAGGCATACAAGCTCGAGAAGGTAAACTTTATCACGTGAGAAGTTGGATGAGTAGATGCATGGGCCTAATGGACTTAGAGGATGTTGGTAAGTTTTGTATAATCCAAATTCATGGCATTTATTAGTATATTAGGGGGCTCAACTCTATGAATAATCGTTAAGAAAATAGAGACCTTAAAACTGTTTTTGGTGCCCTCAAAGAGCTCAATGAATGTGTGCATATTTAAATGGAATACACCATGCATGAAATGATTTGAAAACACATTTATGACATATGAAATCCTCATGAGCACCTGTTGGAGCCATTATCCTGACACATGTGGGGTAAAAACACATGAAAATGGCCTAGAAACTCTATTGTCAAGCCTATTTATAGATGTTGGAATGAGTAAGGTCTTTTGGCTAGTTGGAAAGGTCTCTCAAACTTAGGAAGAGGTTTTATGACCTCCCACAAGCCATTATAAATATCCCAATGGTGATATAACATGTTTCAAGTCTTTATACCAAGCTAAGATGAAGACTTTCCTTGATTGCATTGAGAGTTAAAGTGACAAACCTTCCTAAGGTCATAAATGGCATCAAGACACTTCATGACATCCATTTAGACATATAATGGCATATTTGGAGGGATCTATAGGTTATATATAAGCTCATTCTAATGACTATAGGTAGTTTTGAGAGCCTATTCATAGATAGTCCACTAGTTATGTTGTTGAGGACATGCAAAGCAACATAATAGGACTCTATAAATGGTTCAAGATTTTCTCAAGATTTAACATGATATTGAAGACTCCTAAAAGGACATAGAACACCTGCAACAATAGTGTGGAGGTCATGAAATATGGACAAAACCCCTATATAGTTCTTAAGCCTACATGGAGCTTCTATTGCATGTACACTTATAGCGCTCTCCAAACCTCTTGCCCATAAGTTATGAAGACACTTGTGAAGATGGTTTATAATATTTGACATATATTACACTACCTTCTATAGGACATACATGAGATTGACAAGATTATTGTGATAGTCTTCAAATAAGGACTAGGTGGATGAAGAGATAAACTTGTTGTCATTACCTCCCATTGGATCAAACAAGTTTAGAAATGAAGGTGCAGGTTCTAATGACAAAGATAAAAGTGTGAATATGTCTAATATTAAGTCTCATTATCACTAAGATAGGAGATTGATTACAAGAGTGAAGAATGGTGTAGAAATATGCCAAGGAGGTCAAGTATGCCATGTGTCAAAATAGCAACTTGTAACTCCTCAATCAAGAAAGGGCAGTTTCAAGAGAGAAAGGATGAGATATAGGAGGTGAAGATCCACTTATACACCACCTCTCATGAGGCCATCATCAAGCCAAGCCAACACATGTTAAATATGAATATTAACATTATTTCTTCACCTTATTTTGCCATTGTAACTAGTTTCATGATAGATGATAGTCATAATAGGGTCCTGTTAAGCACGAGATATACTAAGAGGTGGGGTGAATTAGTATATCATATATATCTTATAAAACTTTCCTTTAACCAAATTCCACTTAATCAAACATTCAAGATATGCAATAAAACTCAAACAATAAACATCACACTAGATAGAGAGAGACACCAGATATAACGTGGAAACCCAATGTGTGAAAAAACCACAATGAATAATATCAAGAATATGAATGAGCACAAACACAAACAATATTCGCAAGCCAAGCTTGCAGGATCACCATACCCCTTTACCGAGCACCAACCCAGCTACTATTCATGAGCACAAACCCACAGGAGCACCACACCCCTTTGCCAAGCACAAACTTAGCTACTATTCATGACCACCAACCCACAGGAGCACCAACCCCTTTGCCAAGCACCAACCTAGCAAAAATTCATGAGCACCAACCCACAGGAGCACCAACCCCTTTGTGTATACCACACACCTATCTCTCAATGTTGCTATGTCAACAAATGATAGATCAATACAACATCTCCTTCCTCTCTCTCACCTTTTCTCTTCTAAGCTAGATATAATAAATAAAAATCATATTTTTTTTTCAAAATTGCTCTTCTAAGCTAGATATTACAATATAAAATCAACCTCTATCTCTCATATTACAAATGGCTTCTCAAGCCTTTATTTATAGCTTTCCAAATGACCTTTGGCCTTCCCCCTTTGTGACCCTTCAATCTTCATGGAAAATGGTGCCAAACTTGTATGACCCTTCATATTCAAGCCTTTGAAAAGTCATGTGGTGACCCTTCATGACCAAAAACATCCTTCCATCTTTTGTCCTCATCTTGGTGACTTTTCGTATTCCTTAAAGTGTCCCTTCATGAGAAATTGTGCCCTTACTTTTTTGTCTTCACTTGGTGACTCTTAGTATTCCCCAAGATGACTCTTCATAGGAAAATGCATCCCATCCTTCTTTTTTCTTTACCTCGTGGCTCTTCGACTTCTCCATGGGCCCTTATTTTGTCTCATATGCAACCAAAAATATATTCGTTAATATTAAATAAATATTAACTTATATTAGTTAAGCTATATCTATTACAAACAATATTAAATGAAATGGGGCCTTTATCACCAATAATGCTAGACCTTTGACATCAATGACAATATTTCCAACAATCTCCCCCTTTGTCATTGATGGCAATCTCAATTTTGAAACTACCACATTCTGTCACCTACACATACTGTCATCTGAAAACATACAGTAACTTCCCCTTACTGTAGCAACATGTACCTATTCCTTGTACCTATTTTCTACACCTATACATGTACCTATTATTCTCCCCCTTTGACATCAATGGCAAAGGGCCTACTTGGAGCTAACACTTAGCTCCCCCCTAACTGATGTTGAACATCAATGGCAGGAAGTAATAGAAATTACTCCCAACTCCTTTCGCTAATCTTTGAGAAGATATCTGATTAAAACATTGCCTGTCCTTTGAGAATTTGTAATCAACTCATTTGAATATTTTCTTCTACAACCTCAAAACATTTTTCATGAAACTTTAATGTATATCCTTGATCACATATTTGACTTACACTCAAAATATTATGCTTACAAAACATTCTTAGCTTTGGTTCTACTAATATCCAAAATTAAAATTTCTTTTCCAGCTATTTTGGCAGTGGTTTTATCTCTGAATCTCACTGTACCACCATTGATCTTTTTTAGAGTAATGAACTTAATTTTATCTCCTATCATATGCCTCAAACATTCACTATCAATTAACTATGGCTGATCTTTACCTCTTACATGCAGGGCTGTCTGAACCATCATAGAATCTTCATGTTATTTGTTCTGCCATGAACATGTCTGAACCTTCTTCTTGATGAATGGTGCTTTGAAACTCTAATTCTTTTTGACTGACTCGAACACGCTTATATACTACTAAGCTATGTGTCTAAAGTTGTTGCACTTGTAGCATACTATGGTCTCTTCATCAAAGCTTGATAGAGGAGCAAAAGAGTTGTGGCTTCTGCTTGACTCTACTTGACTTTCCTTCTCCGTATTTCTGAAATTGTTAGCTTTTTTTTTAAATTTTAATTTCTTGTGACCATATCCATTACAATAAAAATAATAGCCATAAAAATAAGACCTGTCTGTATATCTCTGACCTGATTGCCTTTTATAGCTTTGTTCTTTTCAGCCTTTTCTGTTTAGAATGTCCTCTATATTCTTCACTTCTCCCTTTTTTATTTCCTCTTGTATAAGAACTTCAACATAGCTATATTTTTTTTCAAAACTAATCCCTGTCTTATCTGAATATTCTTTTTAACTTTCCAATATCTTATTCAACATGTTAGTGCTATCTTCAAATTTTGAATCACTGACTACTTTATCACTGACTGCTTTATTAATATCTTGTTTTAAAGAGGCAATTTCAATAACATACCTTTGACATTCTTTTCTTGCTATTTCCAACTATGTTGTGAGATCTTCTTCATTCTTCTTGGCTTCTTCAAAGTGTGCTTGTAGATATTCAATCATTTCTTTTGACTCCTATTCATTTTTCTCAATTTGGTGCTTTAATCTTTGATTCTTCTTCTCAACAGCTTCTAACTCTTCTAAGGCACAAATGAGCTCTCCTTCCATATTCACTTCAGCTTCCTCCTCTTCTTCTTCTTGATCATCTTCATGTATGGCCATGAATAAAATCTCTTCTTCTTCTGAATCGCTGACTCTACTATCTTCCCCTGAGCTAGGATCCTTAGAATACAGGCTCTTCTTCTCGAATCCCTTCTTAGATTTTCCTTTATAATTCTTCTTGTATGTAGGCTTTTATTCTTCATCATCATTAACCTTATCTGGGCATCTAGCTAAAAAATGTCCAATCTTTCCACAATTAAAACATTTAAAAGGTAATTTTACTTGATATTTACCTGTTCCTCTTTTCGGCTTACGAATGAAAAGTGCTCCATTGTCATCTTCATCATCATTAAAACTATCACTTGATTCTTGAATCTTAGCTTTCTCCTTCTTTGATGTCTTGAAAGCTTCTTCTCTCTTTGAGGGTTTATCTTGTTCTGTCTGCATCTCATATTCTATGAGAATATCATGAAGCTCATCCATCTTTAGCTTGGCTAAATTCTTCATCTCTTCGATTTCCAAAACCTTTGCATCATACCTCATTGGTAGAGATCTCAAAACTTTTTACACCACCTCTGACTCATCCAATGTTTCTCCAAAACCTTGAATCTGATTTACGATTTGATTAACTCGCAAAAGATAACTTGTTATATCTTCTTCTTCTTCCATCTTCAAACTTTCAAATTGCCTTCTAAAAGTCCGCAACTTAGCTTGCTGAACCTTTCCATCACCTTTGTAAATATTCTCAAGTTTTACCCAAGTTTCATGAGCAGATTTACATTGCATAACTTTAACAAATTTAGATTCACATAAACCATATAAAATAGCATTTAAAGATTTAGCATTACATTCACTTACCTTCTTTTCTGTTGGAGTAATTGTAAATATCTGTGGCTCTTCATATTCCTCCACCACTACTTTCCATATGTCGAATCCAAGGGCCAACAAATAAACCTTCATTCTCATGCTCTAAAAAGAATAATTCATCCCATCAAAGAAAGGTGCCTTATTTGTAGAAAATCCTTCCTGTGACCCAGCCATCGTGCTTTCCCGATCTACCTTCAAGTTGTAAAACTTTTCAAAAAAGAACCTGCTCTGATACCAATTGTTAAGCACGAGATATACTGAGAGGGAGGGTGAATCGGTATATCATATATCTTATAAAAATTTTATTTAACCAAATTCTACTTAATCAAACATTCAAAATATACAATAAAACTCAAACAATAAACACCACACAAGATAGAGAGAGACTACCAGACATAACGTGGAAATCTAATGTGAGAAAAAACTATGGAGAACAATCTCAAGTATATGAATGAGCACAAACACAAACAATATTTGCAAGCCAAGCTTGCAGGAACACCATACCTCTTTTTTGAGCACCAATCTAGCTACTATTCATGAGCACCAACCCACAAGAGCACCACACCCCTTTGTCGAGCACAAACCCAATTACTATTCATGAGCACCAACCCATAGGAGCACCAACCCCTTTGCCAAGCACCAATCCAGCAACAATTTGTGAGCACCAACCCACAGGAGCACCAACCTCTTTGTGTATACCACACACCTATCTCTCAATGTTGCTATCTCAACAAATGATAGATCAATACAACATCTCTTTCCTCTCTCTCACCTTTGCTCTTCTAAGCTAGATATAACAAATACAAATCATATTCATCTTTCACAATTGCTCTTCTAAGCTAGATATTACAATATTAAATCAACCTCTATCTCTCATATTACAAATGGCTTCTCAAGCATTTATTTATAGCTTTCCAAATGACCTTTGGCCTTCCCCCTTTGTGACCCTTCAATCCTCATGGAAAATAGTGCCAAACTTGTATGACCCTTCATATTCAAGCCTTTGAAAAGTCATGTGGTGACCCTTCATGACCAAAAATGTCCTTCCATATTTTGTCTTCATCTTGGTGACTTTTCATATTCTTTAAAGTGTCCATTTATGAGAAATTGCACCCTTACTCTTTTGTCTTCACTTGGTGACTCTTGGTATTCCCCAAGATGACTCTTCATGGGAAAATGCATCCCATCCTTCTTTTGTCTTTACCCCGTGGCTCTTCAACTTCTCCATGGGCCCTTATTTTGTCTCATATGCAACCAAAAATATATTTGTTAATATTAAATAAATATTAACTTACATAAGCCAAGATATATCTATTACAAATAATATTAAATGCAATGGGGCGTTTATCACCAATAATGCTAGACCTTTGACATCAATGACAATATTTCCAACATGTCCTACATGTCAACCCTCTCTCTCTTCTCCATTCTTCTAAATAGATTCCTTAAAATGACATTGTAAAGGATTCTCTAGTTAGTTATGGTGTATGCCTACCAAATGGATGTTGATTTATTACTTTTAAATTAAATACAAGTTGAATTATGCCTTCTCCATTGTGCACCTACTATTCTTATGATGAATTATTGATGAGTGATAGTGATAATGTTCAATTTTTTTGCATTTTTTCTTTTTCATTCTTACCTCTTTGTGAGTAATTCACCTTCTTACAGGTCATATGGTGTGTGTCAAGTAGTATTACAAAGCTTAAGTGTGGAAATATTCATTGGTGTCTTTCTTTAGACCTCTTGATTATCCCTCTTAATTGATGCATTAGCTATAGCCTCCATATTAAAACACTTATGTTGGAATGAATATTTTGAAGTTGTGAAATTAGATTTAAATCTTATTTTAGTCCATAGTAGAAATCATAATCAAGTAGAGCAAACTCAAAGTTTGGTGCATCATTTCTTATAGTCATTGTTTTCATACTTTCTTTATCCCTTTTCCTTGTAAATTTGAATAGGTGTAATGTTAGTCTTAGGTGTAGCGTCAAGGGAGCCAACCCTCTCTAGAGGTACTATTTAGTCATAGGTCACCCAAAACTTTAAAGATTTTTCATTGTATTAATTAGGTGAGGAGACCGAAAAAACCTCTTCAAAGGGTGCAACTCAAAGATCTATATCAATTTTTAGCATGTCTGGTGGGACAAGTACTTAAATTACTTCATCTATTGAAAGATTATTAGTGTTGTCCTTCAATACATCAACCTTTTGAGTCATTTATACAAACATCAATCGTGAGTCCAAGTTCATTCAACTGGTTCTTGTAGCCCATGTATTCTTTGCAAGTGATTACCCTTTTGTTTTTACTTTCTAAATAAAGTTTCATGGCTAAGTTTGAAGTAGGTTTTAACTTGGTCCAAGTTATTGATCCATATCAACCCTATGAAGAGCCATATCAACCCTATAATTATCCAAATTTTCCCTCATATGGCTCTAATTATACATTTAATTACCCTTACAAAGCTTACTAACATTCATACCAACTTTTCTAAGCATGCCATCTGTCATATATACCCACTTTTCCTCCAAGTTAGCCTTTTCCTAATCTTCGCCTATCCCAAGTTATTAGTGATATCAAGGTCAAGCTTGAAATAATTGATCAAGAAGAGTAAAATTTTGGAAACTTGTTTTCTTAGGTTTCTCAAGCTCCTCAACCAAAGAAGTTTCCAATCTTCTCACCCACTTCTCACATGCCATCCAAAATCAAGAGAGGAAGAATGTTTTAGAATCCAAACCAAGAAAGTTTCCATGTTTCTTGAGCCCCTCATCCACTACTTAAGTTGTAATTATTCACAAAGATGAATGTATATCAGGATTTGATAAGATTATTTCTAAATGGAAAGAAGAAAAAAAAGAAACTTTAACACAAGACTCTTTTCCTCTTCCTCAAGAGTTCCTAAATGATTCCATTACCCCCAAGTTTACAAGTTGGAAGAGTACTCCTTCAAACCCTAAACTAACTCATGAACATATTCATCCCCCTCTACCAAATATGCCATTTTTCCATCCCATCAACTCCCTTTTTAAAGGAGGACCTGTTGTATGGAAGGAAAGTGAAGGAGAGCTCTTTATGACTCACTTCCCATTTGACAATGAGTATTATACTGCTGCTCAACCAATTGGACATTATTTTAACCCTCTCACCATCTCCCTTTACATTGGAGGACCTGTTATATGGAGAGTAGATGAGGAACATTCAAATGAACATGATGAAGAGTTTCATTTTTTATTTGCTATTGTAAATGAACCTCAAGAAGGCTATGATGAATATGTTTAAGTAGTGGCTACAATAGAGGTGTAATTGACCATTACTCAAGATGTATCAAGTGTCCAAGAAGAGAAAGAGCATCTAGATGAAGAAAATTCAATCCTTCCTAGTTAGGAGCGCATTCAAAGGTATGAACAAGAGTTTTGTTGGAAATGAGCTTTCATTCAGCATGGAAGAGGAAAAATATTAGAGTACAATAGTTAGTGAGATTGTAGCAGTGGTTTCACAAGCATGTGATGAAGACTCTATCATCTCAAGCCATGACATTCCTCAATGTTGCTATGAGGAGGTTCAAGAAGACATGATAGTTGATTAGGTTGTAGTAAGGCATGAAAGAGACTCCAATGACATGTGGCAGTCATAGTTTAACATTTACAAATAATTTGAAGATCTTGACACACCTATAGCTCACGAGGAGAAAAATGAGGGTGCCATAGAGGTTGATTCTCTCCCAATTAGATAGTATTATGATAATAACAAGTTGGAAAAACATCATTGTGATTTCATTACAGAATTTGAGGTCCTTAGCAGACCTACATCTTCTAAAGGGTAAAATGAAAAAATAAATCAGAATACGCTAGCTAACTTGTCAAGAGAATTACTTCAATTTGTTATGATTGATCAAGAAAAACTTTTCATTAAGGTATAAATGACATTATTTTCATCAAGAAATCAAGTTTGGATAACATATAACATGGTGTTTAACTTGCACGATCAATCCATAGGTAAAGAAGTGAAGGGGATAGATCCTAATTTCCAAAAAAGAAGAACCTGAGCATGTCAACATCTCAAGAGGTAAAACCTACTTCTCACCTCACAAGAAAGCTTATGATAGACTCTATCAATCAAGTTCCAATTTTCTCATATGGAGTCATTCTAACAAGTTTCCCTTTGATATAAGTGGAATAGGCCTTTGAGGTCTTATACATAGTAAGCTAGTTTTTGGTTTATCCAAGTGATTTTAGCATAATGTTTGTTTAGCTGTTACTATTATCTTTTCTCTAAGCTTCCTCTTGGCATAACATGGTATCTTGCTTTATGTTTCTTATTTATTATATTATGTGTGTTTGGAAGGTATCTTTAGCTATCTCAACTTGTTCTAGGGGCTTAAAATCAGTAGTCAAGGTCCAAATCAAGTTTGTTGTTGAGTGATGAGTGACTCCATAGCCCAATGGAATGATAAGATTATTGATCCAATTGTTTATCAAGCTAACCAACCCCTATTAATCACTAATTTTTTTGACATTTTGGCCACTTAGGCCAAAATTCAACCTCTACCATCTAAAACTTGACCACTATATCAGTTCTCATTTTAAAAGAGGTTTAAACAAGGTCCTATTAGGATGTCAAGGTCCATGACATGTGTCTTATCTAATCAGTCTTGTGCCTTGATCTTTTATGAGGTCTTTTGCAATGCATTTTAGCAAAATTTAAGGTAACTTTGGAAATATTAAGGTTAGTTTGTGAAAGTCAAAGTATAAGTGATGCATGGTGAAAACTATGAAGTGGTGTGATGATCTTACAAGATGACATAGTGTTCTAAAATGGATGATGGAGCTAGAAGAAAAGTTGGTAAGATCAAAATATTACAATTTCAAGTCTTTAGAGAGTTTAAGGTACTTTTAGAGATATTAAGGTTTTAATTATTTTGTCATTTATTGCTTTTTGAAATGTTGTAATGTAACCATCTTGGGAAATATCAAGTGAGAAGAGTATAGACCATGCATAGAAGTCAAAGATGTATTTTTGGGTCATTTGATATGTGTGAAGATCATACTATATGTCTTTATGCCTGTACACTTGGTTAAGGTGCCAAAATGCTTCTTTCTAATGTACATTCACTTTGAAAGCTGCTTTACTCATTACTCTAATGCCCAAATATAGCATAATGGTAAGAAAGGTAGCCAAAAATGGATATTTTTATTTTATACTATCATTTTAAAATATTAATAAGACTCCATGAATACATGGTACTTATCTATATTAGGTTATCGTTCTAAATGGACAAGTTTCATAACAAGAGAAAACATGTTTTAAAGAGATCATACATGTTTCTATATTGGCTCAGGCATGTTTAACCAAACAAATCATGAAAAAAGGTGATAGGGACTCACTCAAACCCCTTCCATACTCACCAAGCTCAAAACTATGCTTAGGAAGAGTTCATAGGTCTAAACAAGGTAGAAAATTGTTCAAGATGTGCATTAAGTCATTAGCAGAGTGAAAAGAGCCATTTTGATGAAGTTGTTTCATGAAGGAGGAGAGGTATTAGGGAAAATGACATTAGGGGATGTTGACCACTCCTATGCCCTTAAAATTCATGATAATAGTTATAGGATTATGGCTAGAGCTTTATGAACCATTGTTAACAAACAAACTTTATTTTAAACCCTACTTAACCCTAATATCTCAATTTTCTCTTTTTAAATGAAATTAGAAGCTCATTGATGTAAATGACATATTGTGAGGACTCTTTTAGGGTCTAATAAGCCATCCTAAAATATATTTAAGCAAATATCCAATGCATGAATTAGTCAAATGTGAAGGTACATGTTTGTAGGGTTTGAGAGTGCATGTTTTGTGACTGTCTGACATTGTTGAGAAGGTTTTGGGTTTATATAAGAAGATAAAACACATGGAATGCAAATTAAATAGTATCTCACATCTCATTTCATGTTTTCCTAAGTGTACATCCATATTAAAGTGGTCTTCAAGTGTTGGTTCAGTACACAGTCCTTAAATGAAGGAAACACAGCCCTATAGGCAATCACATTTGATGTCTAGGAGAATAATCCATATAAGATAGGGATTGAAAAACTCATTTTAAATGTATAGGATACTAAGTGAGCATCCAAAAAATTAGTAAACCCTCCATGAAAAGCTTTTATGGGAAGTTATGGGTAACAGGCTTAAGGCTATTGATATAGTATTCTTAAATAGGGTTTTTAAGACTGAAAAAGCAAGTGACATACTTGAAACTAAAGTTAACATTCCTGACACATTCTCTAATTGTTAATATTTATGTTTGTAGACACCTAAATTTGGACACCAATGGCTTCATATCTAACTTTAGATGAATTTTTTCCAATCATTGAATACCTAGCCCAAGAATTTCTATTAGTCTCAAATTTGGCTTCATAACCTTGCATTAAATCATTTTAACGTAATAAATCAATTAAATAAGACAAATATATAAATTTAATTAATCAAAATCAAACAAATGATCAAATGCCTAAAAAGAATTATTTAACTTGCACACCATAATCAAAATCAATTAGCAAGTTAAATCAATTTCAAATCCTAATTGAGTTCATCTATGAGCTAATAAATCAATTACTAAAAAGGAAACTCAAGAGCATCTTACCTTTTTGAGTTGTCACCTTTGGAAAATATCTAAAAAAATATCCTAAGAATATACCAAACACAACCAAAGTTAATAAAATCAACCATGGTTGTGAGTTGTCCCTTTTGAAAAATATCTAAATAGAATATCTTTGGAATATGTCAAACTCAACCAAGCTTAATAAACTCAACCATGGTTAGATTTAACCAATTCCAAGGGATTTGAAATCCTATAAAAGCAAGCCTAAAGCTTTTTATTTTAGGAGCTCAATCAAAGTAGAGTTATAATGTAGGAATAGATTCATGAAGCAAAAAGCCTAGTGTTATAATATTGAAATTAAGTCAAGCCATATCAATCAAGCCAATCATTCAACAATGGTGCATAGAGGAGATGATGTTTGCCATACGTCATTGATGAAGACTTCTTATGCATAAATCAAGCAAACAAATTAAGAAATCATTTAGAGCTTTCAAGGAAGGTAAAGATTATTTTTCTGTGCATTCTAATTGGGGTTTTAATTGTTATTTGTTCATTAAGCTCCCCGTAAGATCTAGGCTTAGAGATGTTATTATGTTAGTGTGTTGATTTCATGGTTTTATAGAATAACACTTGATCTAATCTCCTCTCTTTGTCGAATTCCTTGATCACAAAGTTCATACCTCATCTAAATCCATCAAACTCCTTCAAGATCACTCATGGTTAAGATGGCAAGAGAATAACTAATGTATGCATTCATAAGTAAACTATGTCAAGTCTACAGGTAGAGAGGAAATTATCTCAAAAAATCCTTCATGTTTTCTCATTTGGTAAGGTATTAAAATATGTCAAATAATATCCACCTTGATCTCAAGATCTTTCATTTTCATAAGAGGTAGGGAAGTCCATTCAACCAACAGGTTTAAAATAGGTTTTAAGATTGGAATAAGCACCTTTAGGCTTGCACACAAAAATATGAAAGAGAGTGACTTCTAGTGTTGAATTTGAAATTTGGAAATTCATGTTGGTCATGAAGGACCCTAGGGAATATTTTTATAAGGATTTTATAGGAGGATAAGAAGAAAACACATAAAAAATGGCAATTAGGGTCAAAACCCCTAAACTGCCATGAAACCCTAGCCATGGCCAAATCAAGGATTGAGGTCATTAGGGGAGTCAAATGGTCTAGATAAATAATATCAGACCTCATATATCATGGATAAATCCAAGATAAGGTATTTTCAAAGTCAAAAATAAGCAATTTGAACATTTTTTTGCTCAATTAGTTCTCTCGAATGCACACCTACAGGCCTACAAGCTTAAGAAGGTAAACTTTCTCATGTGAGAAGTTAAATGAATAGATGCATGGGGAATAATGGCCTTAGGGAATGTTGGTAAGGTATATCTACTCCAAATTCATGGAGTTTGTTTCTTCATTAGGGGGCTCAACTCTATGAACAATTGTTAAGAAGATAGAGATCTTAAAACCACCTTTGGTGCCCTCAAAGAGATCGATGATTGTGTATGTTTTTAAATGGACTCAAATGTGCATGAAATTATTTGAAAACACCTTTATGATATATTAAATCCTCATCAGCATTTGTTGGAGCCATAATCCTATCACATGTAGAGTAAAAGCATTTGAAAATGGCCTAGAAACTGCATTTTCAAGCCTATTTTTAGGTGTTTGAATGAGTAAGGTATTTTGACTAGTTGGAAAGGTTTTTCAAGCTTGGAAATAGGTATAAATACCTCAAAAAATCCATTCTACATATACCCATGGTGATATAATAGGTTTCAAGTCTCTAGATGAAGGGATGAAGACTTTCCTTACATTGAGAGGTTGAAGTGACAGACCTTCCTAAGGTCATGAATGACATCAAGACACTTCATGACATATATGTATCCATATAATGACATATTTTGAAGGCTATAAATGTTTTATACAAGTTCATTCTAATCACTATAGGCAATTTTTAAGAGCCTATTCATAGGCAACCCACTAGTCATGTTGTTGAGGACATTTAAAGAAGCATAATAAGATGCTATCAACTGTTCAAACTTGTCTCAAGATTTAACATGCTCTTTAATACTCTTAAAAATATATAAAAAACTTTAAACATCAATGTGGATGTCATGAAACATGGTAAAAAACCATATACAATTCTTAAGCCTATATGGAGCTTCTAATGCATGAACACTTACAACCTTCTCCAAACATCTTGCCAATAAGTTGTGAAGACTCTTGTGAAAATTATCTATTATCTTGGATAGAGATTACATGAATTTATATGGGACATATAAGAGGTTGACAAGATTATTGTGATAGTATTCAAATAAGGACTAGGTCTTGGATGAAGAGATAGACTTTTATTCATTGATTCCCATTGGATCAAATAAGTTTAGACATGAAGGTGCAGGTTCTAATGATAGAGATCAAAGTGTGAAGATGTCTAAGCTTAAGTATCATTCTCACCAAGATAGGAGATGAATTTCAAGAGCGAAGAATGGTGTAAAAAGATGCCAAGAAGGTCAAGTATGCCATGTGTCAAGATAGCAACTTGTAACTACTCAATCAAGAAAGGACAAATTCAAGAGAGAAGGGATGAGTCATAGGAGGTTAAGAGTCATTTCTATTCCACCTCTCATGAGGCCATCATCAAGCCAAGACAACACATGTTAAATATGAATGATTTGACTATTTCTTCACCTTATTTTTTCATTGTAACTAGTTTCATGAAAAATGATAGTCATAATAGGATCCCTATATGTCCACCCTCTCTCTCCTCCATTATTCTATATATACTCCTAAAAAGGACAATATAAAGGATCCTCTAGCTGGTTATGGTGTAGCCGTACCAAATTTATGTTGATTTCTTGATTTTTAATTGAATACAAGCTGAATTATGCCTTCTCCATATTGCATCTATTGTTCTTATGATGAATTGTTGATGAATGATAGTGATAATGTTCAACTTCCTTGCATTTTTCCTCTTCATTCTTGTATCTTTTTGAGTAAGTCACCTTATTATAATTCATATGGTGAGTGTCAAGTAGTATTGCAAAGCTTAAGTGTGGAAATCTTCACTAGTGTCTTTCTTTAGACCTTTTGATTATCTCTCTCAATTTATGTGTTAGTTATAGCCTCCATATTGAAACACTTATGTTGGAAGGACTATTTTGGAGTTGTGAAATCAGATTTCAGTCTTGTTTTAGTCTATAGTAACAATCATAATCAAGTAGAAAAAACTTAAAGTTTGGTGCATCACCCATTCTAGTCATTATTTTCAGGCTTTCTTTCTCCCTTTTCCTTGCAAATTTGAATAGGTGTAATGTTAGTCTTATGTGTAACATCAAGGGATACAAAGCTGCATGTAGGTTCTCTTTAGTCATAGGTCACCCAAAACCTTAAATAGTTCCCATTATGTAAATTATGTGAGGAGACCTGAACCACCTCCTCAAAGGGTGCAACTAAAGTGACTATAGTAATTATTTAGTTATGATTTTCCTATCATGTTGGATTATTCATTAGAATTTATATGTCTCTCTTATCCTATTCTTATATTACTCTTTGGAACATTTAAAATGGATAATAATGATCATCTTCCTCCTCACTCTAGGGTGGATGATAACAAATTTCCTTCTAACTAGGTCCATGTTATCACTAGATCAAAGGGTAAAGTATCCCATACTTTAGTGCCAAAACAAGGTAACCAACATTCCCTTCCTCAAACCCCTCCACCTCCCACATCTCCTCTAGATGATGTGTGTATGCATATTCAATCCAAAGTACTTAGTGTTTAGGATTATTAAGCACTCAATGATTAAATCATCACTATGCCAAGGTGAATAAAAGAGTTACAAAAACAAAATCAAAATTTGGTTCCAAAGATCACATCATGGGAAAACAATATCACACATACAAAAAATCTAAAATATGATAGTGTTAATCATGTGTTTGCATATTCACCTAGAAAATTTGTGTTTAATAATACTTCACATTTATATTAAAATACAAAATATAATACATCTACCACTAGTGATTGTTAGCAGAGGTCCTTGGAAAACTTTTTATAACATGCTAATATAGGGATAACTTTTGTATGAAGTAACAAAAGTAAAAATTTGATGGCAATTCAAACTAAATATATTCATTAACAAACAAAATAGATAGATGAATTATTATGCACATGTTTATTAGAATTTGAATAGTCAATATAAAATTAGATGATTAATATATTAAAAAAACAAAATACTCATTGTGTATAGAATAATGATAAAATATACATAGGAAAACTATTTCAGAATAATATGGATTAATATATAAATACAATTAAATGATATATAAGGTTTTACCCAATGTTGTCTCTTCATATTCCAACCTTTTGATATATACAAAAGGAGTGACTCTTCACATTATAATGTTTATAATTATGCTTACATAGGTAGAATACATACAAAAATATTATACAAAAGGTAAAATGAGGACAAACTACATGTGTCCAACAAATATACTCTAAGATTTTACTAGCCTTATTCGACACTCAACACTTTACCAAACATAAACATTTGTCTCATCTTGAGACAAAGTCATAACACAAAATCTTGATCTAACGTTCAAGATAAGGAACTAAACCAAAAATAAGAGTTATAGTTATCACTCTAGATATTGTTTATCAATTTTCACTCTTTGTGTACTACTTAGCCACCCTTCTAGGTTTTCAACTAAGTAGCGTACTAGACTACCACCATTTTAGGGTTTCAATAGACTAACTTAATCAAGTGGCCACCATTTATAAGTTTTCAACCAACCTGGTCCCACTCTTATTGTTTAATGTCATCTTACAAAATTGTGTCAAAAAGCTATGAAAACTACCAAATTAGAATTATGCATTACCTACTATGTAAGTGGTGGCGTAATCTATATTGACTAGGCAACATGTTATTGTGATGATGGATCTACTAGAGAAGTGGATGAAATTCTTGGTCCTATAGAAATTGCTAGTGAAGACTGTTTTGGTTTCTAGATAGTTGGCTATGTGCTTGTGGCACTCTTATTCTACTAATGTATTTTTTATAATTGTTCTAGGGGAATGAATTTTAGTTTGTCAACAATTTATACAATAGAGGCATCAAATTAGGATAAGTCTTACTTGAACATTTTCCATGTTAGTCAACACTTCCCATACCATATTGAATAATATGCATAGTGGGACTTAAATCACCATCAAGTTTTGATTATCTTCATCATCTATAATGGTGATGAGTGATTTAGCATTTGACACTTTGATTTGGATATCCTATATTAGCTCCTCCATCCTGTTTGCATGCCTCTGAACTTGGATGCTAGCAAATGAACTACATAGAGTCTCATTGTGCCATGTCTATAGTTTTTACAAGGTATTATCCCTTGAATCTAACTATTGATTGAGTACACTACTCATGGTTTTAGAAGTAGCCATATGATCTTCCATGACAACTTTGGATTTGTCTACCATGTTGAACTCTAGCTTAGTTGTAACTAATGAATTATTAAGCTACTACTTCTAATTTAGCATACCTTTTTCTATCTACTTGACTTGAAGTAAAATTATGTCCAAAACATGTTTGTACTCCTCCAAGATCTTGTAGATCACCTCTATTTTATCTTTGATATATTTCCTTTGTGCTCATAATATTTGTAACTTGTGTGAAACCAGCCAATCTTTCATGAGTTTTACCAATAGAGCTAATAATTTATTATCTTAAGACATCACCTGGTTATCTAAGAATTGGGTCATCAATGTAGAGTAGATGGTGCCAATGATCTAGTGTGTATTAGTGAGTTAAAGAATCAAGTCTATGTTGTCCTATCACAACTACAAGATTTCCTACTCTAGGGTCAAAGCTTTTTGTGTAATTGACTCTTGAAAAGTAGTTGTGCCTTCAATTTACTTGGTTAGTAGTATCTAAGAAACATTGAAAGATGTTTATTGCATAGATGTAGTCAAAGCCATGAATTTTGTTACAGTTGTTGTAGGGGTCATCATGAACTACATTAATGGGAGAAAAAAGGTGGTTTACCAAATGGATGATGTGGAACATCCCATAGCCATTGGCTAGTTATTTATGGTATAGGTTGACAATCCTCTTCCTATGCACCTCTTTATGTCATAAGTGCTAGTTGTACTTTGATTTCTACTTGGCTTGTTCTACTATCTCCTAAGATTTATCTTTAGCTTCAACCTTAGCCTTAGATTCAACCTAAGCTTTAGCTTTGGCATCCATTTCAGCTTTAGCCTTAGATTTTGGTAAGTTCTTGTATTTGGCTTCGTATTCCTTCTTCTTAGCATCCTAATTAACCTTTAACTCCCCCTGAGATTTTGTAATTGTTGTTTCTTCCTCTTTCTTCTTTTGTGCACCCTATGTTTCATATTATTTCCTTACATTTTCTTCTTGTGATTTATTCTTTGCCTCTACTTCATTAGCTCTCTTCTTTTGAGACTCTACTTCTTCATATTTATTATTTTTAACTTCTAATTCTTTGGCTCTTTGCTTTTCAACCTCTACTTCAGATTTATTCTTTTTAGCCTCTGCTTCTTTAGCTCTTTACTTTTTAGCCTCTACTTCTTCAAATTTATTTTTAAATTAATCCTTTATATCATGTTATTTATGCTAATCTTCTTCCTCAATATATTTACATTTTACTTCACACTTCTTATTATTGTCTTCCTTCCGTTTCCTTGTAACCTCTTTTTGTGATTCTGATGGATCCTATTATCCCTGTGTAGATTCATGTTGTTCCATCTATGGCAAGCTAGTTTATTTAGGTGCATTAGTGGGAGTAGATGACTTTAACATTTTAACTGACTCAAAATATTCTAAAGAAGATGATTATAGGATAGTACCCTACTGTGTAACTATATTTTTCTATAGGTTGGAGGTAGAGTGAGGCTCTTCTTGTGCCTCTTCACATACTAGGCTTATGATTGTGCTTCCTATGCTTAATTTGCACCACTCTCTTCGATTGGTTATATAAAAAACAATTTTTTTCATTGATTTTTGGAGAGGGTCAAGCTATAACATGTGTCAAAGGTTTGTGCATCAAAGGTGGTGTTGGGATTTTTTTTGTTGATAATTTTACTTCCTGCACAACAAAGGATCCTACAACTAGATCTTTTTGGAATAGTTGGACGTAAAACCATTTTTAGCTACTTCACCTATAATATCAAAAATAATAAGAGGTTAGGTGATGTCCAAACACATGTATTTATTTACCTGATTATGTACCTAGGAGGTGCACACTTATTTATAAAATAAGTTTTTTAATCCTCTTCCTACTCATAAACATCATTGTCAATGTTTATGAGTATGGACTATACAAAATTCTGCTCTTCAACTCCTAACTCTACCAATTCACATTTAACTGATATATTTAGAAAATGTTTGTTATCAAGCCAAAACTTTGTGTCTTTTTTTTGGTAGCAGTGGTGAGGCTCATTGCACTGGTGCCTTACTCTTTCCCTTATCCACCTATGATGGAGTTATTGTTGGTTAAAGTGTTCCCTACAATTGTAGTTGTGGTTGTGGTTATGGTTATGTTTGAGGTTCTGCTTATGATTGCATTGATTATTATGCACTTGGGGGCATAAAACATAAAAGTTGCACCAATCTAGTTGATAGGGCTTTCTGCCTCAATACTTTTTCCCATGCATCCGACATGGAGATGAAAAATAATAGTGGAGTTGATGTTACTTTGTGAAACTCATGCACTTTTATGTCATTTTATAATTTGGTCACTTTTATGTGTTGTCCCAAATATTGCATTAGATCTTGGGGTACTCTTGGGTGTGAATTGATCATGGTTTGTATCTCTAGCCACCACACATTGAACCTCCTCAATCACTCATAATATTTCCCTATTTTTATCCATGCAATATTGGCTAGTGCAATAATAGGAAAAATATATACAATAGTATTGACTAGACCTTTCAATGATTTCTATTATGTGAAGCAAAGTAGTAGTACCAAAAATTGATACTAGAATGCTTTTGCAGTGCTAATGAGGATATTCTCTATGTTTGTTATGAGCTTACAAGCCAAAAAATTGAGCCAATTAAAACATACATAGAGGTGTATCTTATGATACACAATGTCTATTACTCATTTTATTGCTTACTTTGCTTGATTTGTTGTCTACCAAAATATTTTGGTGATGCATTCAGTAAGAATGTGAACCGAAACATCATCCATAAAATTAGTGGGGATTCCCCTACCTACCATTGTAGGATATTTTTATTTGGTGTTAGAGTGGATTGGTGAAGCTATCGATTTGTAAGGTAAGATAAGTTTATCATGATCTAGAAGCCCTGTTGCTCTTGTCATATTCTTAAGGGTGATGAATATGGTAACATATTGAGACAAGCAAATTACACCTTCTTTATACCTACCTAGAAAAGTAAACATTACATCATCTAACTACCCAAAAGTAGGTAGTTTGATTAGTCATTCAACATTTGAGCCTCACTATGGATGTTGAAGTGTTAGTTCTCCTACCTATGCTACTTCTTATGTGTCATATACAAATAAAATAAATTTAGCCACATCAATGAAATCAAAAGGGTTTGAATTATGACATTTGGTTTGCCTTAGGCCTAGGCTAATCCCAATTTCCTCTTTTTATGCATGTGTAAGCAAAATCAATAATTGTGCCCTATCCATGGTTGTTGTTGTGGACTGTGTGGAATAATTTATTTACTTGGTCAACATTAATGTGAAATATGTGCACCAGAAGTTTTTTTAGATGGAGATCATAAAGTTCACTCAGTTGCAGGAGTATATAATGCCTTTTTGTTGTTCATGCCCTCTATTATATAACATTTACCTCCTAAGTCCATCAAGGTGTCAAGTTTAGATTCTCTAAAAGGTTTCACATAAGTGTATCTCTATAATTTATGTCAATCAACCTTTGTTTGAAATGATAGTTTCTCTTCTTAATCTAGGTTCTTTGATCTAAGTATTAGTAGGTAGGTGATGTGTTGCACCATCCTTTCATTTATCTAGTTTATTTTATAAGCCATCTTGTCATTCTGCCACATGATCTACTTCAATAAAGATGCAATATCCCAAGTGTATTATCATTAACAATCTTGAATGACCATTTACTATCCTTTTACCATACTTGTCTTGTCAACACCCCACTCCTAGACTGAATTGATGACCACTGTGTTCTAGTTACTAGCTATCTTCTTTTCAAGCTGACTCCATACATCGATTGCATATTATGATGTTGACTATTCCAAACTTCATTCTAATGTGATGCAATCCAAATATCACATTGTAAAAACACACTAACCCTAAAAAAAATAAAAATCAAAACAACATTAAAGAAAATTCTTAACTACATGGTGTTACTCAACACCCTCTCTTATTTATAGTGATGTAAGATAGAGATTAATGATGATAGGGATTAATATTCTAGCCATTGATATTCCCTAGTAAAATAATTTCCTATAGATATTTTAAAATAATTGTACCTTATTATGAAACATCATGAATAATATAGGGTCCTTTCTATTCAATGCATAGTTTTCTTGGAAATACTTTGAATCAACTATCATAGAGTAATACTTATTGCTTGAGATAAAATTACTTAGATTGTAAGTTGAAATCATGCCATGCTTTTTAACTTAACTTATTGATATCCTATATCCACTATGCCCTTTGTCTATTTTCCTCCATTTTAACCAAATCCATCAATCTTTGTTTCAGACGGTCTTGATTTCCCAACCTCGTAATCATTACAATGTGTAGACTAGGAAAAATATATTCCATAGGCATAACTACCTCAATACCATAAATGAGATGAAAGGGAGTGAATCATGTGTTGTGTTTATTATTTACCCTATATGCCTAAATAATTGTATAAATGCCATCCTACCGATCATCCCTTTGAAAATTGCATATTTTCATCAACATTTTACCCATTACTTTGTTCGAAGATTCAGTTTGTTCATTTTTTTGTGGATGATAAGCCATGCTCTTATGATGCGATATCATAAACTCCTCAGTGAGAGTCTTGATTGTTTTATTAAGGAAGTGAATACCTATATCAGTAACCAATTTGATTGGGCATCCAAACCTTGTTATGATATTCTCATACATTAATTTAGTGATATCTTTTACACCACAACTTGGCATCACAATTTGAATTTGTTAGGCGGCAGACAGAAGGCACACTTTCAGAATTGGAAACTACTGGTGTGTAGGTATGCGGAAAACTGGTTGTGGAGAATCACCCAAGAGGTACAAACCCTGGAGGAACTACAGGAGGTGTTGAGAAGAATGGTGGGTCAAATTTTTTGGTAGAAGTAAATAATGGAAAATCTTCAAGTGGATCTGATCCTTTTTGTGGGAACCATGTCTCCCATTTGGATTCTCCTCCCGTTGTGTTGGGGCAGGAGCTTGAAAAGGAGAAAGATAATGTTGATTTTAATAAGAAAAAATCCTCAGAAGCACTGAAGGCAAAGTATTTAGAACAGAAGACATGGTCATCTTTGTTTGACAAGAAACCCAATGGAAAATCTCTTTTTCCATCGGTGATTGCTAAGTCTTGTTGGGAGAAAGGTGAGTTTCAAGTTTTTATTCTAGATCCTTGAATAGATTTTTCTGTCTTCCATGGATTTCACTCTAGTGGGTAAATTTTTAGGAGCAAGACCAAATCTAGAATCACTTACAAAAATGGTTAAAAGGAAATGGGTTATTCGAGGAGAGGTAGAAATGGCACCAATGTTGAATGGTTTCTTCTCATTTATCTTCAACTATAAGGAAGACATGAATATGATTCTATGTAGAGGACTGTGGTCTTTTGGTAAATGTTCTCTCACTATTAAAAAATGGGAGCCTAACATGGATCTCTCAGATTCTTTTTTCTTAACCACTCCCATTTGGGTTAGACTTCTTGGCCTCCCTTTAGAGTTTTGGCATGAGGACATTTTTAAAGGTATTGCCAGTTTTTTTGGTGAACTTATGGCATTAGATAATGCTACAGCTACCAAATCCAAATTTGAAAGTGCCAAACTTTCTGTTAAAGTGGCAGATCTGAATCATCTCCCAGAAAAAGTGGATCTAATATCCAAGTTTGGCAAAAAAACTCAAGGAATTTTTTTTGAAGAATTGCCCAACTCTTGCTATGCTTGTAAGAAACAGGGGCATCTGGTAAAAAATTGTCCTTACAAAAGTAAAAATCATCCTAGTAGCGTTTTGGATGGGAGAAAGACAAAGGTCCAACAAAAGAAAGTATGGAAACCCAAAGAAGATCATCAATAAGAACAAAATAATAATGAAGATTCTAAAGCTCTACATGCTGAGGCGGATAAAGAGCCTTCTTTTGAAGATCCTAAAGCTCCATATACTGAGGCAGATAAAGAGCTTTCTTTTGAGAAAGAAAATTTTGACAAAGGACATGGGCTGCAATCAGAAACCATAATACCTATATAAAGAATAGATGATTTGACAGATCTATCAAAACAAATCATCTTCTATCAAAAGATAGAAGATCGATGGAGAGATGTAGATGACAAAACTGTGCTAGAGGAAGGTGAATTCTTGGCTAAAGCTGGAAATAAATTAGAGGAGGGAGATTTTATTTTTTCTCAGTCTAGGGAGATTCAGGTTGATAATGATTTCCCTTTGAATGAGCTTCCTGTGAATGATAATGGAGAAAACTTAAAGTATATTCTAAACCAAAGAAAAAGGGCTGAAAAAAAGACCAATGCTAAGGGGGTAGAAACTAGAAGCAACAAAAAAGACCAACAAACTAAGGTGAAACATCTTGCTTCTACTCTGGATAAATTTGGAAAAAGAGATGAACAACAGTTTAAGGTGAAAACAGATGTTGGTTCTCCGGAAAAACCTGGAAGAAGATCCATTAAGAAAACTAGAGAGCTAGAAAGTATGCAGAATATTGCTGATGGTAGGCAGGCAACTATTCTGGATTTTACCCCTAAAAAATAGATATTAAATCTCTACTTAGATTATTAGGGGGCAGAATATAAAATGGTTATTGATGTTGTCCTTGTGTAACCTGATTTTGTTGCTACTATTTAGTAGGTCTTATGAATGCTTTTCCTAGTGCATGTTAATGCTCTATATTTTCTGTTATTAGGGTTTCAAGGTCCCTTCAAAACCTATTTTTACCTTAATCTAAAACTTGGCATTACAATAGTTTCCACCTATTTCATAAAATAGTCAGTTTTAGTGATGATATATCATTCATGAATGTGTTTTCTTGGGAGAATTATATGTCCTACAAAGTTAATTACACATTGTTCAAACAATTGTTTCTATAGCATTGGTATCAATGGCATCTCATCTATATGATTGATTTTTCTCATTCTTTGGAAAACCTCACAATGTTTGGCCACCTCATGTGCATCCTAAAATAAATTCAACCACCAAAGATCACACTATAGTATCTTCCTTATAGTAGTTTTTCCTATGAAATGACCTCTTGTGACTCCATGATGTGATTATTGAATAATCTATGGTCACTTATGTTATAAATATACTATAAATAACACATCATCCTTTCCAATTTTATATAAAAATCCATTAATGAGACTATAAGGAATGACTCATGTGACCATTTGCTTTTCATCCCTTTCAATGTAGTGCATAGGAAAATTTCTTTGTTCGAAGAAGTTCATGATGTCCTCCATGTTGTTAGGGATCATAATGACCCTAAACAAGTACATATCTGGATATTCATCTTGCATTTATTCTAGTTCTTCTTCATTCTAGAACCTACTCAGATGATCAGGTCTCACATTCTCTTGACCTAGATGAATGTTGATTTTGAATTTAAATTATTGAAATAACATTATCCATTGTAGATGATATTTTATGATGATATATCAATTCAATCTTTTACACTTAGAAAAATCAAATCTTGGTTGTTTCTCTTAGTTCTACACATGCCTTGCTTCCACAAGCCTCTCATCTGTTCTCCCTTCTGCCCTATCATTTCTATTTTCTTAACCATATCTACCCAGTAAGTTCCATATCTAAATTAGGGTTAAACATTTGGTGAAATCGATCTATGTGAATACAATTTTTTTTTATTCCTAAGATTTTAAACCATGTAAGGTTTTAGATTGTTGTACTTACTAATTTTCTATTAGTACTATTTTGCATGAAACTTAGGCATATCCCTAGAGTGATGGATGTGTCTATTGAACATATTGAGCTTGTTCTCAACCCATCCAAGTTGTCTCAAACTAATTAGGGATCTCATACCATGGATCATGATGATACCCATGTTGACAATAAAAAAATACCAATAAGGTTATCATAAAAGAAGATTCTGATAATGATAATCCAAAAAAAAATGAAAATGAACAAGTAGACAATGAATAAGTGCATGTAATTGTAATGGTTTGTGAGTGCATTCGACAAAACCCTGAAGATATTGATAAAATTTTAAAAACTATACTTGAATCCAAAAATTCAAAAAAATTAGTGGATACATCCCTCCTTGAAAACAGTACAACTCAATAATTCTAGTAGGGGCACAGATTATGGGTTTTAACCTTTCTTCCATGAAATTACTATTGATACATTTATTATCAACTTCCCCATTGTTTCAACACAAATATCAATTTTAATACCTATTACTACTCAAAACATCTTTCAATCCCCTTTGGTGACTACTCAATTGGCTAATCTAAATCCCAATGAATCTACGATTCAAACACTCCTTCAAGTCATAAAGACCTCGGAGAACAAGGTTATAAACATTGAACAAATGGATTCAAAGTCTTCAAATGTTATAGATTCGAAAGATGTGTTACATAACCCTCTTCCACTTGATATCTCTTTATACCCTTTTCCAAATAGATTTGTTGCACCTAAGTTCATATTTTATGATGGCAAGGGTGTTCCTAAACAACATCTTCAAACATTTTATACAACATGCCTTGATTATGATTATAATGAGAAACTTTTAACCAAATTATTTCCAAGGATCCTCAAGGACTATGATTTGAGGTGTTTTTATGATTTACCTCTCCAACATCTGAAATCATTCAAACCTCCTTCAAATTAATTTTTTTCGCACTTCTCTATTAATATTATCGAAAATATTTTCTATGCTTAAATTGCAAAGATCAAACAAGGAACCAATGAACTTATCAAGGAATATGTCTTGAGATATAAGACAATACTAACCAAAATGACCAATCTTATGATAGATAAAGAGTTTCAAGACATATTCAGATAAAGTTTTCTTGCTCCTTTACATGATTCCATTGTCTTCAAGAAGTTTGAATCTTTTGATAAGCTATACCATGTTGTACGTGACTATGAAATGAAGCTTATGTCATTGAATAAGCTCAAGAATTTAGTAAACACACTAGCTGCATCTACATCTAGCATAAAATTTATAATTAAACTAGGTTATAAGGTAAAACATTATGAGACTAAAAAGGAAACAACCACCATGGCTAACACAATTTCAAAATAGCCTAACTGGCTTGTCCTATCTAATGTACCAAAGAGATATTTTACACATTTATTTGATCTTCCTGCTTCATTACTCCCATGGTTACTAGAGTGTCACCTTATATCTCTTCGTCCTCTTATAAAGATTGATATAAATAGACCTCTACCAAAAGGATATGATACAAATACTTATTGTGACTATCACCAAGGCCCTAAGCATTCTAAGAATATATATTTTAACTTAAAGAATAATATCTAAGACTTCATATATGACTAATAGATTAGATTTAATGATCCTCCAAATGACTCATATTCACAACCTAGTTATCACCATAAATAAAAAATATTTAACAATCCTTGACAAGACCATTCTATGAAGGAACTAGAAGTCCAAATGGAATATAATGCACATCCTCCTCCATAATATTATTGACACTCACTAGATTGGGTTATTGGTAGTTACACAGAGAATATACCACCTACAGTTCAAAAACCAACCATTTCATTTGATGATAATGAAATTAAGGATGATGACTCTGATCTTCATTATCTATTCATTCGATCATAACTTGATAAACACCTCATACACAATGTTATGATTGATAATGGTGCAAGCAAAAATATTTTCACCATGACATTACTTACGCATTTGAATTATACTCATCATGATTTACACTCCTCTACTAGATCGGTCAAAGATTTTGATTGGACCTCCTAAAAGTTTTATGGGGACATTGATCTACCTTTACAGGTTGGTCTTGCACATGTGGTTACTAATTTATTAGTTATACCTTATACATATGTCTTTGACATGTTGTTGGGATAACTTTGGATACATACTCTTTTAGGATTACTTTCTATAGTGTATGAGTGTATTAAGTACATTCATGCCGATTAGGTAATTACGGTTTCTAGTGTTCCGTATGAACATCCTCTTGAACAAGATAAATTCATACCTAGGTAATTAATTATCAATACTATTAAGGATAAACTATCACAAATGGGTAAGCAACAAGTAATCCCCTTTCCTAGGCGACCAATATGTGAGAGACCTTTAAATCATAGACAAATAATGGGTTTCAAAAAATCCTTGTCTTCTATGCATCATATTAAGATATCCATAACACCTAAACATGTTCTTACTATTGTTGTTCCAAATAAACCATAGAGTGCACATAATTTGGTTCCAAGAATCCCTATTCCTTCTACTGGTACTTCAAGACCTCAAAGTTCTATTATACATATTCTAAACATCACAGATACTATAATGATAAATATTTCACCTACACATGATCTTAGTAGTAACACCAGTTTTTCAATCCAGGGTTTGAGTGGGGAGGTACCTATGATCATCTTTTGAATTATATCATAGGATGATCTTGTCTCTTCCAAAAATACCAAAAAAATGAAAACATTCAAAGATCTAAAAACATTTTTTCAGCATCTACATGTTCTGTTGACTCCTTGGCATCTATGTGTTAGTTTCATGTTGAGGGATAACATATCATTTACTCTTACATACACATATATAATCATACTAGATACATGATACACTCCTATTTTAGATGTTGGCATTTTTTTCTACTCATGTCATATGGACAATTGGGGCATTCACTTCTTCGATTTTGATACACACAGGTTATATGATTCGATAATCACTCTACATTATCATGTTTAAGCGTACATTTATACTTACACATGCCTATTATCCATGATTATATCTAGCACATGGTAATTGATATGCTATGTAATTAACATTTTTTACTAACATATTTTATCCATGGGCCACTATGACATGTTTATATTGGTTTCTTATGCTTTTCTTTTACACACTTCCTTGAGTATTTTGCCTTGTTATTATCTTGCTTGTTTGAAAATTTGAATATGCTTCATTGTATGTCATCCATGTGCATATGTTTGCCTTATTAGACATTTAAATATTTCATTGCTTATTATATAGACATTTGAATATCTCAGTCCTTAATTTGTAAACATTTGACTAAGTCATGTCTATTCAATTTTTTGTATTTTAACGTGCCCCCCTTTTAAGGTCTTCTTGGACCATTATTTTTTGACTTGATTTTGAGTGCTCTTATGTGTGTGATTGTTTGCTTGTTGAGATTTTATTGTTACTATCTAGACATTGACATAATATTTATCATGCATCTTAGGTCTACATGTGATCACATTGATTATATGCCCTTCAATGATACATTTACCCAGACATATTTTTTTATATATGCTACATGGTTCACTTTAAAGATTTTAAAGTTGTCTTACCATTTTGAGGTGAGGTAAATTCTAGGTACTATTTTTCCCTCACTTGAAAGACGAACATATCATTTTAGGCATGCTTGAGAAGCATGTTCTCCACACTTTGCATAGTTATCAAATTTAGTGGGGGAATGCCATTTGGACATGGATTCTACACATTCACAATTTCCACATTACAGTGGAAGCATCATTTAGAATTATGTTCTCCACATTCATTCAGTATTTGGTACTTATACTAATTTGAAAATTTAATGGGGACATGTTATATAGACATGGTTTCTATATTTTCACAATTTTCAAGTTTAGTGGGGGCATGCTATAGAAGCATGTTCTCCACATTTATTCAATATGTTACTTATATCAATTCAAAGATTTAATGGGGGCATGCTTTGGAAGCATGTTCTCCACAATTATTCAGTATTCAACATCTCCAGTTTATAGTGAGGGCATGTTTGAAAATATGTCCTCCACATTGATACTTATATCAATTTTATATTTATCCATATTTAGTGGGGCATGATTTGGAAGCATGTCCTCCACACATATTTATCTAAATTGGCCAAAGCACATAACTATATGATTCAAATTCATTTTTATACTACAATTTTATATATGGTACTATTTTTATATATAGTTTAAACATGAGACATATCTAAGGTGCATATTCTATGTAACATGTACCCAATCTTGTAAAATCCAAATCAATCTTAGATTTTAAAACCATTACATGTACTGGTACTGCATGGACTTTTACAAATTTTATTGCACCAATCTAATAAAATAGTTAGTTCACCTTTTGGTATGGTTGAGTTGATTAAATCACTCAATCTTGCCAAGTTTTTAGTTTGTAATTGATCATCCAACCTCAAAAAGTTATAAGTATAATTAGGTTACATGATTGAGCTAATCTTAGCTGTCAGGTGACAACTCACTTTTGATCCAAAGTTGGGGGTATGTGCCTTCTAATCTCTGTCTTATCTCCTTGGATATATGCACTTTAAAGATTTATCTATATTTATCTTAATCTCAATTTTAGAGCCTTATAATGATGCATATTTTGCAAAAGTAATTCAACAATAGGTAAAGTGGTTACATTGACATACATGTGTACTTCTAAACCTTTTTCTTTCAATTTTAATCTATTTCAAGTAATTTTAACCCAGATTATATGCACTGATTTTAAACTATAACATGCTTTTAGTTATAGGTTAGTCAATAGCAAAACACTCAAATTCAACTCTATCAAAGCATTCAAATTCAACTCAAGCAAAGACAAGGTATGCATACACACTCAGGTACTTATTCTTTTCTTTTAAACTAGAAATTTCAATACTATATTAAAGAGGTGGGGGGTAAATGTAGATGATATTTTATGACTATGTAGCACCTTAGTCTTATACACTTAAAAAACTTAGATCTTGACCATTCCTCTTAGCTCTATACATGCCTTGATTCTACAAGCCTCATATCCACTTTATCTTGTACCCCTTGGCCTATCTCTTAATTTGATCAACCTTATATGATGACACAAACATCCTCTCTTATCCAAGATGCTTAAAATGTACTTATGTTAAACTTATACAAGTTTTAATCTTATAACTGCTATCATGTTCTCTGGACACTAACATATAGAATAGACAATAACATCGATGTTACTGTCCTACCCTAACACAAGTGTCCAATGCCTTAAAGTCATAATTTATAAATGAAATATATTACAATGGTTGATCTAAGTTATTTAATATGAATTATCTCATAATAGAATTGATATAAATATAATATCAACCCTTATTCATTCCTCACCTAAGAACACCTAGTAATTAGACCAAAAAAGCATTCAAGAAGCACTCAAGTTATCAAATTTTTTCTAATTCTGAATTCAAAGAAACAACTCAGTTACAGGTTTAAATTAATAAAAGAGTAGTCATAAGATCTTAAATGCAAAATTACAAGCCATGCCACTATTATACTAACTTTACACACATTGCATAATTCACACACAAGCCAAAACATATGGGAGAACTACATGAGCTTGAGGCCCATTTCTAGAGTATTGGCTATGTAGGCAATAACTTTTGACAATGAGATTATTTTAGGTTAGCTCGACACTCTATGCCCACTAACCCATTTTCCCCCAAGGTCACATTGAAGATGTAAAGCTAGGGTTTTGCCATTTTACTAGGGGTGATAGTCCATGACCCAGATTCAAATGCACCAGAGCAAAGATGAATCCAAACCTAAAAGCATCCATGTAGGCGCATCCTATTTTAGTTAATATTTTATATATGACACTAGCATCAAACTAAGACAATAACATTGATATAACTATCCTAGGCTGACGTAACTATCTAAAAATCTAGAGACATTAGATCCAAAATCTGATGACTATTTCAAAACTATTTTCCTTACTTTATTTCTACCTGTACTAGACCTAGATTAGTATTATCATCAGATAAAACTAAGTATATCCCTTTTTTTAATTTTTATATCTAATATATTTGTACTTTTTTATGTATAACTTATCTCAATTTAATAAATTCAACATATGGTATATCTAAGTTTATCACATTAAATATCCTGTTGTAGATATGATACACTCTTGTGCCGTATCATTTTTATATCCATAACCCTATCTACTCAAGTAGGATCTACATCTAAATTAGGGTTAAACAACACCTAGAGATCCATCCACCCAACATCAACTTGTTAACCAAGTATCACAATGCCTCATAATCTATGAAAAGTTTAAATGGTGTGGGCAATAGATAATGTCTAAAATTTTGTAAGGCAAACAACATAGCTAAGGCTTCTCTTTTTATAGTCATATAGTTTTTATCTACTAATGATAGTTTCCTGTTGGTGAAGTCTATGAGATGATCTAACCCACCATCTCTTGACTATGCTAAGATAAATCCTACTACAGTACCAAAAGCATCCATAGGTACATGGAATGGATTCTTCCAATCAAAAAAATTAAGATATGTTGTTACTAACCTTTTTTTAAGATCAATAAACACTATTTGGCATTCTGATTTACACTCAAAATTGGTATCTTTACGTAATATATTTTCCAATTCAATGCAATTATGGTTATGTATCCTTTAATGAATTTATTTTAGTACCCTGTATGACCTACAAATGTTTGCACTTCTGTATAACTAGTTGGAGGTGGCATCCAAACTATTATTGTAATTTTATTCTAGTCTACTAGGATTCTATAACTATGCACGATGTGACCTAAAGAATACTGAAAGGTATGAAAAATAAGCACTTTTTAAGATTTAAATCAGTGTATAGGGATCAACACCAGTCTAACATTAAATGTAACTTCAACAGATACTCTTTAAATAAAGAGAAGACAACCTAGTCAACCAAATAGACTTCTATTAAATCATAAATGAAATATTTAAATGTAATTACCATAGTCTTAGAGGAAATTGTTGGTGCATTATTAAGGCCAAAGGGAATTACCTTATATGAAAATTGACCCCCATTTTATTGTAAAGGTTGTTTTAGCTTGGTCTTCTTTTATGATCAAAATCTGATGGTATCCATTAAATCTACATGTGAATGAGTACACATTATAACATATGACTAATTTTATAACTTCATTTATAAATGATATTAAAATTTGGTCATTGATGCAGGCATCATCTAGTTTGTGGTAATCTCCACAGACCCAAATATCACTAGACTTCTTTGGCTGTACAACCATAGTACTAACCCAATCTACATTTTCAATTGGATAAATGGTCCCTGCTTTATGCATGTGATCTAGATCAAAATTTAATTTCATCTTCATGTAAGGATTCAATTTGTTTAGGTGATTTTAATGGGTTTAGCGCACTCTTTCAATTGTATGTGTATCTCCCCAAATGAAGGATCTACACGTTTCACTTTTGAGAACTTGGTTGGAAAGACATCTTGATAATATTTGAGCAGATATAAGGCCTCTAAGATCTCATTTTGTGCATAGTAGTCTCTCATAATCATAATTTTAGGCATGTAATCTATTCCAATATTTTCTTCAATCCTTTTTAGTGGTTCTTGATATACTTTATTCAATCCATTAGGTAGATCATCTCGCAATGTTTGTTCCCCTTCCCATTCGAGAATGTTTATGTTGTGTAGTCTTTCCTCTTCAACTTATTCTAAGCTTTAGACATTTTTTGGGTTGAATTCTCATTTTGGTTCAAAGAATACTTCTAATTCCAGGTCTTCATCACTATCACTTGATTCTGTTAGCTCATATGTAATTCTATTACAGGGTTGAATAAGATCTTATTTTTATTTACTAGACTTATAATTATGAATCACTAGATTCAAGTCTTGAGTTATTTTCGACTGTGATGATGAATTTGTTGTAACTCTCAAATATTCTACTCGACCGTAACATATAAAAGTTTTCAATTTTTATAATGCATTATGCACACTAGATTTTCATATTCAAACACAAAATTTTGAATAAATTATTATCAAACTTGTTCCCAATACCTAGCCTCCCTTTTATGCTCCTGATGCATATACCAGAGAGTTGGTAATGGTGCTAGCATGTGACTAAAAATATACAACCAATACCTTGGTTCAACTCCTTGTACAAACCATATATCTATACATTTATGAATATGTAGCTTGGGACATTGGCTTTATTGAAAGAATGGGCACTTTATTCTCATAGTAAGTGGTAACTAAAATTGTATGTGTAAAAAATCATATGTTTTATCTCATTATAACTCTTGTTCTCTATGCACTACCTACCAAGTCATAGCAGTTCCTTTTAATGCATAGTTGAGTGCATTAACTCTTTGATCCACATCCATAAAATGGTGATCCAATTTCAAGATAAATAAATTGAGATCCTCTATCAAAAAATATTGAGGTAATTAACATTTTATGGTGAACACCATTCACAAAGGCTATATCTCATGATCTTCCCTAGCCCAGTTTAATATATGGGTGTCTGAGTTGCCACTTATTGAAGATGTTTCTCAAGGTAAGACACCCTCTAGAGTAGGTTATGTATAATCCATTATTGTTGCACCTGTATTATATAAAAATGATACCTTTGAATTAGTAGGAGATTGCACTGACGAAGAGGTACAACCTTCAAGTTTAAACTAGGGATTTGGAGATTTTGTTATTACTAATTGATAAATTGATTGCTCTATTGTCTATGTTTGTATACTTTTCTCGAATTATGGTTTAAAAAATTGATATTTTATAGCTTAAAGAATATTTTTATTTGTATCTGCGCTAACTTTGAACTAAATTTTATCACCATAAGAATACGATGACTCTAGTTCATATAAAATCATATAGGGCTTCTGCTCTACTTTATTCAAAGGTATGACAATTATCTTTTCTTCTTAATGAGCCTCTAATTGATTATGCAATGCATTAATAGCCATTTGACCATCATAAGTCCATTTCTTATCAATCAAGGAAGGATAATGGGTCTCATCTATTTTCATGTCAATGACTCAAAATCACCTCATAGACTCAGTTAACAACTCTAATCTCTACATCTTCGAGGTGCCCAATTGGTTCTATCCTCTCATAGTCTGCAATACTATGAGTGACATGATCTTAGCTCAAGTGTGACCTAATAATAGCCTCCCACATAGATCTAGGAATCATATTAAAAATAATTTCATAGTTAAATAATGCACTAGGATTTCACATCTTATAAACTCAATGCCCATTTCTAAGTTAACATCCCATAATTTCTTAGTTTTAACATACCCAACAATATTATTGGTATGCTATTGTCCCTAGTATGTGAATTATTGAAGATTATGCAAGATATTTGTAATATTCTAGGAGATATATTCATTATGCATAGCATTGAGTAATTGTAAAAAATATATCTGTATAGTCACAACACCTTCCTGCCTCATAATCCATACAATTTGACCATATATTTGTGTGTCAATGGCTATGGTGTCTCTTTCTAACAAAATTTGTTGTTGTATGTAGTTAAGGACATATGTAGATTGATACATCAACCCCTTATCTATCATAAGATAAATATATTTTTCCCATTGCACCTTTATGATTCCTTGATCCTGTAGAATTTCTAATGTAGGTAGTTCTTGCTCTATGCATTGTTGTCTAGTAACTGCTTACATAAAGGCATTTAATTTAGACTACACATTGTGCACTAGTTTTTATTTTCTTTACTTCTTAAATACTAGACAATCTTTAGTTTGATGACGTCCTTCAATTTTAAAATACACAATATATCTGTCTCTAAGGATTAGTGGGACAATTTTGCACAAAATGATTATACTCACCACATAAATGGAATTGGATGGGTTGGAGAGCTTATCAATTATCATTGTTATGAATAGCTTGATATCATCCTTGGTATCCTCATCTATATCCTCCTTTATTTGGCTAAAATCTCTAATCATGTAACTAATATCTAACGAATCCTCCTTACTACTATTGTTGTGTATTATATCCACTATTTTGATACTAAGGTGATGTTAGAACCCAATTTTATTTCTATTTTTGAGAGCTCACATTATTACATGAGGATTTATTTTGGTATTGTAGTGATGATGGTGTCCTTCTAATCAGACCCTAGGGTTGATATTGATATTGAGGTGATGAAAGCATCCATCTATGACTACCTTATGTCGCATTAGTTATTTATACCTTTGGGTCTAGAAATCCTTTTTCATAATGGATAACTATTGCAATATGACTGTGAAGATATTATTGGCAATATATTCCTTTAATTCAAGTAAATCTTAAAATATCTTTTCATCATAGTTGTTCGATTTAAAAAAACTACAGTAAAAACTTTGATATTTTAAAAAGTAATATTGTATTCAATGATATTTTTTGGTTTCATGCCCTACTACTCTACAAAGTTCACATAATTTTATCTTAAGTTTATAATCATTTCTATGATGCCCTTCTTTACCACACTCTTTGCACCATAAACCTAGTTTAGGTTTATCCCTTTCATGTAACTTATATATCATATTCATGAAATCATCTATTTTTGCCTCCACTTTGGATGTAGTGACTACAACATCTCCATAATCTTTAATTTATTCCACTCAAACCTTCATCAAGAATTGGGACTAGGTAAAAAAAATCTGATTTTTGATCATAGTCCTTATATAAACTAGGTAGTTTTATCCTTATCCTCCATGATCAAATCAATTTTATTCATCACATCTAAGAATCTATGATCATAGTTCCATACAAATTCCCTAGTTCACTATTGAATCTCTTTTAGGTCCTGAATATTATGGCTTGCACACTTTTTCATTTTAAATTATGTAATTAGTTGTGATTTAACTTGATGGAGATATAGGAGATCAACATCTCTTTTGAAAATAAATTCTAAAGCATGACCTACTAAAGCTCCTATGAGCTCACACTTCTTTACAACATCAGAGGTTATTATCCAAACCTACCATTTCATGTCACAAGTTAACAGATACTACTCAGGGTCCATAGACCTACCATATTTCATCAACATAACAAACATGCCTAGATTGAACTACATATTTGGTGAAATTATAATAAGTAATACTAGCTATTGTGCATTAGCAACTACAACTATAGGTTATTGTGTACTAGTCACTATGACTATAGGTTTCTACACACTAGTTTTTACTAGTGTCTTAAAAATTATCTTGAAATTGAATCTAACCTCTTATATCCTCATCTTATCTATGGAATTCTCAGTCTTTGCACTAAGTTTTTCAATTTTATCTATAAACAACTCAAACCAACTTCTACTCATCCATGTCTTTACACTTGGTGTTTTTATTAATGATAAACTGGATAGGGGGATGCATAATCTTGAAGTGAATGATCTCTGTCTTCAAATTTTTATGTCTGTGACCTTAAACCTATCATAATTATATGCATTTGCATAACCTCTTCTAGTGAATATTATTTCACTGCTTCAAACAATTTTTTCTCTTAACTATGATTTACTCCTATCTTTTGACTGATCTACTAGTACCCTACTTTAATCTTCATCTTCCTCTTCACTCTGCTCTTTATCCTCTCTACTCACAACTCTTTCTTCTTCCTCCTTGGGCCTTTCTCTTTCATTATATGCATATTTTCTACCTTCTCTACTTTCCACACCTTGCAAAGCCTCTCTCTGGGCTCCCATTTTTTCAGCATTTTCTACTCTATTCTTAATCCTACTCAAAGTTAAGTCTATATTATTTTTTGTTCCATCTTTATTATTGTATTTTCCTTTTCAATCCTAGAATCTTCTTCTCACTCTAGCTCTTTTCATTCCCCATATTTTGGGTTCAAGTTTAAGTTCCTATACTCAATTATGTATCATTAACTCCTACATCATACACATCTCAATAACACTTGAAGTGACTACTCTATGTTAGTAGGGGTAGGCACTGTTGGTGGGTCATTTGACATGTAAAATTAGGTAGGATGGAAATACACCCAACCTATCTTGAAAGGATATGGAATCTTCCCAAAATCTATTACTTCTAGGTCTTAACTTGCATGGTAACTCAGTAATTGATGTGAAAGTGTTTTATTTTATGGGGCACATTTGGAATATATTCAGATAAATGATAGGTAATGATAGTCTCATGAATTTGTTACCTAGAGAATCAATAAACGTGGATTTGTTAAAGAAATACAACTGATTCAATAATATTTCATTACATACAAGTGGTTAAACAATGTATTAATACAAAATGGAAATGGTTGATAATCAAGATATACATGTAAAAATATATTGTAACTTTCAGAGCTATTATACTTAAAGCTCCAATAGATTTATAAAAAAGAGTAAAAGAGAAAGATGTAAGCTTATTTTATAGTTATGATTAATTTGATTCATTTGACTTAGATGAACTCCATAGAACCAATCTGTTGTATGGCCAGTATGCACATAACCATGAACAAAGATGATGCAAGAGTCTAAGATATTCAACTATGAATAAAATCACTATATTCATGTGCAGATAATAAACAACATTATTCAAAACATTTTAAATCAAGATATACATGTAAAATTATATTGTAACTTTCAGAGCTATTATACTTAAAGCTCCAATAGATTTATAAAAAAGAGTAAAAAAGAAAGATGTAAGCTTATTTTATAGTTATGATTAATTTGATTCATTTGACTTAGATGAACTCCATAGAACCAATCTGTTGTATGGCCAGTATGCACATAACCATGAACAAAGATGATGCAAGAGTATAAGATATTCAACTATGAGTAAAATCACTATATTCATGTGCAGATAATAAACAACATTATTCAAAACCTTTTAAATCAAGATATACATGTAAAATTATATTATAACTTTCAGAGCTATTATACTTAAAGCTTCAATAGATTTATAAAAAAGAGTAAAAGAGAAAGATGCAAGATTATTTTATAGTTATGATTAATTTGATTCATTTGACTTAGATGAACTCCATAAAACCAATCTGTTGTATGGCCAGTATGCACATAACCATGAACAAAGATGATGCAAGAGTCTAAGATATTCAACTATGAATAAAATCACTATATTCATGTGCAGATAATAAACAACATTATTCAAAACCTTTTAATTGATAAATATTTACTTGAAAAATAATGTTTGATCTACTTTAATTAGGAATTATAAAAAATACCTCTCAACAACATTGCTCCTAAGAAAAACTAACTACGAAAACAAGAAATTATAGAAAATAAGTGTCTAGTCCTTTACTCTATCCTCTAACTCTTAATCAACTAACCCTTTCTAAGTATTTTTGCTGAATTTATATAGTTTTTTAATCTAATATCATCCACCCACCAAGTGGTTACAAATATTAAATAATAAACACCAACCAAGATCTAAATTTTATATGGGACTACATATCCAAGGCAATATATACCAAAATCATTAATAATAGGTTCACATTAAATTTGAGTGGTAGAAAAATATTTGGAACAATAAAATGTCCCAAGTGTCTATGTTTAGCATAAGATTTCATTCATCTATGCAAAGTTTCTCCTTGCTTTGTTCTTTTGCACATTTCCAATGCATGAGTCATAGCTCCATTTAATGTTGGTGATAATTCTGAATTTAATAATACACTCTTCTTATCCAAATCCTATCAAAACATTAAATAAAATATATTAATTTGTTATCAAAAGTGAAATATATCAAAATTATAAACACACAGTATTTAAAAGTGATAAAATCTTGAGATTAAAATGTTTTAGATTAAGGTAAAAACAGGTTTTGAAGGGGCCCCGAAACCCTTTACAGATCAAGAAAGATGAAGCATTAAAAACCGCCAGGATAGGCAAACCCACTGAAAAATAGTAACTAAACTAGGTTTTACAGGGACCTAAACCCAACAAAATAAACCAGTAAAGCTCTCCAGGTTTTACAAGGACCTGAAACTTAAACAAAAAAAAAAATAAAAAAAACCAGGCTCTACGACCTGAAACAAGAATCTAGGTTTTATAGGGACCTGTAACCTAAAAAAGTTTCCACACAATAATATATCTTCACATTACAAAGCTACATTTTCACGAGGAAGGGTTTAAGGTAACCGCATAAACGTCTGCCCCCAGTCCCTAACCCCAACCAAACATTCAAAGAAATAATCCCCAGAACCAGCACCGCCATCGCCCAATCCGTCCACCCCATAATCTACCCATTCTCTCCCTCTGCTAAACTCAGAGGATTCACTACCTTGGCAATCAAAATTTTGTCAAAGACGTCTGGAAGCACTTCTACATGAGCCATGACCCCTCAGACAGAAGGCAATGGCAAATAACTAGATCTAGTATCCACCCCTAAAACACTCATCCTCAATCTTGAACTAGAGGTTACAGTAGAAATAGAGCCCCTCCTGATCCGCTATCATCACAGCAACTACCGCCATTGGGATCCTTACAAGGCACTCCCCACGGCCAAATCCTCACCGCGCGCACTGGTCAAATATCTCAGTGGCCAGATCCTCTCCACGCGCTGGTTTTGACATTCCATACAAAGGGAAACAAAGTTTCCCCCATCTGTTCACTATTTTCTTTGCATTTCGAAGCAAAATAGAGTACCACACAAAAATGGATTCTTGTTTCCGCTCCGCGCTCAACACCATGGATCCCTTTGCATCTGGGACCTGGTCACAAAAATCCATGGCCGCGAAGGTTAGGGTTTCAGCGTGGCCATATCCTCGGCCACGCTCCCTCTTCCCTCATCCCTCTACCTTGAGATTAAAATGTTGACAACTTTTTTATCTACCATTTATTTAATTTTAAACTAAAATCATTGCAAAGATCAGGAAACTAGTTTTTTAATACAATAAACAATATCTAAAATAGAGATGCAGATCAAACATATAGTTTAAAAACCAACATATTGTTGTAAGCATCCATATCAACACTTTTAGAACACAGTAAAAGAGAAAATCACAAAACAAACATAACAAAAACCCATCGTATCTTATATTTTTAAAATCTCTTAAAAATATGTTCAAAAGGATATTTTTAATTTTTTAAAATAAATAATTTAATATCTATGCATTATATTTTTAGTGTTTTTTGATTGAATGTTGGCTAAGTGTTAAATCTTCTCAGAAGGGTCATTTTGCACCTTCAAATCTTTTCATTGGTAAAATTTATAACCATAAAATTAATTGTTTTATATTCTCATGTTATAAAGGTACTAACATACAAATTTTCAATTAATTTTGACCTTGTTTCATTGTGTGAACATAAGTTTTAAAATTGTGCATAATCTAGTTTTGAAAACTAAAAACACAAAAAATGACCAAGTAAAACTCAATGTAGAATCTAGTTTTAATGGTTGCACATTTCACATGTAGGATGGAATACTCTATGAATTTATTTACTAACACATTCTTCTCAAAATTCAATATCTTCATGTAAGTTTTTGAGATGATTGGATCTCATTTAGTCTTATGAAATTGAATTTGAATAGTTTGCATTGGCTAGATTTAGTCATTGAAAAAGCACAAAATCCATGCAAAACTCAATTTTCATGACTGTACACTTTACGCATTACAAATAATTTAGTGCAACTTACTTCACTATTATATCCTCCTTAAATTTGGCTATATTTATGAAAATTTTCATAATAAATGGATGCATTTTAATAATGTGAAGTTATGTTTGAAATATATGCAGTAGCCATGTTTAATCACTTGGAGAGTGCAGAAATCAATGCATTGGTTCATTTTCATGTCTGCACACCTTGTGCATTAGAGATAATTTTATATGAATTATTTCACCATTGTATTTTATTTATATTTGGCGACCATGATACAAGTTTTCAAGAGAAATAAAAATGATTTAATATTGTCCAATAGGAATTGAAGAGTGCATACTGAGTAGATTTGATAGCTATGAAGACAAAAAAAATGACCAAGTAAAAATCAATTTAAAAGCTAGTTTTGATGGCTACTCGTTTCATACTCAGGGAACTAATTTTCTATGACTTTATCTATATTTTCACTCTTCCTAGATTTTACTAGCATCTCAATTTTTTTATATGAAATGGATAAGATTTGGCTATGTGAAATATGACTTGAAGAGTGCGTAGTGGATAGATTTAGCAACTAGAAACATAGGAAATGACCAGAAGGTAGTTTTGTAAGCTATGAAATTTACACATGATAATTTATTTCATGTTAATTATTTCACTAACAAAATCTCCTAACATATAGCTATGTTTATTGGAGATTTTAGCATAACATAGTAATGTTTTACCTTATGAGAATGAGCTTGAAATATATGCACTAGACAAATTTGATAATTGAAAAGATGCAAAAAATTGACCAAGTAAAAATAATTGTAGAAATATTTTTTGAAGGTTGCGTATTTTGTTCATGATAAGTAATTTTATGTAAATTTTTTCACCAATGAATTTTGTTCATAGGATATTTCAAAGAAATTGGATATGATTTACTACTGATAAAGTAGGTTTGAAGGGTGAACACTACGCATATTTGATAATTGAAAAGCCACAAAAAATGACTAAGTAAATATTAGTGTAAAAGTTAGTTTTTATGGATATACATTTCACACTTATAGAATGAATTTAATATAAGTGTTTACACCTTAATATTCTTACCACATTTTAATACCATCTCAAATTTTTTTATATAAAATAGATATGATTTGACCATGTGAAATGCCTTTCAAAAAGTGATGTTTGGTAAAATTTGAAAACTGGAAGGACACATCAATCAATGAAAAAATTTGTTTTAAAGGTTGTGCATTTGACACCTAAGGAATAATTTTTGTGTGACTTTAATTATAATTACATTATAATGACATTAATATCATCATGTAGAATATTTGTAGAATTAGACTTCATTTAATGGTGTGAAACTACAGTTGAAAAGTGGTGAGTGCTAACAATTAGAAGTTTGGAATGTGCACCCAAAACACTATAAATACTACGTCCAAAGGTAGAACTAGGACAAAAAAATAAAAAAAAGGTACCATGATTTTTCAATGTGATATTAGAAAGTGTTATGCAAGCAACAACATGCACCATGATTTTTTTTACAACTAACATCTTAATTAGATTAGGTAGTCATTGAAGGAACTTTCTATGGATTCCTCTGACAAATAGTTGCTACATAGATTCAAAAAGTAAATAGCCTTGTATAGTAAATTTATTGACATATCCATCAATGGTAGTCTTGATCTAGTAGTCTAATGCATGATTTCAATTAATATCTAGGTTTTGTAGGCTTTCTATCTTTTCTTCTAACCAAGTTATGAATTCTATTCTGGATAACCATGTAACTAATAACTTAAGTAATTCACATCAAAAGATTTCATGGATTTATTCATAAATATACTCCTCAATAATTTTCTTTGCAATCTTCCCTATTCTTCTTGCTTCCTCTTCAACAAATTTTTGAATTCTTTCATCAATCTATCTCTCTATATCTCTTTGTCCTAACAACCATCTCAACATGTTTCAACAAAGTTTTATGCTCACTACACCATTGTCAGTAAAGCTTTCTATAATATCTTTTAGAACATGTTAATATAGAGATAATTTACGTATGAAGTAACAAAAGTAAATATTTGATGACAATTCAAATTGAATGTATTCATTAACAATTAAAATATATAGATATGTAGATAGACACAGGTCTATAAGAATCTCAATAGTCGGTATAAACTTAGATGATTAATATATTAGAATAAATAAAGTACTCATTATGCACAAAATAATGATAATATATATATATATATAATTTCAAAATAATATATATTAATCTCTATCACATCGAAACTATATCCAAATACAATTGAGCATTATATATGGAGTTTTACCCAATGCTTTCTTTTTATATTCTACTCTTTCAATATGTCCAAAAGGAGTGACTCTTCACATTCTAACATCTATCATTATGCTTACATAAGTTAAATACATACACAAATATTATATAAAAGGTAAAATGAGTGAAAATCACACACGTGTCCAACATATGTACTCAATGATTTTGTTAGCCCTATTCTACACTTAACAGTGATTCAAAAAATAAGAAAAAAATCTACCAAAATCTTAAGTGAAATTATAAGAAAAATGCTTCGAAACAAAGTGATCAAATTACCTATTATACATCCTCTTAGAAGATCAACATATTATTGTACATATCATAAAATGCATGGGTATCATATAGATTATTCTTTTATCTTGAAGCAAAAAATACAAACTATCATTGACAGTGGTTATTCTATAGTAAACACATCAATCAAACAACCCACTCACCTTATGAGTGAATATTTTATAACACAAGTGAAAAATGAACAAATATGGGTACAAAAAGATAGTTCAAAGCAAAAATAGTTGCAATGAAAAAATAGAGCAAGAAAAGATTTAAAAGATACAATTAGAGCAAGAAAAGATTCAAAAGATAAAGCTAGAGCAAAGAATGTTACAAAATGATAGAGAAGAAAAAATAAAATTACAAAAGGTACAACATGAAAAAACAATTACCAAAGCAATGTATTTCAAATGCAATATTACGAAAAGAGCAGTTGGTAGATTAGACTCAAGGTAAGTAAACAAACATGGTCAAAGCAAGTTTTTTAATAAAAGAGGTCAAAAATCAAGAGACACTTGAAAAGCTAAAGTTTCAAATGTGGTTACTAAGGAGGAAATTACAAGCATTTCCTCATATCAGTTCCCTTTCACTATCACTATTCATATTGATGGCAATCAATTCACATATATCAAGGTTATGTACTCTCACAATACAATTTTTTGTTTTATATCATTTCTTAGTTCTCTTTGAAATAAGTATCCACGACTAGATAAAACTAATACAATCACAACAAGTGTGAAATCATTTCAATTAAGAGTTTCATTTTGCTCAAAATTATGTTGTCTTACTTTTTAAGTTATTTATAATTCAAGTGCATACATTGTTGTGCTTGAAAAATCATGGTTACACTCAATAGGAGCAATGATTGATAGAAATAAAAGTTGCATTACATTTGATCATGAAGACAAGATCATTCACATAAAAAGAGAGGGAACCTATTTAGAACAAGATGACACAAGAGAATATCTCTCAAGAAAACATAACAAGTATAATATTAATAATAGAAAATGATACACTTTCTAATTTTTCTATGCACACATATGACACATTTTTTTCAAAAAATATTATTCATTTACCACTCCTCACATATTATTGCCCTCATCTTGAGATTGTCAAGTAACTTGTAATGCTCAAAATTTACATTTTAAATACATAGGAAATCACACCAATTTTTTTCTAACACTCCAACGAACATAGTAACATGGCATATAAACTCAAACGAACATAAAATACAATGTCACTACAAAGTTATCATCCAATTGATTATGCTTCGATTTATTACATGAAACAAATGCACAAAGAGTTAAGGCTTATATATAACTTAAATCAGTTAATGTGTTTCGATTACCATTGATTTGGTACAATATGAATTCTAAATGATTATAAGACGTGCACATACACTTAAGGTTTCAATTCCCTTAGTAATCGACCACAAACTCCACAACCAAGCATAAGGTAAATATTATAATTTTGACTTTGAAAATATGGAAGTATCACATCCTAACATTGGTGACATCTATAAATATATATTTATGAATAAAAATAATAATAGGAATAATTGGGTCAACACTAAAATTAAACAAATCAAAATTACCCTTAAGGCCACAAAAGTTCAATAGAGTTAAATAGGGTACGACTCGACACTAGAATAAATACCAAAACAAATGCCATCACTATTATGAAATGACGAGTCAAATATATATGATAACATCTCTATAATATAAGTATTGTTTCAAGACAAGGGTGAATGACAAAAAAAATAATATCAAACCAAATGGTACTTAACGACATTTTTTATCGCTCCAAAAAAATAGTGACAAACAAGATTCAAGGAATACTCACCAAAAATATTAGACAGAGATGAAAACTAAATAAAAAAATTAAATGTAAATATGAAACTCAAAATAAAAGGTTACAATTTTTAAATTTAAGAAACATTAATCTAGATGATTATTACGACATCTAATCCATAGTAACTTCACAGATTAAAAAATATAACAATGAATAAAATTAATTTGAAAAGGGGTTACTAAAAATAACAAATAAAAATAAAATATGAAAATAAACTTAAAAAGTTAAAAAAATTACTATTAAACTTTGATTTTTATTTAATACTCCTCTATCTATTTTTGGCAATTCAATTTTGAATCGACTTCACAAGTTGAAAAAGGAAGTCAGGTGCAAAAAATTGTCAAATGCCTCCAGAATCGGATCGACAAAAAATTATCAAAATAGGGTACAAAAATAATGGTTATAGAACCTGATTCACATATTATAATTCTAGATATTAAGAGTTTCTATTTCAAAAAATCTTAAATATGGGTATTAATTTTTGAACCTATTTTTGAGTTGATTTAGTTGATTTTTAAATAGAAAACTCTTAGTGTAAATTTTTACTGAATCTTATAAAAGTGAATGTAATCATCTGACTATCAACAAATGATCCCATAGGATGATATATTTATCCATGTGCTTTTCAAAATATGAATTAAGTTTTAAATTTATTTATATATACTACTAACAAAATTTCAAAGGATATCTCAAGACCTGTCATGATCAACCTATCCAATTTGAGTTTTTATAATGATTAAGCTATGAGAATCAAAATATTTACATCAAGACACTTAGTAATAATTTAGGTTAGAATTTATTAACTTTACTCATTAATTTAAGATGAATATATTTAACCCAATATTAATTATATAACTAATACTACATATTAAGATTAGTTCATAATTTCACAATGTCAAGATAAGTTAAACTCATTATATTTAAATTCTATAATGATCAATATTTTCTTGACATATTATGTTCTTAACATTATTTTACTATTTAAAGTGTGTGTTATTAACACTAACACTATCATCTATTTATGAATCTTATACATTAAAATATTTTTTTATCTAAATGATTACTACTTTCTACATAAATAATATTTAATTGACTTACTCAACAAGATTCATGATTCATAGATAAAATAGTTTCCCAATCACTATTGAAAATAACTCTTGAGTCAAATACTAGCTTACATTTATTTTCAATTCATTAAATATTATAAACAAATCATTGATAATTTAAATTAAAAAATATTATTGTACATTAATATCTTTAAATAATACAACCATTATAGTTTTCTAGTACATAAGCTTCAACATAGATCTTTTCAATGGTAAGTCAACTTAGATTAATGACAATCTCTAAGAACACAATTTTATAAATGTCACAATTAAACAATAAACATATAATTATCATTTATTCAAAATATAAATCAAATAACATACAAGACATTATGAGAAAATTGCTTTTCTGAATATGGCTAGTCTGGATCCCGCACACGCGCGACCTCAAAATTTGAAGCCGAAAGCCATGGATTCAGAGGCAGGTGTGGTTGTGGTTAATGTTATGGGAGGGTCTTCCTCTGTGTGTGGGGGAAGGGTTAAGATCGCCCCTATTACAATTTCTCTAGCAGATGGGGGCTCTATTTTAGCTATGCATTTTGCTAAAGGATCTCCTGTTCATGGTTCAGGCCTTGAGTCCAGGGGATAGACTTTTGCTGATGTGGCTGCTTTCAAAGCCAGATTACATGATGCTCTTCCTCATGCATCATCTGGGCTTTCCCATGTTTCACCTATAAGTGCTATAAAACCTGTTAGGGTAACTCTAGATCCTGACGCAGTTGATGAAATCTTTGAACGGGTAGAAAATTTTTCCTCCTATGCTGCTATTTTTTGTTTTCATGGATTTTGGCCCTCTCTCGCAGATCTACATGGCTGGATCTCTAGGACCTTGTTGCCACTTATTGAAAATGATGTCTAAATCTTCCCATGCGTTAAAGCTTTTTTTATAGTTTTGTTCCAAAGCTCCAAGGACAGGATAATCTTGTGCAACATCAACTTTTTATGGCAGGGCAAATATCCACTCATGGCCAAATGGTGGCATATGGATTTTAACCCTCTTACGGAAACCACAAGTTCCCTATCTGGGTTCAGCTCCCTAATCTACCAATACATCTTTGGCATGAATCAGTTTTTAAAACCATCAGAAATGCTATAAGAGATTTTTTATTTGTGGATGAAGATACTTCAAATTGTTACCATTCAACTTGCGCACACTTAATGGTTGAGGTGGATGTTTCTAAAGGCCTTCCTAAGGTGATTTGTCTGGATTCTCCAAGGGGTACTTGGACACAATTGTTGGATTTTGAGGGTTTACCTTTTTGGTGCAGAAAGTGCCACCTGACGGGTCATATTGTTGCTTGTTGTACAACTGAGAAATCAAAATCCAGAAGGCCACCTTCTTGGTGGTCTGAGGCTTCCTTTGAACATTACATAGTTAAACAACCCATGGAAGCTCCGACTGATCCTGAGAATGAAGATAGTATCCATTCCGAGCCGATGGTTGAGAAGGATTCATTGGTGAAAGATTCTATTGAAGGTCCTGTGGAGACCAGGATTAGTGATCTTTCTGAGCTAGTTGTTGAGGAGGCTTTGGTCTCTTCCCCTATTTTGGAGGAACATCTTAGGAGCTAGACTTTGGCTGGTTTTCATAAAGATTTTGCTGAGGCATCTGTGTCCCCTGGGCTTCATGGATCATTGTCTTCTGAGGCATGGATTGCTGAGGCAGATAAGATAGAGGATGGATGGACATCAGTTAAGAGGAAGAAGTCTAAGCCTTTGGTCCCCCCTCTTGATATGAATCTTTGTTCATGTAAAAAAAATAAAAACCTCATTTGTTTGGGAGGTTTTGCAGGGTGCTGATCTTGTCTGTTGACGTTCCATTCCATGTTTTGTCAGCTATTTTTTCTGGTCTTTTTTGCTGTTTTTAGGTTCTTATTTAACCTGGTTTTGCTTTTACTGGTTTTAGGTTCTTTTAGAAACTTGGTTGTGCTTAAAGGTTTATCTCTCTTTTGAACCTGCTTTTACCTTAATCTAAAACATACAAGACATTACTATTTTTAACATAAATACATTATATCTCTATACTTTATCTATCACAGATAACTCGCCAATCTACACTACAAAAGTAGTTAATAAAATGCTAATTTATGATGAGCAAAAGATTCTTCTCTCCTAAATATTTCATTTTTTTAAATTAATAGACAAATTAAATAAAAATTTAAGCAACAAAACATAACATATTATGATAACTCACATACTAAGCAACAAGAAAGGTTTATCATAACAAGACAAAAGTTATCAGATTGGTATCCAAGTTCATCATTAAACTAGTATATATAATTAATATTTTATTATAATAATCACAAAATATCAATATGAAATGCTAAGCAATCGAGTCACACTAACACAAACAATACTACCATAGAAAAAGAATTGTACAAAAATTATAAAATAACTAAATTTTTAAGCTCCTCTCTAGGTGTGCACAAGAAAACTGATGGATCCTCTACATTTGGTTTTCATTCACAAATTATCTAATTACAAGACAAAGGAGATAATTCATCACCTACCTATTAAGGTGAAATATAGTTTTGTCACCACTCCCAAGGTACCGACAAGCAAACTAAATTGTCAAAACCTCAAACTAAAATATCATTACTAAAATTTATGTATTTATATGGATAATGATCAAAATAGAACTTATAATAAAAGGAAAATTTTCATTCTAAATCTATTAGACTTTGATCGGATGTATAATCTCCATAAATTTACAAATTCTTCATGAATTAAATCCTTTTCTAATGGTAATTAAGGAACATCCAACCTCATATTCTTTACACAAAGGTGGATATGTACTCCAATTCCATAATATATCCACATATTGAAATAAATATGCACCAATATATATATATATATATATATATATATATATATATATATATATATATATATATATATATATATATATATATATATATATAGACACACACACACACACAAAATTTAGAGACACATAAAACTTATACTAATAAGTTTATTGTCAATTTCATTTCATTAATATTGTCAAGTTTTTTTATTAGAATGTATATATAAATATATAATTGAAGTAGTAAAAATTATTTGATGTGAATTGTAGATAAAGGTATGTTTTCGCATTTCAATCTACACTTCACATCAAATAATTTTTACTACTTCAATTATATATTTATATATACATAAAAATTATTTGATTTGAAGTGTAGATAAAGGTATGTTTTCTCATTTCAATCTACATTTCACATCAAATAATTTTTACTACTTCAATTATATATTTATATATACATTCTAATAAAAAATCTTGACAATATTAATGAAATGAAATTGACAATAAACTTATTAGTATAAGTTTTATGTGTCTTTAAATTGTGAATATATATATTATATATATATATCCATTTAATATTTAATATTTAAACATCCAAAAATAATATAAAATATTATTTTATTTATTTATATATACACATATATAAGTAATTTGTAATATATATATTCTTTTCTTTTAATACAATTTACAAGCCCTAAAAGGCTAGTGGCATATATGTATACATCTTTTTTTGTTATTATATATGTTATTATATATCTCTTCATTTTAATTATATATATTATACATATGTTTTAGACTTTGTAAAACCCTAAGGGTTCGGTGGTCGGCGGCCAGTGGCCCATGGTCGACAGCTAGGGCCTAAAGCCTTGGCCATATGCCATCGATCGAGCTGGCCCAAGGGTGGGTTGGGAAGCTGGCCCATCCCTTTCCCCTTCCTATTATAGGAACATGTTGGGATGACATAACTCCCCCCTTCCATATTAATAAAAACAATATATATATATATATATATATATATATATATATATATATATATATATATATATATATATATATATATATATATATATATATATATATATATAAAATTACATATAAAAGGAAGGAACTCAGATGTAATATATTATTGAGTATGCATTTTTTTCATTCAAATAAAATTTTAAACAAAAATAAAATAAAAACCCTAATATATATATATATATATAAAGTAAATATGTGTATATAAATATATACACACATGTATGTACATACATACATATATTTGTGTATATATATTTATACACACACACACACACATATATATGCATATATATATATATATATATATATATATATATATATGCATATATATATATATATATGTATATATATATATGCATATATATATATATATATATGCATATATATATATATATATATATACATATATGCATATATATATATATACATATATGCATATATATATACACACACACACACACACACACACACATAATTTTGGTATCTTGTTTTTTTTTCAAAACAAGAAATCTATTATACCTGATTCAGGAGAGTAAAATGGAGATAGATCAAGAGATTTTTAGGGATATAGTTTTTTTATAAAAATAAATCATTTCCAAAACACATTCTTTATTTTATTTTTTTAATTATTTTGAAAAAACATAATCATGGATTTAAAGGGGAGAATCCCATACCTAATTTATTGATGCTCCTTACTTCATTTGGGTGTTTCAATCTCCTCCATCTTTATTCTTCATCTACCTATTTTTATCCCTTAGCCAAATTTCCAAAGTGGCCCCTCTCTCCTTGAGATTAAATTTTAAATGAAAAAGATTGTATTATTTTATTTTATTTTTAGGGTTAGATTTTCACTCCTTTAATTTAATTCCTTAATGGGTTTGTCATTAGTTTTATTTTTACTTTGACAAAATTAATTATTACATTGAGAAAATCAAGTAAATGAATGTATTAAATTTATTACAAAACTAGTAATACTATTTTAACTTTTATTAATATATAATTTTAATCATACAAATACATATATTTATTCATTTAATTTACTTATCTACTTAATACATTATATGATACACATATTTATATAAATGTGTATTTATATATAATCTTATTTATACCCATTATTAAATATTATATGGGCTCGATCATAATCATAACTGTATTATTATTTCCATTTTAAAAGTAGATATTATGTTAAAACACCAAAAAAGATACAATTCAAATAATTAGAATCAAATTAACATAAAATGGCCACTTGATGGGTTCAATCAATTATTTGAATAAATATAAATCTGGTCCTACATGAATCACAATGAATCAAAATCAAGACTAACAATCAATTTCAAGACATCTTGCTTGTATGTTGTGCACATGGACCACTCAACACGCTGATAATCTGAATGATGTCATGTCAATGATAAAACACTTTAGAGATTGATAGGGGTATTACATTCACACCCTTGAATAGTACATCATCCTTGATGCTTCCAAACCAAATTCATCTAGTGAAATCCACCACAATATCTAATTATAATAGTCACTATTGAGTGAACCCTCACATTTTTTCAATGGTCATATAGCTACTTTCTAAATGATCATAAAAGGTAATAATACCAACATGATGCTATCAATACTCTGATATACTAGAACATAAGTTCCTATTCTAAATAACCCTTGTGCCATTCCATGGAAAAATAGAAATAAGAAAGATAATTTCAAAGCATGAAACTAATATAATCAATGTAATAAGACTTAGCTATACATTGCCAAGTCAACTATTAGCCAAAACATACTACCATGTTTTTCTTACTAAACAAAATATCATAATTCTGAAAACTTTTTATATATTATATTCACTACCCACTAATATTATGAACTGTCAAGATCACTAACAAGAGTCTAATTATTGATCTACCATAAGATAATATCATATCCAATATGTAACAAGTAATAATGAAATTACTACCAAGTCATATAAGAAAGTATATAATATTGAAATAATATCAAGAACACTCTAGTATGGAAATAATAATAGTCCTCATCAATTGCATCATCAACTATATCTTTTTAAATCTCTTTAGAACTCTTGAAACTAATTAGACCTCTCAACTACTTAGACCTCCCAAAAGTTCTTTATTCTCTCCTTAGACCTCCAAAATAAATGGCCATAATAATATATATTTATAAAGAATAATCAACACCGCATTTGGTGTTTGGGAAGGATGGTGTCATGAACTTGTCTCACATAGGTTTCCATCTCAACCTAATAACTTTTTAAAGCTACTTCTTCTTCCCTACACATCACATATTGTACACATTACAACATATATATAGAAAACATGTGAGTCAACATTCATCAAAAAAATAAATATCATAATAATTTGGAATAATCAAATGTCAAAATAATTAATTTAAGAGTCAATAAGTCAATGAAATAAAATAAATAAATTAGAAAATCATAAATCAAGTTCAAAATAAATTGGTGCCATTAAACAAAACAAGTCCAAGTCATAATTATCAAGTCATCAAAATAAACAAAATCAAATTAAATCACAATAAAAATAAATAAATTTACTTCAAGTCCAATAAAATAACTTATAAATATTCAAAACTCTAAAAAAATAATTAAATACAATTTTAAGTTCAAGGACTAGTGCTAGTTCTCAAAGTAAAAATAAAAAACATCACATCATCCTTTGTATACCTTCTAATAGAGAAACATACCTTTATCTACACTTCACATCAAATAATTTGATTACCAATAGCAACTCGATTACCTTAATGAGGTAGGAGAAAACATCACATCATCCTTTGTATACCTTCTAATAGAGAAACATGATTACCTCCCAAAAGTAATAAAGTAAGACTCGACTACCTCCTAGAGATAAGATAAACAAAAACAACAATAATCCTTCATATGCCTCCTGATAACATGTGCTAATATAACTATGCAAAAATAGATCAAGTGTAACCTTATGCCTAGCACCCAATATCCAAAAGTACCATAAAAAATCTACCAACTTTCCCAAAGTCTCTGAATCTGATGATATATAAGTTTCTTATCAAATAATATGTCATTTTTAATTATTGCACTAAACTCAAATGATTTCTTGGAATAAAACTATGTTTAGTCCTGATTGTGGTTATAAGGTAAATCAATAATGTGTATTGATATCTCTCATGCAATATATTTAATGAAAATATATCAATAGTTTGACTATCACAATTAGTTCACAAGGATATAACACTATTCAATCACAATTAACATGTACAAGGTAGAGTAATCATATATATAAAGAATACTATACTCACACTTACAACCATTATTCCATATTAAAATGAACACCTAAGTGAATTTTAGTTGCAACTCAAATGGTCATCTCAAGAGAAACTAAATATCTTATTAATTCTCTAATAGGTAGGAAGGTACATTCATCCTTCATAATGAAGAGGGGAACATAAAATAAATCTATCAAGACTCTACCCACACACTTAATCTTAAATCACTTGAGGTTACATGCAAGATTCAAACTACATAACTCAAGGACATGGTTAAGACTTACAACACTCTTGTTTAAAACTTAAGACATCCAAACCATAATAGGTACCATCTGGTTATATAACAAACAACATACATATGATTAACAATGCACTAGGGTTAGTTAAATTCCATAGCTATAACATAATAGAACAAGTCCTCTTTATAACCTTATGGCTTACATTTAACCAAGATGAAAAATGAAACACTAATTAGAGAATACTAACTTAGAGCTACCACTACTAATAGTTTGATCTAAAATAATTAATTTTATCATATTGTTATCTATATACACATTCTTTTATTAGAGTCATATTCACTCAATGAACTAATACATAATCATTAGAAGTATATGATAAATAAATTAAAGTAGGTATTTACCATGCACAAACATACATACATGTAACTTTTTTCCATATATAGTTATTTTCTACCAAGAAATAACAAAATTGATCAACATAAACATCCATTAACGAGATAAAAGAGTAATAGAATCAACAAGAAGAGTTCAAAATTTTATCATTTTATTCACTTCATAGTTCAATGGTCCACATGGCAAGCAAATAGTAAATGAGTTCTCTTTAATAGGATTCTCCCATCCACCAATAGAATGAATCCTACAATCATAATTTAGTGTTTCCCATCAGAATCCATGTCTATAACTATATCCATTTTCATCATATCATTCCACTTGTATATACGTGAGCAAGAGTTACAAAAAGCATGTAGTAGAACACTAACACTCTATAGCTCCCAATATTTAACATGACTCTAATATAAAAATATATTGCTCAAAATTTACATCTCAAAAACATATAAAACCACACCAATTTTTTTTCTAACACTTCAATGAATACACCAACATGGCATACAAACTCAAAAGAACATAAAACACGATGTCACTCCAAATTTATGGTCCAATCGGTTATGCTTCGATCTATTACACAAAGCAAAATGCACAAAGAGTCAAGGTTCAAATACAGAATGAATTAATTATTATTTTTTAGATCCCATTGGTTTGGTATAATGTGAATTTTAAATGATTAGAAGGCTTGTCCATACACTTAAGGATAGACAGGTCTCAGTTCCTTTATAAATTTTCCAAGAACCCCACAACCAAGTAGAAGATAAATATTATAATTTCAACTTTGAAAATAAAGAATTATCACATCCTAACTATGGTGATATTAAAAAATATAAATTTATGAATAAGAATAATTACAAGAACAATTGGGTCAATGCTATATTTAAATAAACCAAAATTACTTTTATGGCCACAAAGGTTCAATAAGGTTAAACAGGGTATAAGACGATATTAAAATAAACACCCAGACAAATACCTACACTCTTATGAAATAATAAATCAAATTTTTATTATAACATATTTTCAAAAAAATTATTATTTAAAGGTAATGGTGAATGACATGAATAAAAAAAATATCAAACCAAATAGTACTTACAACATTTTTTGTCGCTCTCAGAAAATAGTGACAAGCAGGGACCAAAGAGAACTCACCAAAAATATCAAACATAGTTAAAAACTAAATAAAAAAAGTTAAACATAAATATTAAACTCAAAATAAGAGGTTAAATTTTTAATATTTAAAAAATATTAATTTGAATGATTATTACGACATCTATTTTAGATTAACTTCATAGATTAGAAATTAGAACAACAAAAAATTTCTATATAAAGTTAATTTAGAAAGAGGTTAATAAAAATAAAAAACAAAAATAAAATATAAAACTAAAGGCTCTTATATAAATTTAAAGGTAAAAAAATTACTATCAAACTTTAGTTTCTCTTTAAAACTCATCTAACTATTTTTGGCAACTCAATTTTGAATCAACTTTGTAGGTTGAAAAAAGAAGTCAAATACAAAAAATTGTTAAATGCCTTTGAAATTGGATCCATAAAAAAATATTAAAGTGAGATAATTTTTTTTATAGAACTTGATTCACATATGATAAGTCTATAGATTACAAATTTTTGTTTCAAAAAGTATTAAATATGGGTATTAATTTTTGAACCTATTTTTAAGTTGATTTCTAAATAAAAAACTCAGTATAAACTTGTATTGAATCATATAAAAATGTATGCAATCATCTAACCATGAAAAAATGATCCCATAGAATGATATATCTATCTATATGATTTTAAAGATTGGAATTAAGTCTCAAATTTATTTACACCATACTAACAAGATTTCAAAGGATATCTCAAGACTTGCCATAGTCAACCTATCCAATTTAAGTTTTTACAATGGTTAAGTTATGAGAATCATAATATTTACATCAAAACACTCAATAATAATTCAAATTAGAATTTATTAACTTTAATCATAATTTCAATCGAATATGTTTAATCTAATATTAATTGTATAACTAATAGTACATATTAAGATTAGTTCATAATTTCACAATGCCAAGATAAGTTAAATTCATTATATTTCAAGTTTATAATTATCAATATTTTTTTGTCATATTATATTATTAACATTATTTTACTATTTAAATTATGTGTTCTTAACACTAATACTATCATCCAACTATAAAATCTTAGATATTACAACATTTGTTTGTTCAAATGATTACTACTTTTCACTTAAATAATATTTGACTTACTCAACAAGATTTATGACTCATAGATAAAATAGTTTCCTAATCACTACTAGAAGTAACTCTATTAGTTAAGCACTATCTTACATCTATTTCCAATGCATTAACTGTAACAGATAAATTGTTAACAATTTAGATTAAAGAATATTTTTTTACATTAATATCCTTGAATAATATAACAATCATTATAGTTATCTAGTACATAAGCTCCAACATGTATCTTTTCAATGGTATGTCAACTCAGGTTAATGAAAATCTCTAAGAACAAGAATTTATGTCACAATTAAACAACAAACATATAATTGATATTTATTCAAAACACAAATCAAATAATATATAAGATGCTATTAATTTCAACATAAAAAACATTATATCTCTATGCTTTATCTGTCATAAATAAATCATCAACATGTACTATGAAAATAGCCAATAAAGGGTTAAATTATGTTGAATAAGAGATTCCTCCCTTCTAAATATTTTATTTTTCCAAATTAATAGACACATTAAATAAATATTTGAGCAATAAAACATAACATATTAAGATAACTCACATATTAAGCAACAAGAAATGTTGATCATAACAAGATAAAACTTATTAGATTGGTACTTGATCTCATCATCAAAATCATATAGATAATTACCATTTTATTACAATAATACACAAAATACCAATATAAAATGCTAACCAATCAGATTACACTCACACGAACAATATTATCATAGCAACAAAATTGTACAAACATTACAAAAATACCAAATTTTTGAGCTCCCCTCTATGTGTAAACAAGAAAATAGATGGATCCTCTATATTTGGTTTCCATTCATAAATTCTCTAATTATAAGACAAATGAGCTAATTCATCACCTACCTATTAAGGTGAGATTCAATTTTTTCATCACTCCCAAGATACCCACAAGCGAACTAAACTATCAAAACATTAAACTAAAATACTATTACTAAAATTTATGTATTTGTATGGACAACAATCAAAATAAAACTTCTAATAAAAGGAGAATTTTCATTCTAAATCTATTAGACTATGTCGAAGAGGTATTTTATCAAATGTAGAATCTTCATAAATTTGTAAATTACTTAGATGAAATCCTTTCTTCATGGCAATTAAGCAGCATCCAACCTTGTTTTCTTTACACAAAGGTGTATATATACTCCAATTCCATAATATATCCACATATCAAAATAAACATGCGATATATATATATATATATATATATATATATATATATATATATATATATATATATATATATATATATATATATATATATATATATATATATATATATATATATATGTATAAAGGTATGCTTTCACATTTCAATCTACACTCCACATCAAATAATTTTTACTAATTTAATTATACATTTATATCCATTTAATATATAGTATATAAACATCCACAAATAATATAAAACATATATATGTGTGTGTGTGTGTGTGTGTGTGTGTGTGTGTGTGTGTGTGTGTGAGTGTGAGAGAGATTTAGTAATATATGTTGAGGTATGTTATGAGTATTGGTATTAAAGAATTAATATTGTCATTGATGTCAAAGTTAAGTTAAATGTTCTTCATGTCAAAAGTCTGAATTGATGTCATATTTGGTAAAGTGATATGTGACAAAGAAGCTTTATCTCTCTATTGAGATAAGATTTGAAAGCAAATTGGAATTTTTTTGAGGTCTAATGACATGTCAAGACCACATTTAAGATATAATGGAATCATCTTGATTTAGATCTAAGTACTAAGGAACATACAAGGTAAGCACATGGGTTAACAAGTCCTTGTAATCTATACGAGGTCTTAAGCAGATTTGACCAGGTAAAAACATGAAAATGGATGGATGATGATGTATAATCCTTATATTTTATGCCCATAAAAGTTTTTGAGTAGGTTATAGGCCAAAAATGTGCTAAACTGGTCATGGAAGATGGCCTATCACTAAATAGGTCTAATGAGCAAAATAATGAAAAAACTAGGTGAGAATGAGAATGAGATTAGGGATTAGTTTCATAGGATGAGGGATGGATCCTAATGCATGGGTTAATTATTAAATTCATATTATTCTTGTCTCCTTGGTGTATAAGTGTTGATGATTCATATACTCAATCAAAAAGTTATCATCAAACTGGTATGTCTAATACAGTAAAGTCTGTGTAGAGTAAAATAGTGAAATTTATCTGTAAGACCAGTATTGATATATGATCATGTAATATATATTTTAATAAATGATCTAAGTATGATAAATGTTCACACAAAACCATTTTAATATCATAGAAGTGTTCCCACATGTATTCTAAGATTTGATTTTCTTGACAGTGTTTTTGGTGCTATAGACTACTTTTTGTGTATGTGAAAATGATGTGTCTGAGTACTTTTGCAGTAAGTTGAAGGATATAATGATATTTAAGGTGTTATAAATGTCTCATAGGATAATTTTAATGTATTTTTATTATTTATAAGTCCATGTTCAAGTATGAAAATTCAAATGTTTTTGACTGTTTATTAACAGTGTTTGGTGGTTCTGAGTATGCCATTTATAAAAGGGTTCCTAAGGTATTTTGGCCCATGTGGTGATGAAAAAATAACATGTATAAGTATTTAAAGTCTTAAATATACTATTCATATGATTTTATGTGTGGGTTATGTTTCAAATTTGTGTATATGGTTCAAATTTGTAAGATAGACTTTTTGGCAGTTATAAGGCCTAATGGCGAGTAGACCTAATTAGATGGTTCGAGGAATGAAAAGAACTAAATGGTATTGAAAACAAAATAATATATTTAAAGGAGTTTATTAAATTAAAATATGAAGTGTTTAATCCATTGGTAAAGGCTCAAAGTGTTAAAAGGAGGTCTAGGTGAAATATGTACTTAGAGATGGTGTAATTGCATTAGGTCTCTATTAGGCCTAATGGTGGTTTTAGACCTTAAGGGTAATGACCGACCTATGAAATATATATTTAAATTGTGAAACATGTGTAGTGATATATTTCAAGCATAATAAAATTATGTTAAGGTCCTTGTTTGACCAAGATTGGTATGAGAAAGAATCAGGTATAAAGTTAAGGCCTAATAAGCTTATTTTGACTAGTTAGAGTATTGAGCTATTGAGTGAAGGATATAGAGATTTGGAGAATAGGTTAAAGTCTTGAAGATCATAAAATATCTGATATGAATATTCCATGAGTATCTAACTATGTTTTTATAGGTTTTGAGCAAGGTCATTTGACCTAATTTTTCCAAGGAGAGGGCTAATTAAGCGAGAATGTCTAATAGGCTATTTGAGAAAGAAAGAAGTATGAGAAGAGAAAACAAAGGAGGTCATATTAAATTGAATAAGTAAAAGGTGTATAGAGATGATAAGAGATTCAATATATTTGATTTGTGTTTGGTTACCTAGGGGGTTAGAGCCTCTTTGTAGGTTGAAGCTTGCTAAAAGTATTAGTTGAGTTGGTGCTTGACTAAGTGAGGGGTTGGTGCTCCTTGTGGAGTTGGTGCCTCACTAAAAGGATTGATTCATTTATTATAGGATAGAAGTCCAAGTTGTGCATTAGTGGGTTTTAATCCCTTAGAGGGTTTCCTACATATATCTCATGTCCTTATATTGTTTACTTTCATAAATGCTTATGTATGCATTAATTGATATATGTAAGTGAATAAATGCTTCATGAATCTTAAGTGAAATTGGAGAACTAATTTAATACAACTGATTTACCCTTTCTTAGTATTATTAATTCTAAATTTTTTTATCAGATTAGGTCCTTTTAAAGGAGGTATTACAACCTAAAGGAGATTTTATATAAACTAAGATGGCTAGTCAAGGACAAGGTGGTTTTTATACAAACAAATATCTATTATTTAATGGATCCAATTATGCATTTTAGAGTGTTAATATGAGGACATATGTAATGTATTAAGGTCATGATGTTTGGCAATTAGTCTTGGATGGGTACATTGCACCCCTTATTCCTCCTACAGATATAATAGATAAGAAGGCCAGTGATAACAAATCAAAAGCAATGAATGGAAATATGTGTGCCCTATTAGAGGCAAAACTTGTGAAGGTAATGCACTATATATCTACCAAATAAATGTAGGATAAGTTGAAAACTATTCATGAGGGAGTCTCCAAGGTCAAATTGGTGAAGTTTAAAACCCATAGAAGATAATTTAAAAGTCTAAAAATGAATGACGATGAGACCATTATAGCCTACCTTTTGAGGGTTGATGAGGTGGTCAACATCATAAGAGGTCTAGGAGAAATATTGAAAGAGAATAATATTTTTCAAAAAAATTTAAGGTCTCCAACTCTCAAATTTGATTCTAAGGTATGTGCCTTTAAAGAAATGCAAGATCTAGACAAGCTAGACATGGACTTCATAGAACTCTAATAGCCTATGAGATGAGAATAAATGAAGGAAGATCTACAAAGAAGGAAGATGCATTCAAGGTAGAAAATAATCCAAAGGAGAATAAGTCACAAGGTAAGAAATTTAAAGATAATTATGAATTTGATATTGATGATGATGAGTTGATAACTATGTTTACAAGAAAATTGAAGATAGATTTAGGCAAATACAATGTTAATCTACCTTTTAAATGTTTCAATTGTGGAGATGTAGGACACTTTACCAATAGATTTCTTCATAATAATAAGACAAAGGATGATGTAGAAAATTATGAAGATCATTATGATGATAAAAATTATTATAAATTTGACAAGAGTAATAAAAACTTTAGAAGATATGACAACAAGAAAAGGTTCTTCAAAAACAAAAAAGAGTCTTTACACCAATGAAAATTACATCTCATTTGATGAGAGTGAGAGAATTGATTCAAAGAGTGATCATGAAGGTGATGGCCCTGATGTTAATGAGGTTCTCTTCATGGCTAAAGAAGTAAGCTACTTAAATCTAGAAGAATCCATATGGATTGGAGGTGCTATTGGTGATTTAGATGAAGGAGATGATGTGGATCTTGAGGCTAAGTTGATGAATACTCTAGAAAAATTGAAGATGGTAAAGAAGAAGAATAGGGTGATTAGATTTATTATCAAATATTATGAAGATAAAATCAACTTTTTCGAATATAGACTATGTAAAAACTCCAAGGAATAAGAAGAAATAGTCAAACAGGTAGAAAGTCAACTTGAAATTATGACCACAAACCTAAAAGCAAAAGAAGAATAATGTGTAAGGTATGTAGCTAAAGTGAACTCTTTGAGAGTTGAATTAAAACAAACATTAAATAATGTCAAGTCCTTTGTGAGGTATGAAAAGAGTACCAATGATCTAGAAAAAATTCTAAGTAGTCAAAAGGCTGCTAATGATAAAATAGGCCTTGGCTTCATTGAAGATTAAGAGGACACTAATGTGATAAAAAAGGTCAAAGATCAACCAAATAATGAAGGTTATTATATAAAAAAGGTCAATAATATTAGATAATCTAATAACATAAGGTATGCTAATGATCTCAATGGTTATTGTTATTCATGTAACCAATTTGGTCATAGTGCAAGGAATTTCAGAAGGTCCTTCAAGAATGACTTTGCATGTAACTATGAGGAGAACCATCAATGAAGAGGTATGGATCATGGTATGTTTTCATCTAAATGGATAATATATTTCAATTATCATAATGTTGTTCATATTTTAAAATACTGTAAGCATGATTTCTAATGACAAAACAAGAAATTTGAGGCTTCTAGAATACAAGAAAGAAGATAACATAGTAAGTGGAAACCCAATATAGTTAAGGTTGATAACTAGTCTTAAAATTCAATTGGACTATTTTCCATGGTGGATGATAATCAAGGTACAAAGGAATATCAATAATTTTATCTATCAGCTCAATTTCTTGATGAAGGATTTAAAACCAATAGATCAAGCCAGAATATTGCTCAAACAAAGATTAGGGAGGTCAAGATAAAAGGACAAATCAAGCATAAGAGGATATTGGATGAGCTTAAGTCCTATAAGGAAATGGAAATCTAGGAATCTCCTAAATTTATGTTGTTTTAGTTCTCTAGAGTAGAAGTGACTCCATTAGGCTTCATGGAGGCACTCAGCCACCAAACAAGAAACATGAAATATGCTCCATCATAGGGGGAGTTCTATGATCTTAGGTAACCTTTAGATTCAAGGTTCAATAAATAAGTATGCTATAGGTGTGATCATAATAAACAAGTCACAAAAAGTTTGCAAGAGAACTTGATCAAACCAAGTCACAATTTTGAAAATGTCTTAAATTTTCATGGAGATAAAGGGAGCCAATCATGTCTCATGAGTAGGTATGTGAGCCTAGTCTATGCTAAGTTTTTGAAAAAAATAATTTGTGAGGTTGTTTGAGAGAAAATGTATGTTTTCCTAGGTTTAAGGATCAAATACATTCCAAAAAAATGAACCTTTTTCATTAATTTTAAAGGGGAAGAAAGTTCCTGTTTCAAGATCAAGTACTGAAGAATATCCAACTTGAAGGAAAGAGAATGATCTACTATGTTTAAGAGTGTTTTCCATTAATGAAAAAGGGGGATTTTATAGGTATGTTTCTAATATTGGTATTAAGGCATTAATGTTGTCATTGATGTCAAAGTTAAGTTCAATGTCCTTCATGTCAAAAGTTAGAGTTGATGTCATGCTTGGTGAAGTGGTGTGTGACAAAGAAGTTTTGTATCTCTATTGAGAGAAAAATTTAAGGTAACCTAGAATTTTTTTTGAGGTTTAATTACATGTCAATATCATGTTCAAGATACAATGGAAACATCTTGATTGAATTTTAAGTAATGAGGAGCATACAAGGTAAACATATGGGTCAACAAGTCCCTATATTCTATATGAGGTCTTGATACAAGGTTGTAATTTGATAAAGCTCATAAAGTATATTAAGAGTATCCTTGAATTTATAAAATCATGTTTTAATAATGACATCATTGAGAGCTAGCTTGTTTATGTCAAAAATCCAAGTACTAGGTATCTTGAGTAGCCTAGTCTAGCTCTGTGAAGAAGATGTATGCATGAATCATGGTGAAGATTTGTGATTTGGGTTAGTATAGGCATGATATATTTTACTAAGCTATTATAACAATTAATAAGAAACAAATAAGTATTTGATGAGTTTCAAGGTCTAAGTTTGAGGCTTAATATTTACTTGAAAGACATAGTAAAATGACATAGGTTTGGTAGCATAATGGACTAAGCCATTTGAGACATATGTGATCAAGGTTTGTATTTTATGAGTAGGATATGAGATCACATGACATGTAAATGAGGTATTGAATATATTTTAAGAGATTTAAAGGCATGAACACAGTCTAATTATGATTGGCAGTGTAAGGCCTAGTGTACAAAATGACCTATAATGGCCTAATGAGGGGTCAAGATCATTTAAAAAGGTGGAATAGATATTTAAATAATTTAAATAGGTGTTATAGATAATTTTAAGTGTGTGAAATTTTTTTTAAGTCAATACCTAAAGGATAAATCATGAAAATCTATGATAAGGTTCCCTATGTACATAAAATGGGGTGTTATAGACTTGGGAAGAGATTTATTGTACTTGTTGGCATGTGAAACATTTTCATGAGAGTATGATCACTTCATAGAAGTTGGATAAGGTCAATCTATTTATTTTATTGGCATTGGTTTTGAAGTTTAGGTGTCATCCTTTATGAATGATTGCTAAGAAGTGAAACTAGTCAAAACCCTCTCAAAACCCTTATAATGACCTGATAAGAAACATCTAGCCAATTATATATTAAAATGGTCCTATTGACCTAGTTTGAATTTTATAACATGTAAAGGAATCTTCAAGGTTTCCTTAGATGGTTTTAGTTTGTCTTGATAGTGAATAGAAGCTATAAGAAAACCCTTATTTTCAAGAAATTTGATGTAGCAGGTAAGGTTGAACAAGTCAAAGCATGAAAATGGATGGAAGATGATGTGTAATACTTAGAGTTTATTAATTAATTTTTTTATTAGGTTTCAAACCAAAAATATGCTAATCTGGAAATGGAAGATGGCCTATCACTAAATAGGTCTAATGAGCAAAATAGTGAGAAAACTAGGTGAGAATGAGATTAGGGATTGGTTGCATAAGGCTAGGGATAGATCCTAGTGGGTGGGGTAATTATTAAAGATCTATTCCTATTATACCTTTAGTTTATAATTGTTTATGTTTCCTATACTCAAGCAAAAATTTGTCATCAAACTAGTCTGTCTAACAACGTGAAGTCTGTGTAGAGTGAAATAATAAAATTGGTTTGTAAGACCAATATTGATATATGACCATTGAATATATCATTTAACAAATGATCTGAGGATGATAAATTCACACAAAACCATTGGAATATCACATAACTATTCCCATAGGTGTTCTAAGTGTTAGGTTGTGGAGCTAAAATCTTCAACTGATGCAGACATGGAGGAGGTTGCTGAGTTCCAGGGATACCAGAGTCGACAGAGAAACCGATGTTGGTCATCTAAATGTAGAGGGCAACTGACATCAACAGGAGTCAGCCAACATTAGTCACCTCTAGTCAGATAGGGACCAACATCGGTCACCTATGTAGTTCTAGAACTATTCATTGCATGAACAGTTAGTTTGTTGAACCAGTTGTTTGCATGTAAAGACTATTTTGAGTCTTCAACTGCGTGTCTAATTATTGTAAATTAGAAGTCTAAGTTATTGTTTAGTATGAGATATATTTATAGACCTATTGGCATGTATTTTAATTAATAGTAATAGAGGAAGGCATGGTAGATCCTTCTAATTATAAGAACAGGGTGATCTGTAGGTTGTTGCAAGATCAATGAGAAGTTCTACATGGTAAGTAAGATCATTTGAGTTGCAGGTTGTTGCAAGTTCATGAGAGATTTACTTGAAGTACTTTGAGTACTTGTGTACTGGTAGTGTTATTACTAACTGGTTGGAGGTGAACACCAACTTTGTGTTTGAGTTTTGTGTTGGGACCATTTTTGGTAGGAGAGTGAACTCTTGAGGGAAAGAGATCTATACATCTGAGAGGTGTGGAAGATTGTGGAATCTTCATTGTATTTGCTTCTGTCATGAGTATTAATACAAGATTGGGTATTGTCTCTCATATTCTGTGTCATTTGTGAATTCTAGTTACTTGTTAATTCTAGTATAATTCCATGTTTAGTTACTTATACAATGTAATCATATTTACTCTTATTAGGGAGTAGGATCCTGACAAGTGGTATCAGAGCATTTATGTTTTAGGTGCCTTATAATTGGTATCAGAGCTTTTGGTTGGGTTTACTAATAGATTGTATCAGATCTAGTTAGTGTTTGTTGATTACAGGTCACTCACAGGGGTTTCTATTTGAGTGGGAGTATAGCAATGGTAGAAGAAAGTAAGCTATGAATGGAGAAGTTTAATGGCAAGAACTATCAATTATGGAGGATGCAGATAGAAGATTATCTATATCAAAAAGATTTGTACTTACCTTTGGGTGGGGTTGCATGCAAGCCCCTGGATATGAAGGATGAAGAATGGAAGGTTCTTGATCGGAAGGCTCTGGGATCTATAAGGTTAAGCCTTGCATCATCTGTGATTTCCAACTTATCACAGGCTAAGACAATGGTAGAGTTGATGGAATCTTTGGCAAATTTATATGAAAAACCCTCAGCTTTGAATAAGGTATTTCTTATGAAGCAATTATTTAATTTGCAAATGTTGGAAGGTGGATTTGTACATAGTCATCTTAGTGATTTCCATGGTTTGGTAAACTAGTTAAATTCAATTAATATTATTTTTGATGATGAAATTAAGGCTCTCTTAATCTTATGCTCATTACCTATAAGTTGGGAGAGTTTGGTAATGACAGTTAGTAATACTACATCTACTTCAAAAATCTTAAAAGTGGATGATGTTGTGAGTGTAATCTTGAATGAAGAAATTCACAGGAAAAACATAGGTGAATCATCAGGGAATGCTTTGAGTGTTGAAAGCAGGGGAAGGCAAAGAGAGAAGATCGAGCATGGGAGATCAAGGTCCAAAATAGGTAGGAGATCCAAGTCCAAGTATGGCAGAATAACTTGCTGGAAATGTGGAAAGCAAGGGCATGTAAAGAGAGATTACTGGGTGAATGAAGATCAGCATGAAGGACATGAAGAAGTAGATGTTGCAGGAATTGTTACACAGGATGCTCTGGTATGTTCTTTGGATAAAGTAGAATCTTGGGTTTTAGATTCTGGTGCCTCTTTCAATGCATCCCCGAATAGGGATTTTTTTCATGAGTATGTCCAGGGAGACTTTAGAGAAATTTATTTAGGGGATGGTAAGCCTTGTCAAATGGTTGGCAAAGGGAAAGTGAAGCTGAAATTGCAGACGGGCAACACATGGGTGTTGAAGGAGGTCATGCATATCCCAATCTTGAAGTAGAATTTGATTTCTATTGGAAAGTTGGGTGATGAGGGTTGCACAGTAACTCTCACAGCAGACTCTTGGAAAGTTTCCAAGGGTGCACTTATTGTAGCAAGAGGTAAGAAAGTAGGTACTCTTTATCTATCTACTTGTAAGACTGATTCTCCTTTTGGTTTATCTACTTTAGCTATAGATTTGAAGATGTGGCTTAATAGGTTTGGTCACATGAATAAGAAGGAGATGCATGTTCTTGATTCAAAAGGTATGCTTTCAGATTTGAAAAACATGGATCGAGATTTCTATATACAAAAGAAAAAAAGTGACATTTCTTGAGAAATCTAATGTTCATGACAAGAACAGGAAAGCCTTGATTTTCAAGGAGAAGATGACAAATAGAGATCAGTGCAAGGCACTGAATAATTCTGAGTAGAGCAAGGTTGATATGGACAAGGGTTTAATCCAAAAGGAGCTTGTGGGTAAAAGTCATCACTCACAAGTAAAACACAGAGACCGACGTTGGTTAGAAAACTGATGTCGACATGCAGATAGGGACCAACGTCAGCTATGTGCAGTCCAATGTCGGTGACTCTAGACAATAAACATTGATGTCAGTTAGGGGGAATCGACATCGGTGATGAGGCAGTCGCATGGAACCAACATCGGTTGGGTGTAGACTGAGATGTGACAGGCATCAGTCACTGAGATAGATTTTGGGTAGACAATAAACTGTCAAGGAGTCTCAAATGCCCATATGGAGAACTAAAAGGGTAAGTAAGCCTCAAATTCATCATTTTCATTCTTTACACTACTTGTTGCTCATTGATGGTCAAGAACTAGGAAGTTATTAAAGAAGAAGAATAGGTAGATCCAAAAAATAGTGAGAGCTTGGCATGGATGAGGAATGTGATTCCTTGGAGAAGAACCAAATGGGAGTTTTTGGTGGAGTTTCCAGCTGAAAGAAAGCACTGAGAGACGAATGAATTTTTAGGATAAAGAAGAGCGGGAATGGACATGTGAGATGGAAGGCCAGGGTATATGGTCTTGAGTTATCTGCAAGACAATAGAGGTTTAACCATTGTGTTTCTCTTTACCAAGTTGGATAATATTAGCTATATTATCTTGTTACTGTATGTTGTGCTTGTTGTAGGGTCACATATGCATGGAGTTGCTAAATTAAAGGTAAAGTTAGTTCAGAGGTGTGTCATGAGGAATTTAGGAGCAGCAAGATTCTTTGGCATGAGTATGTTCTAGGGACATAGAAGGTCACAGGTTGATTTTGTCTCCAGATGATTGTGTGAAACCGGTTAACACGCTAATGGTTGGACAGTTCTATGAATAGTGTCCTGATTCACATAATGAGGTTGAGTACATGTGTACTAAACTTGAGATTTTTCAAGCAGTGGGAGTTGTTAGCAAGTTTGGAGCCAATCCAGGAAAGAAGCACTGGAGGGAAGTTTAGTGGATTTTCAGATATCTAAGAGGGACCAGCAGCAGGTGCACATGCTATGCAGGGTTAAGTTCTTTTCTACATGGGTTTGTAGATGCGGATGTGGTAGGTAATTTGGATGATAGGAGGTGCACCACAAGATTTGTGGTGGTTGGTCTTCAAGAGTGAACTTGAAAAGGGATACAAAGCCAGGAAACAAACTAGATGATGTACAGGTATAGGTATAGGTGTAGCTGTTTATCTCCAAGTGGGAGATTGTTAGGTTGTGGAGCTAAAAGCTTCAACTGATGTAGACATGGAGTTCTAGGGATACTGGCATCGGTAGAGAAATCAACATCAGTCATCTACAGTGTAAAGGGCAACTGAAATCGGTAGGAGTCAGCTGACATCGGTCACCTCCAGTCAGATAGGGACCGACATCAGTCACCTGTGTGGTTCCAAAACTATTCGTTGCATGAACAGTTAGTTTGTTGAATTGGTTGTTTGCATGTAAAGACTATTTCAAGTCTTGAGCTACATATCTAATTATTTTAAATTAGAAGTCTAAGTTATTTTTTAGTATGGGATCTATTTATAGACCCATTGGCATGTATCGTAATTAATAACAATAGAGGAAGGCAAGGTAGATCCTTTTAATTGTAAGAATAGGGTGATCTGCAAGTTGTTGTAAGATCAAGAAGAAGTTCTATATGGTAAGTAAGATCATTTGAGTTACAGGTTGTTGCAAGTTCATGGGAGATCTACTTGAAGTACTTTGAGTACTTGTGTACTGGCAGTGTTATTACTGACTAGTTGGAGGTGAACACCAACTCTGTGTTTGAGTTGTGTGTTGGGACCATTTTTGGTAGGAGAGTGAAATATTGAGGGAAAGAGATCTATTCATCTGAGAGGTGTGGAAGATTGTGGCATCTTCATTGTATTTCCTTCTGGCATGAGTATTAATACAAGATTGTGTATTGTCTCTCATATTCTGTGTCATTTGTGAATTCTAGTTACTTGTTAATTCTGGTATAATTCCGTGTTTAGTTGCTTATACAAGGTAATCATATTTACTCTTATTGGGGATTAGGATCCTGACAAGTGGTATCAGAGCATTTATGTTCTAGGTGCCTTACACTAAGATTTGATTTTCTTGACTGTGCTTTTGGTGCTACAAGAAACTTTCTGTGTGTATGTGAAAATGATATTTGTAAGTCATTTTGCACTAAGTTTAAGGATCCAATTATATTTAAGGTGTTATAACGGTCTCATAAGATCATGTGAATGTATTTTTACTCATTTTAAGTCAATTTTAAAGTATGAAGATTCAAATATTTTTGACTTTTTGTTGATAGTGTTTAGTGGTTCTGAGTAAGGCATTTACAAAAGTGTTCCTAAGGTCTTTTGGCCTATGTGGTGAATACCAAAGCATCTAGGGAAGTAGTTTAAGTATTAAATATCTTATTCATATGATTTTATGTTTGTGTTATATGGAAAATTTGTGAATATGGTTCAAATTTACAAGATAGACTTTATGGCAGTGAGAAGGCCTAATGGCAAACAAACCTAATTAGATGGTTCAAGGAGTGAAAATAGGAAAATGGTGTTGATAACATAAAGATATATTTATAGGGGTATATTCAAGTGTCATATTAATTTTTTCATCCATTGGTGAAAGATAAAAGTGTTAAAAAGAGGTCTAAGTGAAACGTGTACTTAGGGAAGGCCTAATTGCATTAGGTCTCTACTAGGCCTAATGGTGGTTTTAGCCCTTTAGGATAATAATTGACCTATAATGTTTGTTTCAATTATGAAACATGTGTATTGATATATTTAAAGCATAGTACAAGTGTGGTAAGGTATTTGGCTAACCAAGATTTGTATGAGAAAGAATCAAGTATAAAGTTAATGCCTATTAAGCCTATTTTGACTAGTTAGAGTATTGAAATATTGAGTGAAGGATATAAAGATTTTGAGAATAGGTTAAGGGATTAAAGATCATTAGAGAGCTGATCTAAATATGCCATGAGTATATAACTTTGTTTTTGTAGGTGTTGAGCAAGGTCATTTGACCTAATTTTGCCAAGGAGAGGGATAATGAGTGAGAAGGTCTAATGGGCTGTTTGAGAAAGAAAGAAGTGTGAGAAGAGAAAAAAAAAGAGGTAATATTTAGTTGAGTAAGCATCATGTGTCCAAAGGTGATAATAGAGTCAAGGTAGCTAAGTTGGTGCTTGGTTACTTAGGGGGTTGTAGCCTCCTTATAGGTTGAAGCTTACTAAAAGCACTAGTTGAGTTGGTGCTTGACTAAGTGAGGGGTTGGTGATCCTTGTGGGGTTGGTACCTCACTAAAAGGATTGATTCATTGCTTATAGGATAGTAGTCCAATTTTTGCATTAGTGGGTTTCCTTCTCCTAGAGAGTTTCCCACATACATCTCATGTCCTTATATTGTTTGCTTTCATAGACACTTGTGTATGTATTAAATGATGTAAGTGTAATCATATAAAATACAAAATTGGATGACTTAGGCATGGATAATAGCACCCAACCTATAGGTCCTCTTTCTTTCTCACTCAACGCTTCTTGACTAGACTTTCACTAATTCCCAGTCACCTATAGCTTCCCAGACTTAGGATTTTGAGACCCAAGTAGCCTTCTCAGATCCAGATCTACCCCCCCAAGTCTCATCCTCCAAAGATAATATCATCCAATTTGGATAGTAGTGCCAAAATTTAGGGGTGTCTTATTTTTGGAAATGTTTTCTAAGTTCACTTTAGCCTTAAATGGTTAGATTTTATCAAATCTTTATCTTTTCCCCTATCAGCCTAATGCAAGCTCATCTAACCCATGATCATCAATTTATCTAAAAAAGGCCATTTAATATTTATTTATAAGGGTTGATACTTATTCACAAGAAATAATCAATAATACAAGAAAGTACACTCAAACACTCTTTCCTATTCTCTGCATATAGCCATCCAAGACCAATTCAAGCCTATTAGAGCATTCATATTAGTCTCTAGTTATCCAAAGTACATTCTAGTTTCACATCTAGTTGCATACATCACACAATTTTAACAAGCACTTCAAATGGAAGAACTACATTAGCTTGATCCCTCTTTAAAGTATTGGTATGTAGGCAATATTCTCACACACGAGGTGTGAAGTCTATCTAGCATATACTTTACACACTAACCCCTCCTCTCTTTCCTAGGTTTGCTACTTAAATTCAAGTACCAAGAGCTCCTAAGGGTTTTGAAAATTGAATCAAACACACAAAAATCTCTTCGTAGACCCAGACTTTGATATTTCACTACTAGGGTATCACAAGCCTACCAAATAGAACTCAAAAAATCTAGACCACCAGGACAACTATGTCGAAAGTGGACAATAGTGTTAGAAGTGGACAATAATGCTGAAAAGTGGACTAAAATGCTAAGTAGCAGGGTGTCCTGAGTTTGGCACACCTATCTAATCCAAAAATAGATTTTTAAGTCTTGTTTATGATAGTCTACCATCCCTACATATCACTTTTTAGACTCTACATCATCCATTTCAGCCCAAAATAAGCTAAGTTTGATTTATTTACACTTCTTACTATTTTTAGAAAAGGTAAAATACATATCTATTTACACACATTAGTAAGATAATTTAGATATAATAATTACTTATTTACATATGCTCAAAACTTTATTTGCTTAGGAATTAAACACTTAATTCCCAAAAAGAATAAAACATTTGGTGAACCTGACTTACTTTGAATTTCTACATAAAAACCCTAGAAACCTTAGGGCTAATTATTTTTGATTTTTTGAAATTTTTTCTTGAATTTATAAATTATAAACTTACAAATTAAGTGAAAATTTTTCAATAAATTCACTCAAACCATAGTTTGCAGATACTAGGTCCTATTTGCCTACAAACACTTTCAAACCACTAGGAAAAATATACTGCTAATTTTAGAAATATTTTCAGATTTTTCCTCAATTTTTCAAAATTAAAACTACAAATTTTATATAATTTTTTAAAATTATTTAACTAATTTTGGAAAAATTTATTCAAAACATTAATTACATCAAATACATTCTCAATTATTTTTAGTACTTTTTGCTTCATTTTCTAAAAATTTAGTTGCATATCTAACTCAAAAAAATCAATTTCAAATTCTAAAGTTCATAGTATTTTACAAATAATATTTCTAAAAAATCCCTAGTGGTATAAACTTTCTCTTTTTTGCTTGTTGAGGTATCATATTACATGTTTGGTAGCTCAGTCTCCTTTTTGCACAATTTCAAATTCACTATTTTTTTGGACTCTACGTTTCTTAATTTTAGTACTTTCCATTTCTCTGACATTTCCTATTAAAATATATTTCAAAACATTTAAAGATATTTCAAATTGTTTTCCTACTTTGCCATTGGCTCAATATACTAGTTTTGATAAAATTGATAAGAGAGAACTTAAAGACTTCTTAACCAAACATTGGGATATGCAAGACGACATGCTTGGAATTTTACAAGAAGAACAATAAAAAGTAACCAGTGGGAAATCTTCTCAAACCATAGAGCATCCAGTTGCAAATGACACTGTGGGGGAAACTATGTCTCAACCACCCCTACAATAACCCAACCTTTTTCTATGCCACTAGTTGTAGCTAGTACATCCTTATTTCCTAATATGGTAGCTCTTATGCAATAGATATAATTTCTTTGATCTAAGGTATAACATATTGAGCAAGGTACTACTACTACACAAGCTTTGGATTCTCTTTCTCTTCTACATACACCATTGGCATGTCATATTGCTTCTACACCCTTGCCATAAGGATTTTTTCAACCCAAGGATACTCTTTATGATGGAAAGGGTGATCTAGAGACATATTTGAGAGATTTTCACATAGCATGTTTGGATTATGTACCCAATGAATGGCTACTTACCAAACTCTTTTTATAGAGCCTAAAGGATTATGCTCTATAATGGTTATATAATCTACTAAACCAGTCGATCACATCTTTCAATCCTTTAGCAGACATATTCCTAGCACATTTTAGTAACAACATTGGTCATAAGGTTTCATATGCATAGATTTCATAATAGAAACAAAGGTCAAATGAGCCTCTCACAGATTATGCTCTTAGATACACGACTATTCTGGCTAAGCTAACTAGCCCCATGGTTGATCAAGAGCTACAATACATCTTCAAATAGAGTTTTCTACTAGAATTTCATGAATCCATTTTTTTCAAAAGATTCTCTTATTTCACCAAATTGTGTCATACACTTAAGGGAAGAGAAGTCAAGTTAACCTCAATGGGAAAACTCAAGTATTCAAGTACTCTAGACACAACAAATAAGAGTAATAGAAAAGCCCCATACAAGGTCAAAATTAGTGATAACAAGAATAAAAAATAACTAATAGAGAATGTAGCTTCAGATCCCCCTCAGTGTGTGGTTTTATCAACACCTCCTTGATGTGCATTTACCAATTTACTAGTTTCTCTAGCTAGAGTTCTACAATAGTTATATGAATGAAACATCATCACTCTCCCACCTATTTAAGAAGAAAATATAGTAAAGCATATTCTATGGGGATATGATCAACATGCATTTTCTTATTTTCATAGGGCACCAAGCCATACCATAAACAAATGCATCCATTTGCAACATAAGATACATGACTTGATAAACAATAATATACTTGATCTGGGCACTTCAGTTGAACCTTAAAAGACAAATCCAACACAAGATAAAGCTTTAAAAATCTTTTTAGATCCATTTTCAAAACATTCAAAATAGGATAAAGAAGACACATCAGGTTTTCATCATACATACCATACACATCCTCCACTAGTTATATACCAAGAACCTTCAATTGCAACACATCCTTTGAGAGGTATGATAGGTGTGTATGAGTCTAGAGGTCTAACTAGGGCTTCAATATATTTTTTAGATTAGGATATTGTGGAGGATGATAAAGGTTATAATGCACTTTTTACCAGAGCACATATCCATAATTAGTCTATCCGTAGTGTACTCATTGACAATGGTTCCAGTTTTAATATATGCACCTTCACACTACTACAACATTTGGGTTATTTAGACTAGGATGTCACTCTAATTGATATATTTATTAATGGTTATAGTGAGTATATTTAGATTTCATCAGGTGAGATAGTACTTCCACTATAGGTTGGTCCTACACATGTGGCCATACCATTCACAATAGTTCCTAGTGTAGGAGTTTTTGACATACTACTTGGTTGACCATGGATTCAAAAACTCAAGGTAGTATCTTCTAAAATTTATAGATATATGAAATTCATTCATGTTAATTAGGTTATTAAAGTTTAAAAAGTTCCTTAGGAGTCATAACTCCCCATTTTAGAGCAATCTACTAGCTTCCAGTCACCAGATCTAGTTATTCCCCTAGTTTTAGCTTCTCCTACATCTTTTGTTCTAGTTCCACTTTAGCTTTAGCCATAGTTACAAAATTTAACATTAGTACAGAGGGTTCATACACCCCTACAACATTCAGGATTCTAGATAGCTTCTAGTGACAATATTCACACCTAGAGCAGTTACACTGAGATCTCATATAGCTACATAAAAAGATCCTATTCATAGAAATAATTCACCTACTTTTAGATGGGTATCTACGAGCCCTATAGTTTCATCCACTTCTCAAAGTCATAGGGGACCCCAAATTTAGTTTCCACTTCAGATATTTTAGAGTAGTTATAATGTACACACATTTTAGCTTCACAATTTAGTCATACACTCGTGCCTCATGATTACACATGATTTAGTTGTTCAACATCGGACACCAAGATATGGAGTCTCACCTGAGACTCATCAGTTAGTATCATTTCTTCTTAGTTCTTCCTGTACATAGTCCAAATATTTTCAAAAAAAAAATACAAAACATTCAAAAAAGTTTCAAAAATGCCAAAAATATTTTAATTGTATGCATCACCCATGCTTTACATCACTACTATCATGCTAGGACTTAAATTTTCTATTTCATGCTATTGTATGTTGGTTTTATACATTACCATGCTTCACTTGATCTTATTTGAGTATGTGTAGTGAAATATAACTATTTATTACTTTATTCTACCCATAGAGGGGGAATTACTATTACATTCGAGACATACATTGTTATACACACCCAATGGGGGCATCCTCTACATGACTACACTATCCAAGTTATGTCATTTTTACACCACACACTCTAAGTTATCATGCAGATATACATTACTTTATAGCTTACACATAATAATATATCAAAATCTCACTAGTATCTAACACTTATGCATTTCCTAGCATATACCTAGTCTTATACTACACATGTTTTGCATATTTTCACATTTACTTTGATCAGTTAGATATGCTTGTCTCTTTCCAATTATTACATGCTTTCTCTGCTTTCTTAGTGTAGCTTATGTGATTGAATTTTAAATTATATCTTGTCTCCTACTTGTACCTTAGGACATTTTCCAATGTCCTTTACTTCTTTTTCATGTGTATTCCTTAGGACATTTACCGATGTCCTTTGTTTGTACTCTTCTATGTTCTTATTGCATGTTTGCCAATTTTGCTTATTTCACTTGTATGTGTATGTGGCATTTGAACATGCCTTCTATGCTTGTTTCTATTTTGAGTGATATGTGCTCATGTCCCTTGTTTGCATGGACCCTTGGCCCATCTAGTATGCTTCTTTCTTCTTGATTTTTGCTTCTTGCTTGTTTGCTTGTTGACTATCAAATGTGTGCAATGCCATGATCCATATCATGCATTTTCTTTATTTTATTGGATGCCATGATGCTCCATCCCTCTAACTAACAACTAATAATTAACATTTCCAATTCCAGTTTAGTAATTTGTGCATGCTTTTACATTTTTATATCTATCTAGGCATATCCTTGTTGATCTAATAATATATATCAATACAAACAGTTGCTATATCTTGAAACATATTGTCAAATATCAAATGCTATATCATATATATATATATATATATATATATATATATATATATATATATATATATTCAGATTAACACACTTCTAGGACTCTTTTATTTTGAGGGTAGTCATTATAGGCTTATTATTTCTACCCTCTGAAGAGGGGTCATTAAACAATAGATTTGTCATAGAGATAAAACCTCCTAGTAATTGAAATAACAACATTCAAAATAGTCAGCATAGAATCTAGAGGTCAAATCGATCAAGTCAGAGTAGAAAAATAGGAACAATCTTAGATTAGTAGTTAGTTTTCACACTAGATATTAGTGCTAAAAATGGATAGTAGCATCATAAATGGACAATAGTACCAAAAGTGGATAGTAGCACCAAAAACAAGGGGTGTCCACAATTTGACACTCTTGTCTAGGTAGAAAAATACTCAAGGTTTCTAGAAATAGGCAAAATTTTAGTTTAGGGATAGTATTTGCACTTTTAGATCCTTCAGATTCAATAATTTCAACACAATTTTCTCAAATATAGGGGGTTATCATTCATGGCATGATGGTTCTGAATTTCAATTTAGATTAGGCAGTTAACATAACTTCTAGATCAGAATCCATGTTTTAGACAACAATGATTGGGGGTAATGTGCATGATATATTGATCTTTTTTTATTTCCAAATTTAATTTATTCTAGGCATTATCAGTAGTTGTATTCCTTACTCCATCTTTAGGTGGTTGGCATCACATTTTGAGTACCTTAGTTCCTGAGTTGGCTTTCATATAAGCCTAATACATCAGTTTCAAGTACCTTACTCCATCTATAGGTGGTTGACATCACATTTTGAGTACCTTAGTTCCTAACTTGGCTTTCATATAAGCCTAGTACATCAGTTTCATAGTGTATTTCATAAAAGTCTAATCTCTATCTTTCAAAATGGCCAAGAGTGGCCTAGTTTCTAACACACATTTGGCTATCCATTTCACAGTGTCAAATTTATAACACATTCATGGGATCCATGAGCCATCTCATATGACATGTATTCTATATCGGTATCACTTCACATCTTCACTTCATAGGGAAATGATGGAGGCAAAGAGCCAGCCTTTTACATTCTTGAGCCACTTATTTAGAGGGATTGGACACATAGCCCAAACATCAATTAGCACATGTATGTTTCATTAACTTCACTTGGTGATGATGGAGCCAAAGGGTGAGACTTTGCATTTTTGAGCCACATTCTAGGGAATTGAGAACTCAACTCCATTCATTATATTACTCTTTATTCAACACATACTCAACATAATCCAATATCATAATATGTTTTATATTTGTTTGCATACTTAATGAGGTGCATTCATTTCTCTCTCTTCCTTTACTTAGGTTTTGTACACTCTTAATTTAGATATAGTGTATCTAGTAAGAACTGATCTAATTCATATTTTTATTTGTAGATTCACACATCATAACATGATCTCTTTATGCACATCCAACATCACACAGTTTCATGAGTTTTTTCCTTACAAGTAAGTTTAGGTATGGTTTCTATTTTTCTTTTATCCTAGTATTTCACTTTGCTGCATCACTAAAATAAAAGGGGGGAAAATTTAATCATATAAAATGTGAAACTGGATGCTTTAATCATGGATAATAACATTCAATCTATTGGTCCTATTTCTTCCTCACTCAACCCTTCTTAGCTAGACTTTCAATGATTCCCAATCACTTGTAGCTTCTTAGACTTAGCTTTTTGAGACCCATGCAACCCTCTCAAACCTATATCCATCTCCCAAAGTCTCATCATCCTAGGACAATAGTGCCCAATTTGGATAAGAGCATTAGAATTTAGGGATGTCCTATTTCCAACACTATTATCCAAGTTCACTTTAGCCTCAAATGCTTAAATTTTCCTAAATCCTTATCTTTTCCCCTGTCTACCTAATGTAAGCTCATCTAACCCATGATCATTAGTTTTCTTAGAAAAGGCCATTCAATTTCTATTTATAAGGGTTGGCACTCATTCATAAGAAAGAAACAAGAATACAAATAGGTACACTCAATCACTCTTCCCTATTCTCTGCATACAACCTTCCAAGATCAATTCAAGCCTATTGAAGCACTCATACCAATCTCTAGTCATCCAAATTACATTTTAGTTTTGCATCTAGTTGCATACATCACATAATTGCACCAAGCACTTCAAATGGGAGAACTACATTATCTTGATCCCTCTTTGGAGTATTGGTATGTAGGCAACATGCCCATAGATAGTGTGTGAAGTGCGTCCAATGTATTCTTAACACACTAACCCCTCCTCTCTTTCCAACATTTAATACTCAAGTTTAAGTACTAGGAGCTAATAAAGGTTTTTAAGATTGAATCAGACACACAAAAAGCTCCACATAAACCTAGGATTTGATATTTCATTACCAAGGTGTGACAAGCTTACCGAACAGAACCCAAAAATTCTAGACCACCAAAACAATAATGCCAGAAGTGGAAAATAACATTAGAAGTGGATAATAATTCTATAAATTAGAATATAGAGCCAATTAGTAGGGTGTCCTAAGTTTTGAGCTCTTGTCCAACCTAAAAACAAAGTTTTGGGTCCTGTTTATGATAGTCTACCATCCCTACACAATAATTTCTAGAATTTGCATCATCCGTTTCAGCCCAGAATAAGCTAAGTTTGATTTCTTTACATTTCTTACTATTTTTATAAAAGGTAAAATACATATCTATTTACACAAATTAATAGGTTAATTGAGATACACTAATTACTAATTTATATTTTCTTATACTTTTATTTGCTTAGGAATTAAACCCCTAATTCCCAAAAAGAATAAAATAGTAAGTGAATGAATGCTTCATGAATTTTAAGTGAAATTAGAGGATTTTTTTAATATAACTGATTCAACCACCCTCTCAATAGCTATACTTCTAATAATATATGCATATTTAATATTAATATGTTATTAACAAAGAATAATCTAAGATATTATTCTCTTCTATTATATTTTATTTTCATTTTTTATTTTATATATATATATTTTATTTTATATTCTTTTAAATTAAACCAATCTATAAGCCCTCAAAGGCCAACAACATATATGTATACATCTTTTTTTTGTTATTATATATTTTTTTAATTATATATATTATATATATTTTTAAAAATTTGTAAAACCCTAAGTGTTTAGGGGTTAATGACTGATGACTAGGGCCTAAAGGCCTGGCCACGACTATTGCCATCGGTTGGGCCTGGCCCAAGGGTGGGGTGGGCTAGCTAGCCCCTCCTACCCTCCCTATTATGGGAGGAGGTTGGGATGACACAACCATCCCACCCCACCTTCCCACCCCACCTTCCATATTAATAAAAATAATAAATTTAAAAATATATTTCTTTATTTTTTTTTTATTATATATATATATATATATATATATATATTTAAATTAATAAAATTACATATAAAAGGAAGGAACTTAGATGTAATATATATTATTGAGTATGCAGTTTTTTCATTTAAAAAAAAATTTAGACAAAAAAAAAAAAAAAAAAACCTTAGATACACACACACATTTCATATTAATATTAGTTTGGTATTCTATTTTTTTTCAAAACAAGAAATTTATTGTACCCAATTTAGGAGGGTAAAATGGAGATAGATCAGGAGTTTTTTAGGGATCCAGGGTTTATTTTTTATATTTTTTATTTAAAACAAATCATTTATAAAACACATTCCTTATTTTCATTTGTTCATTATCTTGGAAAAAAATAATCATGGATTTAGAGAGGAGAATTCCTTACCTGGTTTATTGAAGCTCTTGCTTCATTTGGGTGTTCCATTCTCCTCTATTTTCATTCTTCATTCTTCATCCACTTATTTTTCTCCCTTGGATAAACTTATAAAATGGCTTCTCTCCCCTTTAGGTTAACTTTTAAATGGAAAAGATGCTTGTATTATTTTATATTATTTTTGAGATTAGGGTTTTACTCTATTTTAATTCCTTAATGGGTTTGTCATTAGTTTTATTTTTAATTTAATAAAATTAATTATTACATTGAGAAAAATAAGTAACTAAATGTATTAAATTTGTTATAAAACCAATCATGTTATTTTAACATTTACTAATATATAAATTTGATCATACAAAAATGTATATTTATTCATTTAATCAATTTATCTATATAATACCATTTTAAAATACATATAATTATATAGATGTCTATTTATATATAATTTTATTTATGCCCATTACTAAATATTATATGGGCTCGATCATAATTATAACTGTATTATTATTCCCATTTTAAAAGTAGATATTGTGTCAAAACACTAAGAAAAATACAAGTTGAATAATTAGAACTAACTTAACATAACATAACATAACCACTTAATTGGGTTTAGGTAATTGTTTGAACTAACGTAAATCTGATTCTACATGAGTTGCAATGAACCAAAATTAAGACTAATAATCAATTTCAAGACATCTCGCTTGCATGTCGTGCACATGAACACACTCGACACACTGGTAATGTGAATGATGTCACATAAAGAAAAAAACATTGTATATATAGAGAAAGGTATTACATAACTTGTAAATTTTAAAATAGTCTAAAATATAATTCAAAAACATTCTAATAAAGCAAAAATATTCATCATACAAATATTTATTAGATTTTGCATATGTTTAATTTATGTTAGTAGATAACATATAATTTATATTATATACACATGTTTCATAGGTAATTGAGTGTGATACATGCATTACATTATATCATGATACATGAACACACAAATGTTAGACCTCCATTCCACTTGTATGACACACTATGTTGGGGGCATCAATTTCATTGATCATGATTGATACATATTACGTTATTTTTATGATCAGTTTACATTATCATGTTGAGATTATATACCAATGCGTACACATGTATATACTCATGCTTACATATTATAAAGTTTATTAGATATGATATTTTCCAGGAAATTTTATTAATACATATATGCAAGGACTAGTATGATATGCTCATGTTGGTGTATTATATTTCACTTATTCATATTTTCACATGGATTACTTGAGTATACTTATTGTTTGATATCACTATTTTGACTATGGAACATTTGAAAATGTTCCTTGATTGTTGGTCATAATGATTTAAGTGTTGTTTATTTGGTGTGGGGACATTTAAACATGCCATCCCATTGAGTGTGCTAAATTTGAGCATGCCCCTTATTTTTAATCTCCTTAGACCCATTTTGGATGACATAGAGTGATCTTATATGTGTACTTGATTATTTTTTAAGCTTGTGATTATCACTTATAGATGTTGTAATGATCCATATCATGAATCTTAATGCTTGTTGTGAATGGATAATACAACCTTCATTGATACATATACTTAGACATGATACCATTATATGCTTATTTACTATATGATTAATACATATATGGAATGTTTATCTTATCCTTTTGAGATAAGGTGACTACCAGATTGCATTCCCCTCATCCAAAGGGGGGGAATATTAGTGGGGGAATGTCATAGAGATATGAGTCCACACACATGGTTGATAAAATTGGTAGAATTTGAATCAATTAAAATAATTTAGATCTACACTTAAGACAATATTATGTATTTGGCACTAATTTTTATACATTTGGAATAAAGTTTTCTATTTTTTTGGTAGATATTACACAATTTATAAAGTAAATATTAAATTTTGATAAATACTTGAGGTTGATACAAATTAGAGGTGCATATACCATGAAATTGTGCCAAATCATAGATACATTTTTAGATCACACATAACTTAAACCATATTTGATGAGAGGTCATGAACATGGTTTATTACTTTCTCACCACATATTAATTCATTAACCTTTCCAAGATGCACCGATTGAAATTTTATCTATCTACAACAATTAACTCCCTTGAGTAATGTAATCAAGATTTAGTTCCCTTGATGACCTTAAAATTAATCTTATTTTTAGGTTTAGATGGTTACACCAATTAATTTTGGATATATTGGTTAGATTTCATGGATTATGTTTACACTTGAGTCGTACGATTGAGATTTAGTGCTCTTAATGGACTTGGCAAAACTTTCCCTTGCACCATATTGGGGGCATGATCACCCTCCAATTTCATCTTTAGATCTCCAAGTTTTAGTTATGAACCTCTCTCTTGAATGTTTCAACAAGGAAGAATCATCACCAAAACAAAGTACTAAGGAACAACATGGTTGCACCAAAACACATGCTTATTCCTTCCTTGCTCTCTTTACTTTCAAGCATTTCAATTATTCACTTTCAGATTAAATGCACTAATTAAACTATAACATTATCTTGGTTTCAAGTAATACATAAATAACAATTTTAAAATGGACTCAATTAAAAGGGAGGTGTGTTGTACACACCAAGAATTTTTTTTATTACCTTTAAACCTAATAATTTAATCCCTATGCATTACTAGATTAAAGGGGGGAAAATGTAGATACTAAAATAAGATTTTATATACTATGCTTATCTTTTACACTAAAAAAATACCAATCATGGCTCAAACATTCAGTTCATGATCTCCCCCTTTCCAAAAGGGCTCATACTCACCATCTCACTATATTCAATTTCTTATCCTATAGTCCAACCCTGATATTATAATGACCTAAATCACATGTAGATAATAGTATATCTAAAACTTGATTCATATCCTAATTAGATAGTTACATATCCTTAATAAATTTATATCTATAGGACACTATTATCTAGATTAAGAAACCATCATTGATGCTAGTGTCCCAATTCTAACCTTAGTGTCCCTACCTTTCAAATGATCAAATATTTTGACATGTACAAGTTGATCTATGTGTTTTATTTAACCCTCCCATGATCATTTCAAAATGTGTGGTATAAATACAAATACAAGTCCATCAATTATGAACCTAATCATATATATATATATATATATATATATATATAAGTCATCAAGCATTCTCACACTATATTATTGAAAATCAATTGCACAACTGAGCTATACTATATTATTCTTCCTTATCTATAAATAAATCATATGAGTAATCTTCTTATAAATTTGAAGCATTAAAAGAGTAGCCCATGAGCAGTGTTTTTTAAGTTACAATCATGATCACTACATGAACTCACATATAGCATATTACATAATTATTCACACACTAACTGACATGATAGGGAGAACTACATCAATTTGAGGTCCTCTTCAAAGTATATTGATATGTAGGAAACAATAATTAATAGATGGGTATTTGAGGTTATTATGAATTCACTTGAGCTCACTAACCCCTATTTTAAAAGGTTTACATGCCATGTTGGAAGACCTAAGGTTTTGAATAAAAGACTAATTCTAGGAACTTTTGCACGTGATCTAAGTTAATAACCTACAAGGTGATAATGAAACCTAATAGGTGTAGATTGGCATTTAAAAAAAGCTTTTGTATCTTGAGCTAGACAAAATCATCAAAACTAGGATAATAGCATCAACATTAGTGTCTATATTCCAATGGTAATGTCCAAGTTGATAGAAATTTAATTTTTAGAATATGATGAATCAATATGCAACATGAGTCTATCATCTTATGAACCTATACATCTTAGACCTACTTGTACATCACTAAATAATCTAAGTATTGTTTCTCCTTCATTTTTTAACTTTTATAATATTATTTGGCATTACAATTTTCTATTTTTAGCATATTCTTAGATTTAACATATTTATCAAAATATTATAAATCTCAATTCATTTAATTGGTCTAATTTTAGAATAATTTAATTCAATTTGATTAGGATATTCCCACCAACCCTTAATTCCAAAATGGTTTAAACAAAATCCCACTTTAACATTGAATTCAATTTGTTGACTAGAGGGGTACAATAGGTGAAGTTTTAATTATATTAGGTGGGCAATTTAAATTTTTGATAGAGTTCAATTTTCTTACAATTGATTTTTCTCCCATGAGGAAAAGACTTAAATAAAATTATTTATATTTTATAACATTATTTATATATTCAATTAGGAATCAAGTACAATACCAATAATATTAAATGTCTTATTTGATTGAATGATGTTTTATGTATTTCACTAACTAATTAATGAATTATTAAGTGTGAGAGGCAAGATATATTGAAAGTGTATTTGGAAGTATTATCTCATTCTCCATGAACATCAAACAACAAAAATATTATTTCCTCTTTGTTTAATGGTTTATTACCATATGCCACACATAGGTAATCTTAAGTAAACATTAAAAATATTGGGATACAATTAATGTGATCAAACTTGATATATACCTATCATTATTACTATGAATAATTTCTCTTTAAATTTTAGTTGTTACAATTAGACTATTTAGTTTCTTACAATCTATAGTTTTAATGATTAAACTTCATTTAAAACACATGTTATTTATATCATTTTGTTTCTATTCTTCCATTATAACCATTTATTGTATTATTTTGGTAGTTTGATAGAATATATGTTTTTTTAGGATTTGTTTTCCATTCGTTCACCAATAGATTGTTGTTATGAACTTGAAGTTCACTCCTACTGGCATGTTGATAATCCTTTATTGACACTGACTCTATATTATGTATTTTTCAAAAGGAATACATTTGGTAATAAATTAGATTTACCTGATACCAAAACTTATTTCAAACACAAAACATCTTTGGTTGATATTTTTAGGTCCTTGGTTACTACTTTAAATTTATTCAATTACTAAGCTTGAAGTAGGAATTCCAATAGCTCTAACTTGAGTATGTTTTAACTAAAATCAAGATGAGGGAAAGGCACCAACCAAGTGAATTTTGTTGAGTTTCATTAACAAACAAATCTTCCCACAAAATTAATGTTATTCAATAAACCAATCAAATACTATGACAATAAGCTCATTCAAAAGTTTTTAATGATTTATAATGGTCATTTCTTAATAACACTACTAATCACCATATCATGTATGTGGTTAGACTGTACAATGTTTGAAATATGGCCTTATCCTTTTAATACTACATATTGACAAAATTACTTACTATCTTCACCAATATATTATAGTAAAGGACCAATGATGTTATTCTAGATATAACACTATCATGGTTTCAAGATTTGATGCATGCTAAAATAACTATGAGTAAAATTACTACTCAAAAAGATAAATCTGAACATTATAATCAAGACAACCAAACATAGAAATGCACCAACAAATGAGAACAAGGGTATTGAAAACTACCTCTAATGCAAACAATGATTTAGGATCAATGATGACATAAGATTCATATGAGGGGAATTATAATATGAACACTAACACCTATCACAATGTTAACAAGTATTAAATATTAATAGAATAATAAATATGAAAATTAAGAGAGATGTTAGAGGTACAATCACTAAGAGCATGAGGGGGTGTGATCAGTGAACCCAAATAATCCAACTATAATTTTAAAACTTTTCAAACTATTAATAAATTACCATAAGTATTTCATGAAGCACACATATCATTCATAGTAATGAAAAAGAGAGACAATGCAAGATCAAACACATAACACATGACATATGTGGAAAACCCTCTAGGGGGAGAAAACCCATTGGAACCTAAAATTAGACTACTATCTTATAATAATAACCAATTTAGACTAGCTAAAACTGATCAAATAATTACCATCCCTAATTTAGTGAGACTACAATCCCATAAGGTACTACAACACCTATCTAGCTGAGCTACCACAACAAATACGCCTTTTACAAGTTTCACCTTATAAGGATGCTGCAACCCCCTAGATGTTGAGCTACCACAACAACACATTTGAATATAACATCTCCTAGAACATTGATTTTATACCAATCTAATAGATAAATAAAGTATATCATATCTCTTTAACTCTACACACTCAATGCATCCAAAACATCCTTTTAGATCACCCTAGACCTCTTTGCTCATCCTCAACATGCAAGAACACTATTCTGACATCAAAATCATGAACCATAGGTCATACACATAGTCCTCAATCTGATATTCACATTAACTCATCTACTGGACACTCTACTTCTTTGGTCCATAACTCTCACATACACACTCCTCCTACAAGTCTAAAAACCATCACATTTGGCTTCATTATTTATAGAGCATTCATGATCATTACCATCTTGGTTGGCCAATAGGTATGCTTTAACCTTTAATTCATATATAATATTGATACACATATTAATACAATCCACATAGGTTGTCCATAGCACCTGTGGGTCACCCTTAAACAACTACACCTATCAAATAGGCCCTTGTAGCCCTTATAAGTGTCATGGAGACCTATTCACCCATTTATCACTTAATCAAGATAAAAATGAATATAAGACCACTTTAAATTGCATAGGTCCACTCTAAATTACCCCTTAGTCATCCTCAAATGATCATAATCATCTCTACTCACCTCTATGTATGCTCAATCAACTCAAATAATGACCTTGTACATAGGAACACCATAAATGAACACATAGTCAACTTCTTAAGTTTTGTTCATACTCAAGATATATTGATACACCTAAAAAATCCATAAAAATAATCCTAATGGAGTATAAAACACTATCCAATAGATAAGGCATCATGAAATATTGAAACATCATCAACATAATCTTAATTACCCTTCTCAGGTTACTTGTAGAACATGCATGAACCCACAATTAACTTTGAACCTTCATAACTTTGACTATAAACAATTTCAGATCTTTAAATCTATATTTACAGATTCAATTAGAATCCTCTATAATTTTTATTTTTACACCATGATCAAATTCTGCATAGATCAAAAGATATGGCATAAAAACTAGACATTGGTCTTTCCTTTGATAAATTCAAATATTTGAATTCAAACGGTCATAGTTAAACATCAATCACTTTACTTCCATCTCATGCCCTCACATATTTAGATTAAATGCACACCATTGATATTATTCTAAATTTAATGCATAGTGCACCAATTCTCAACTTTTTTACTTATAATAGTTGACCTTATCTAGTGCAATCTTACAATCTTGACCCAACACACACCATCAATCTCTATGGAATTGTCATTGCTTTAATAATGCTAGATAACTACCACTTTGACCTATTAAATTTAATGTGAACCATTGATATTTATTAGTATGAACACCCTCTCACCATTTATCCTTTTAATAATCTTGATTTTTATCTCTACTTTGATGTTAAATTTTGAATACTTGTCCTCATATTGCTACTTCCTGACACCTTGCAATGAACACACTCTATTGATCCTTTTGTAAGGAGCTCGATCTTTAACTTCATTAACTTAAAAACACTTTAACTCATTTGAATATTTTCACACCATATATTTTCACTGTATGATCACCCATGAACTATTGGATCTACATCTGGTCCTGATCTTTAACTTCGTGTAAAATAGACTAAGTATGGGGACCATTACTATCTGCTTGGAAGACCAACTTTGGACCTTAATAATTTTTGTTGTGCTTAGTTTTATGATCTAAAACTTGGACCATATGATTTATTCATATAGGATAATCCAAAAATATATCAATATACTCTTATAACCCTCTTATGTGTGGGATATAACACCATTAATCTTCTCACTTAGAGTTTTTCTATCACAGAGCTAACTATGTCAAGAATTGCTTAGAGAGCTAACTTTGCACATGCATACATTTTGATGTGCTTCATCACATGATTTGAAACCTAGGAAAAATAAACTAGTTACAAAATGAACAAACCCATATGATCATTTTATATTTTCACCTTCACATGTGTGATATATAATAACATTAAACTACCTACTCAGCTTTTCTTGACACATTACAAATTGTGCTATGGGAAAACTCTATCAAACTACTTAGGAACCCAAATTTACACTTGTATATATTTTATTACACTTAGTAGCATGACATAAAATTTAGTGCATAATATATAGGCAAATTTTTTATCACAACCATATGACCAACTCCTATTGGCTCAACCATATGTGGTAATGGTTATGTCAGCAAACTACCTACTTAGATTTTTTGCCACTAAACCCAAAATGTCTAGATGAAAATAATGATCAACTAGATGAATTCCACTCATGAGAAAAACACTCAAAGCTTATAAAACATCTTAGTTACCTTTTTCACATCCTCAAATCATCATATTCATCCCTAATCATTCTTAACCATGTAAACTCTGAAGATCAACTGAGATTTCTTTAAGCATATTAGGACAAGCACATTTCACACTTTATGATTGTCACTTAGACTATCAAGTCAATTCATCCAATCACCAAGACACCTCTATGACACCAGCATGACATCATTGACAACTCTCCAACGATCTCTCCCTTTGTCATTGATGTCAACAACCATCATAAAACAATATACACCTCACCTTCCTTTTCTCTCTTCAAGTACTCTCATAATAGGAACTTTTTCCCCCTTTGACACAATGAAAAAATGGGCACCAAATAATTTTGAGGACATAAAAATACTACCAATAGAATAGGACCACCTTATAAATATGATACAAACTCTCCCTTACCTTGAGGCTACCTTTTCTTGCCTTAACAACTTCCTCTTGCTCCATGCCTACACTTTCTTCAACCAAGCATTATAACCAATGAAGAAAAAACACACAAAAATGCTAAAATATAATGGAACTCATCAATAAACATCTGATAGGGAATCCTCCTAATATATTTGAGCCATTTCACCTCTTGAGCAACTTCAGATCTCCACACACCATGAATAACCACCATACAAACTTACTAGCATTATCTCTTAAGCCACCTCAAGGCTCATTAAAAAAACTTCATGACACTCAAAAAATAGAAAAAATGCTCTAAATAAACCTGATAACTCACCTTGAAACATACATACCTTGATTTTTTGGATAAATTGAGCAAAAAACACTCTTCTTCACACTAGGCCTGTTTAGTCTCCTTGTATCACTACCTGAAACTTGTAAAGCCCACAACTTTTAGTAAACACACTATCAAGACCCAAAAATTTATATTTAGAACACTATCATATGCCCCTTAAAGTAAAAAAAATATAATCACCTATATCATCCTCTAAAACATACTTCCTTGACAAACCTACTCACCAATTAAGCCTCTAGCTTGATAAAAACATGAATAATTTGAAATACACAAACATTCAAGTCTCTATGAAGATTGATTTGAAAACCCATTTGGCTCATTAAATTTTTTAAGAATCCTTAGATCTAAACTCATAATAATAACCACTTTTATGACATAGCCTAAAACCTTTAAAACATAAAAAAATAAGGTCAACAAACCTCTTTCTAGTCAATACACACCTCTTAAAATTATTACACACTTGGAGATACTCATCACACACTTTTAGACCAATATTTTAGCTTCCAAACCTTTGGGAACCCATACATCCTATAACGCATTTTAGGATCTGCATACTCTTAAGCACAAACTAGGAAACCCAAGAGGAGACAAAAAATCTTTAATTTGACTTCAACATACCTTCAGATGACATAACCACTTGGAGCAAGATAGAATAAGGTCAACATACCTTTCTAGACATAAAAGTCCTCTTGTCATTGCATCAATATCTATAGGCCACCTAAAAACACCTATTTTGACCATGTATACACAACAACACTTGCTTCTCCATTGAAAGGAGTCTCTTAAGAAGCATAAATAGCGATACCTTACATCATAATGTCTTAGACCAGTGTGAAACTAGGAGTTGCCCACAAATCCTCATATTCATTCTCCTCCTTGGCCATCTAATACTTATAGTTTTTCTTCTTCTTTTTAAGCTTAAGAGAAGGAATATGCTTATCCATTATAACATTCTCCTTCTCTTCTATAATTGGATTGACAATACATGGAGACAACATATATTCATGAGATACTTTTCATTTGTATAATCTTCCTTAAATCTTGAAACCTCATCACTAAGTACTAAAAATTTATTTTCTTTAAATAGTACTTGCTTAGCAATAATAAGATGTTTACTTAGATCCGTACACACCTTAAAACTATCCTTAACTAGCACCTTGGTCTTCTCCTTGAGCTTGGTCTCTTCATTCTAAACATGAGAGGATAATGAGAGCCCTTGGCACTCTTCACCTTTTATAGCATTCTCCACCATAGAAAATATATTACTTGGACCAATAGATCCATCATGACTCATAATGAACACCTTTGGTTTCCATGAGTTAACTTATCATCTTCCTTGCACTCTAAGAGCCTAATTAAACCTATTTTAACTAATATACCATTTCTTGAAAAATCTATAAATGTGACCTCTCTATTCACAATTTTAGCAAACCATGCTCCTTGATGGAAACTTAGTTTGTCTTGCCTTGTTTGGATAGAAACTTGTAATGTGTCCTATGTCATGACAAATAAAATAACCTCCTCTTTTTAAAGAGGACTCACCTTATCTAACCTTATGTGGATAATGGTTTATAGAGTGTTCCACATCAAGAAAATTGAATCACTTAACTTTGTTCACACCTTTTGACTGATTACCCCCATCATAGTTCCATGCAATCTCATTTCTAATAGGTCTCTTGCATTCTCTAGCTTTATGTCCAAATTGATTACATGTGAAACAATAGCCATTGAAACTTGCATACCTCATGGCATTTGGCTATCTGATCTAATTTTTATTCATTATACCAACACATGCATTCCTTATTTGATGATTTGTCTTCAAAGTATGATTATCCTTGTTCACATTAGTCTTCATCTTGTCTTGAGTTACATTCTTTAGTTCTTCATATCCAAGACTAGTTCTATCACTAACGTGATTTTGAGCACTTAGAATATTATCTAGATCACTTGAGCTCTTTTTAAATATCAAAAATGGCTTCACCTTAATAGATGTTTTCTCTAACTCAAATTTTGATGATTCATTTTCAATTACATACCTTAAACATTCATCTTTTTTAGATTTTAGGCTTGTAGATATAATTTTTAATTGAAAACTAAGATGCTTGACCATATAGTCATGCTCTTTGGTGTCTTCATTCATTCTTGCCTCACATACACTAAATTTATCCTCATGTTCTTTGAGTTTACAATTCATATTCTTATTGATCTTCTTCTTAATCTTTAGTTCTTCAAGATCATTTATCAATGAAGTCTCATAGTCCACCTCATCTTTATCATCATCTGAATCACTCCAAGTAGACTATTTTTGATGTGAGCAACTTCCTTCCTCAACCATGAAAAGAGATTCATCTTCAATAGAACCAACATCTTCATGATCATACTCTGAGTCACTATCTTCACTCTCATTTGATGAGTTACAGTCTTATTTGGTGTAGAGACTCTTTTCATTTTTGAAGGACTTATTTTTGTTGTTATAATTTCTGAATCCTTTCTCCCTATATGTCTTCTTTTCTTCATCTTAGCCTTCACCATGCTCTTCATCATCATTATTATCATTCTTATGAGGGTAATTATGAGAAAAATGTCCTATCTCTCCATAATTGAAACATTTGAAGGGTAGTTTAACCTTATACGTATATGAGCCTATTTTCAATTTCCTTGTAAACAAAATTGTTATTTCATCCTCATCAATATAAAAAATGTCATTTTACTTGGGTTTCTCACCTTAGAACTTCTTCTTTGGATTCATTTCTATCTTGAATGTTGTTTCTTCCTTATTTAGTGGTATATCATCATTTACTCTCATCTCATAGGTAGTAAGGGTGCCATGTAATTGATCCATCTTTAACTAAGTAAGATCATGAATTTATTCTATAGAAGATAATTTTGGATCAAAATTGAGGGATAAATACCTTAATACCTTTTGAACCATAGTAGCCTCTTCAAGGTTCTCTCTAATACCTCTAATGATGTTCACAATCTTATCAACTCTCTGCATAAAGGATGCCACAAAATCTTCTTCCTTCATCTTGGGACTTTCAAATTGTCTTTTGTGAGTCTATAACTTAACAAGATTAACTTTTGAAAATCATTCATAAATTATCTATATTTGTCCCATATCTCTTTAGTAGATTTATAATGAATTAACTTGGTGAACTCAATCTCTATAAGGTCACATGTGATGGCATTCATTTCTTTATAATTCTTATTAAATAGATTCTTATCTACAACACTAGATAGAAGAGTAGTAGGAACAACATAACCATCCACAATAGATTGCCATACATCAAACCCTAGGGACATAATTTATGTCCTCATCCTTGCACTCTAAAAAGCATGATTGGATCCATTGAACATCGGTGCTTGATTAGTAGAGAAACCTCCTTGATGACTACCCATATTGTACCTTAGATCACCTTTAAGTTCTCAAGCCTTTACCAAAAGACCTACTCTAATACCAATTGTTAGAGGTAAAATCACTGAGAGGGAGGGGGGTGAATCAGTGAGCCAAAATAATCTAACTACAATTTCAAAACCTTTTAAATTCTTAATCAATTACCATAAAAATTTCATGAAGCACACATATCATTCATAGTAATGAACAAGAGAGATAATGCAAGATCAAACACATAACACATGACATATGTAGAAAAACCTCTTGGGAGATAAAAACCATTAAAACCTATAATTAGACTACTATCCTATAATAACAAGAACTAATTTAGACCAACTATAATTGATCAATGAACTACCATCCCACATTTAGCGAGACTACAATCCCACAAGGTGCTATAATGCCTTTCTAGCTGAGCTATCACAACAACTAGACCTTTAGTAAGTTTAACCTTGCAAAGAAGTTATAACCCCTACATGTTGAGCTACAAAAATAACACCTATGAATAGAAAATATCTTATAACATTGATTGCCTATAAATATGATATATATATACAAAGTATATCATCTCTCTTTAACTCTACACACTCAATGCATCCAAAACATCTTTTTGGATCACCCTAGACCTCTTCACTCATCCTTAACCTACAAGAGCACTATTATGACATAAAAAAAATGACCCATAGGTCATACACATATTCCTCAATATACTCTACACATAAACTCATATACTGGGCACTCTACCTCTACTTTTCTCCATAACTCTTACATACACACTCCTCTTTCAAGTCTAAAAACCATCACATTTGGTTTCACTATTTATAGAGCATTCATGATCATTACCATCATGGTTAGATAATAGGCATGACTTAACCCTTAATGCATTTATAAAATTGAGATACAAATCAATATAATCCACATATGTTAGCCATATCACCCATGGGTCAGCCTTAAGCAACGACACCTCTCAAATGGGCCCTTATAGCCCTTATAGGTCTCATGAAGACCTATTCACCCATTTAGCACTTAATCAAGAAAAAAATGAACATAAGACCACTTTAAATTAAATAATTACACTCTACATGACCCCTTAGTCATCATCAAATGATCACAATTATCTCTGCTCACCTCTGCATATGCTCAATCAACTCAAATAATGACCTTGTACATAGGAACACCATGAATAAATACATAGTCAACTTCTTAATCTTTGTTAATACTCAAAATAGATTAATCACACCTAAAAAATATATATAGATGATCCTCATGGAGTATAAAACAATATTTAATAGCTAAGTAATCATGAAACATCAAAACAACATCAACACAAGCTCAATCACCCTTCTTGGGTTATTTACAAAACATGCACGAACACATAGTCAACTTTGAACATTCATAACTTTTACTATACACATGTTTAGATATTTAAATATATATTTATAGATTCATTATAGAGTCTTATATAAATTCTCTGTTTACACCATGATCAAATTTTGCATAGATCAAAATATATAATATAAAAACTAAAAATTGGTCTTTCCTTTGTTAAATTCAAATATTTGAATTCAAACAATCATAGTTAAACATCGACCACTTTGATCATATATTTTGTCTTAAAATTTTTAAATTAAATATGAGCCATTAATATTATTTTAACTTTAACACAATGTGTGAAAATTACCAAATGTTAAACTTCTAACATTTAACCTCATCTTGTGTAATCTTGCAATCTTGACCCAATGCACACCATCAATCTCTGCGAGATTGTACTTGCTTTAATAATGCTAGAAAAATATCATTTTAACCTCTTGAATTTAATGAAAACCATTAATATAGATCAGTATGAACACTTGATCACCATTGATCCTTGAAAAAAGCTCAAACTTTATCTCTACTTTGACATTAAACTTCAAACACTTGTCCTCATCTCATTGCTTCCTGACACCTTGGAATGAACACACTTTGTTGATATTTTTGTAAGGAGTTTGATCTTTAACTTCATTAAACAATGAAAAGTTTGATGAATTTGACTTGATTCATACCATAGATATTCACTATATGATTTCTTATAAATCATTGGATCTACATCCAGTCTTGATCTTTAACTTGATGTGAAATAGAATAAGTATGGGGACCATTGCTATCTACCTAAAAGGCCAACTTTGGACCTTAATAACTTTTGCTATGCTTAGTTACATGATCTAAAACTTTCACCATATGATCTACTCACATATGATAATCCAACCATATATCAATCTACTCTTGGAACCCTCATACATGTGAGATATAATGCCATTAATCTACTTACTCAGATTTTTTATCACATAACCAATTATGTCAAGAATTATCTGGAAAGCCAACTTTGCACATGCATATCTTTTGATGCACTTTATTGTATGACCTAAAAATTATAAAAAATTAACTAGGAAAAAAATTAAATAAACCCATATTATAATTGTCTGCTCACACCTTCACATGTGCTAAATATAATAACATAAAAATACCTACTTAGCTTTTCTTGCTTCATTGTAAATTTGGCTAAGTATGGGAAAACTCTTTCAAACTACCTAGCAACCCAAATTTTCACTTGCAAATATTTTATCATGATTAGTCACATGATATGATAACTAGAACATAATATATAAGCAAAAATGTGATCACAACCATATGACCAACTCCCATTGACTCATCCATACGTGGCAATGGTGATGTCTACAAATTGCCCACTCAGATTTTCTGCCACTAGACCCAAAATATCTAGATAAAAATAATGATTGACCAGATGATATTCACTCATGTATATAAGCATTAAAATATTAAAAAATTTATTAGGGACCTCTTTTACATCCTCAAATCATCATATTCATCCCTAATCATTCTTAACCATGCAAACTTTGAAGATCAACCAAGCCTTCTTTAATCATACTAGGACAAACACATTACACACTTTGTTAAGGCATTTCATCCACTCACCAAGAAACCATCATGACATCATTGAAAAATATCCTAGAAGATATTTAGAAACAAGTTTTTATTTTAAGGGAAAAATGAAAAAGAGGGAAACAAGGGCACTACCAAGGTAAAAACACATTCTTTACTCAAAACAAGACACTCTAATCAGATCGACAAAAATAAGTTATTTAAACATCAATGGACATAGATAAAATTGACCCATCAAGCATAAAACTTAATATAAGTATTGAAATATAAATATCATACCATGAAGGGGATATAGGAAAGTAAAAAAAAGATCCAATCTTCTCATAATATGTTATCCGTGCCTAAGGACCATTTATAGAGCCATTAGTATATTGTGAGGATTCAATAATTATGTGAGAAAATAGGTGGAACTAATGATATATATGAGACTCTCATATCCCAAAAACTAGTATACCATATGCCCCAATGGACCTCAATTAAATAATGAGACAAACTATAGAGTTTGAGTTTTAACTAGGATAAGGGGACATGCCAAATGATATGATCATGTCTTTTTGTTTGATCTAAATTTTGAAAGATATTTTACATTCTTAAATTATTTTGTTTTTATTTTTACTTAGATATCTTGGCTTCTTATTTTTTAGTCTTATTATATTTTCATCCTTCATATGGATTTAAAAGATAAAAAATGGGTGTTAAAGATAACTAATACAAGAGACATTACTCCTAGCTACTAAATAATAGATATTAGAGACCAAAAAGTGTAGATACTCTTAGAATTTCACCTTGAAAAAGAGTGAAATATTGAAACCAACCTCAGTGTTCCCAAAAGGAGGTGAAAAAATAGAGATGAACATAGAATGATTGAGTTTCACCAATCACAAAAAACATATAAATGAAGGTAATACAATGACAAACATGTTTGAGACTTTCATCATAAGAGAGGGTAAAATGTGAATGATAAACATCTAGATAGACTAAAATAATTTTTCCAACAAAGAATATAACTGAATCTAAGTTATAAAACACAACTCTCAAACATTGCCTTATCTTTATAAAAATATACTTAGCTAAGGTTGGTAATGGGAACATGAGTTAAAGATAGTAATATAGGATAAAAACTTATGAGGAGGTATTGGTTGTATCCCCCAAGGTCATACCATATAAATCACATAATGAAAATAAAATATGTTAAAAAATAAGTAGGGTAAAACTATGAAGTGTACAGAGGATAATAAATATTTCAAAACCCAATGGGTGCAAAGTTGATAATAATAAGGTAGTAAGAGACCCCTAGGGTGAAAATGTAGAAGATGTCCATTTGTGATGAGGGCCTATTTGTATCCCCAAAATTCTTACCATGTGACTCAAAAATTAAAAATATAAGAGGTGTAAAATAAGGGATCCCAAAAGCACTAACAAAATATGATAGGGTGTAAAAGCCAAGGGAGTAAGATACGTGTTATCAATCAATTTTTCACCCTTTAAAAGGTAGTTTGAGCTTCCAAATTTGATGTAACATGTAAACACCTCAAGGTTTTGGGTACCATATTAGAGAGATGAATCCCTAAGTTAAAGGGATAGCTCCCTTTGATGAAGCACTTAGGCTCAAACACTAATCTACTACTTGCTAGGAAAAGGGAGAAAAAACTATTATAATGAGGGTGATGTAATAAATATGATTTGACCACTACCAACTAGATAAAATTTAACTTCAAAAAAGATACTAACTTGAAAATGACACTAATCCAAATTGGCCTATCTACATCAATGTTTCTCATGAAGGTTGTGAAGAGTGATTGAGCTAGGACTAATAAAGATGTCATGACATGACACTATTAAAAATACTACTAATAAACACTTCCATCTTACTTGGACACTTTAAGAGACATGTAAAAAATATTCAAAACTAAACATGAATACTAAATAAGGACATACATGCCAAGGAAGTAGGACTATCACTTAGAAATATCAACTAATCAAGCATGCATATTGAAACCAGTCCATGGTGAAGGTAAAACCCAATTTTCTCATTTATCAAAAGATGAAAATGTGTAGGACTTTGCCATACCCAGGTGGAGGATACAATCTTAGACTATCAAGGATAACTATATAAAGAAATGTGAGAGAAGAAGTAGAAGGGCATAGGAGAGAGAGAGATGTGTCTAAATGAGAGTTACAACAAGAAAGGAGTTTGAAACTAACCCATTAGGTCTTCAAAGACAAGTGTTAGTCTCTTGAAGATACTCTTTTGCTCCAAGTGGTGTGGAAGTTTCAAACTTTGCTTGACACTTTCCCTAGCTCTCCAAAGCTACCCTTTGCCTTGGCTTATGGAATGACAAGTGGCATTGTTGATGGTTATGTCATGTTGAGTTACATATTTTCTATACTCTCAAAACTTTTCAACTAATATATTAAGGTTCTATTTGACACATCACCTTATTCTCTTACTAGGTGTCTAGAAATCTCTCCATCTCATTAGGCCAATCTTGCTTATAAGTGTCAAAACTTGAGTTCATATTATCCAACTCATTATCTCTCCATGGATGGATTATTAACATAATATCATACTTGAAATGATTCATTTGGAGGTTTCAAACAACCCTCAATAATTTATTTTTCAATAAAAGGCCTTATTTGGCCTCATTCCTTATAGCCATAAAAATGTGTAAACCTCCTAGTGTAGGGAAGTGTACATATGGTAATGATTAAATAAGGGTATATTTTATGATCTAGTATGTATTTAAATCTTCATGCCAAGTTTTAGATCCAAACTCTCAGTGGAAATGCCTTTTTCTACCTTTCTATCTCCTCAATTAGGCCTTCTTGCTTAAAAACTTGATTTTCTACTACAAATATCTCCCACACATGTGAAACCACCAAAAATAATATGATTTAATTTAAATATCTTATCACCAACTTCCATACCAAATTTGAGGCCCTGATACCCTTGGAATTATGAGAACCATGAAATGGCCATGAGACATAGTTTCATTTTAGGCATGTTTGAGATTGCCTTGAAAAATAGAGTTTATTTGATTACTTATATGATGTCATATTCACATTTTTTGGCTTGAATATATTAAATAAATCTCAAGTGACCTCTCCCAATAAAGTGTTAAACCTTTCAAAACTCTTACAAAAACACTAAAAACCTTGAAAAATAATGTATTTATTATAGTCTATATGACTAAAAGTACAAAAAAGTACACATATATAATATAATTGGAGTTATAAATAATATCAAAGAGTTTTAAAGATAAACTCAAACCATATCATGTGTTTTAGCAGTCCATCTCTCTCAACTGGTTATTGCTAGGGGTTTAGGAGGGTTTTATGCATGATTTATTCTTCAGGTTTATTCATAAAGAAAAAATCCTATTTATATCTCCTAATTCCATAATATTTTAGTTATTTGACCCATCCACCACCTAGAAACACCATTATGTCCCATGCAAAATCTCATGAGAGTTATAAGAGAAAGATGGTGGCTTTTGGGTTGTAAACAAGTCATTGGAGAGGGGTCTATGCTCTTGAGCTTTGTTAATGAAGGCCATGTATCTAAACCATAAAATAATTATATAATTTTTTAGTGTAGGGACCTTATTAATTATATGAAAGACATTTATCTCCATTCATTAGGGTCATGGCATCACCAAGCAAGAGAAGACTGATATTGAATGACATTCATGCATGAAGGGAGCTTGAAGAGCTCTTAAGGACAAATTGGCACTTTTATTTCCTTCCATTATATTTGGATTGTATTATTATAAAATTATATACCTTACCATGATATTAATCCTTATTTCACCTTAACCAAACTTCTTATCTCATGACTGTACTTATAGTCTACCTGTGTATGAGTTAGACTATACATGACCTAGATAGGGTTTCCATTATTTGTTTTAATTTATGTGAGTATGAGGGTTACTTGGAGTTATGTAATAAATATTAAAACATTTTAAAATTATTTAAACTCCTATCAGAACCATTCTCTTCATTATAAATAAACAATCTTCGTTTGCTAAGGTAGGTAGGCCTCTATGTGGGTTAGGCTATGCAGGCCTAGACAAGGTTCATCAGTGTTTTCCTCACTCTGTCATTGGGTTTGAGGGTATAAATGAGATCATATATCATCATGAAACCATATTAAAATGGTTTTAGTTTCCTCAAAATTCTCACATACCCTTACCTCTCTATAAACAAGTAAAATTTCTCATGAAGGCAAACATGCCTGTAGGTTTCATGATTGTGTATACAAGGTTTTGGTAAATTTTTTTTTATAATATATTATTTGAACTTTATTTTAGGTAAATTAGACCATAAATTATTTATTTAATTTGTTTTATAATCCAAATTAGGCTCCAATTCTCCTTTTATACGTGTTTTGCCTTCTCTCTTAAGCTTGAACCTAGACTGATCTCTCTAGCAAACCTGTAGGTATTTATTTAGGATTGGTATGCAATATTAAGGCTTTAGGATATTTATAAAAGTTAATGAATAATTTTAAAAACTTATACATCCTATTGAGAACCTAATTAACTTCTTTTAAAACCTTTCCACCTTTTTAATGACCTTGTACCTTCAAAATAACCATTCATATGTTTTAAGCTCATCCAAGAGATGGCTATAGGTGACTACTAGGAAGGAGTTTGAAATTTGAGTCTTGAAATTAGTTTTTTAAAATAAATAATTGACACTTTTAAGGTAATAAAACCTCATGAAAGGTTCAATTCCACTACACCACAAGGTTCATTTACTTTTTCATAACATTTCACAAACCTCTGCCTTTGTCTTCAAACTCAGACATGTACATGAGTGTTAAGTCTTGTGAACTCAGTCATAATAACACTCATTAGTTTTAAAATGGTTCAGGTGTCTTTATTATTCTATGTCATTATTCTTACCAATTCTTATTTCCATGGAAATTAATTTTATTCTAAAATAAGGACCTATAGGTCTATCACTTGCAGGTCTTTATTTTACTTGTATGGGCTGTAAAGATAAGCTCTTAGGTCCTTTGATAATTTGATTTTTATGTCAAATCTTGTCTCATAATTTATCATCTATAAATAATCCTATACTTCCTGACCAAACATTTTACCACTTCAAACTTATCCATTCACATGTACATATTATGTATACATTCAATTCATGTTCAAGGCATATACATGAAAATTAGAGTTTCTTTACTCATTCATGTTTCTTGATGATATTCAATAGCATTAGTTAATGTAAAATTTAAGATATTAGTCTATGAAACACTTATCCATGGCTTAAACACTTCATAAATAAAACCTATATCTCATGGACACTTACCTATAGTCCACAGACCTGTGGGTGGCTAGAACACATTTCAACATTGTTTGAGAGTAAAACCTCATATTAATTCTCATTACTTGGACTTAAAACATTATAAATACCATAATAATATTATATTATTGATTTATTATTTCCATTTGATCTAGGTTTGGTATTCATGTTTGTATAAGATTGCTAGTGTACTATACCATATTTTCAAGAATAAGAACATGTCATCTCTTGAAAGGATCATATACAAGATCTAATTTTCAATAAGAGGGAACATGAAAAATGGAATATTGATGGGTTTTTATTAATATTAAAGCATTTTTAACCTTTTAATAATGAAAATATTTTAAACCAACCCAAAACTTGTAGCAAAGTGAATGAAGCTCCATACACTTAAGAAACTTTTCCTCTTATTGAAGACACTTCATGGATTTGAATTGGTTGATGAAACTAAAATTTAAAGGATATATTTTACCTTATAAAACATCACATAAAACCATTCTCCTTCATTATTCTCTGAGATGAAGAAACAACAACAACATCGGACCCTGATTGAATGGATAAGGCATGGGGACCTCCTATCACTCTTAGTGATTATTCATAAATAAGAGGGGGATAATATAAAAAATATTTCAAAAAATTTAATACTATAAGGACCCCATTATATGGAAAAAAATTTAGGACTAAACTCTATCTCTTCTCTCCATACCATCCACTTGAATTTTGCCCTTGTTAGGTTGTGAAGAGAGCAATGGAGGTTTTGAAGAAAATTTTACATTTTAAGACATAAAATTGAAAAAAAAATGTGTATTTCACCTTTATAATCTCAAATGACACTTATGAAATATTTTTTTTCCTGAAGATGAGTTCACAAGTCTGTACGAGTGCCCCAAACTCCCTTCAAAGTGTTGAAGCTCAAGATTCTAACCAATTTATGAATTCATGACATATGTGGAAGTTATGTAACTTATATAAGGTCATTTTAAAGATTATTTTATGGAATATTCACTTGGATGAGATTCATCATACATGAAAGTTAGAAAAAATCACCTTTTCCCTCATTTTCTCATACCTTAAAATCTACAAAAAAACCTTAAACTTTCCAAATCAACATGAAATATTTGTATAAGTTTATTAATAAATAAAATGACCTTTAAGGACACCTAACGACCTATTACACCTCTTGTAAAATTATCATCACTCCATGGCATGAATAGGTTAGTACACACAACGATAAAGTATTACCTTAATTTCTCCAAATTTACCTTAAACAATGCTAATAAGGTTTTATGAAGACTATTATAAGAACCTATGGGACATGACAAGGCTTGAATGAGATTAAAAATACATGAAAATAAAGTTTTTACCTATAGGGATTAAAATTTTTACCTTGGGATTCAAAAATGGTCAACAATAAGGATAAAACAACTCAAAGGTGATGTGACAGAACATGATAAGAAACCCAAAGGTGTAGATAAATGAAGCTAAACTACAACAAAAGAGAGTTAGAGGAAAGAGGAAAATATTTTTAACATAAAATATGAAATAAATGTGTAATTAAGTGAAAGAACTAGGAATGTACCTTGAGAAAGGCACATTCATAAAAATGAAGGACACACCTTAGAAGATTTATTGAAGTTGAAATTATTTGTTTTTAATGCATGTAAGATTTTAGATAATTATCTCATTGTTAGGGTGATATGTTAAATAGGAGAAAGTGTTGTAAGATATCTTAAATATTTAGGAAGGGTGAGGGTGGTCATTATAATATTAACCCAAAGTGTGCATTAAGATAATTATGGAAATTGAAAGATTCCCCAAAGTTTTAATTAAGAGAAGGGAGAACAACGTAAGATACCTTGACATATGTAGTAAGAAAAGGATGGACATCATGTAAGATATAGTAGGATTAAATTTGATATTATGTTTGATATCAACCTCAATATCAACATAATAAGTACCTTTGTTGTCATATTATATGTAAATTATCTCATAATAAGAATTGTGACATCTAGGGTGATTTTTGGATATTTGGGAGGTGTTTTGAAACATTTAACTACAATATTAGCCATGTTGAGGTAGTTATGATTTTTTAAATTATTTTTAACTATATTGACACATTATGTGTCATAACTAATATATTTGTTTTTCTCTAGAGTAGGTTTTAGAATTGTATTGGACCTTCTAATTTCCATCCAATATAATTGGTTTTGAAAGTAAGGAATATGCTTGTGAGCGACATCGACACATTCTATCATGATCGATAGAGATGTTTTTGGCAGAATGAACTGTATCAACCATTTTTGAATCCTAATATATATATATATATATATATATATATATATATATATATATATATATATATATGGATTGATAAAATATTATATCGATGCAGATGATTTAGTGAAATTCCTATAAAAATTAACTGTATCACCATAGTTATTTTTTTAGATTTTTATGTTTTTTCAAGATTTTAATGATTTAGAGGGGATGCAAACTAAATTTGGACGTATATGATAGGTATGATTTTTTTCTTAATTTATGAGAATGGTTTTGTTCTAAATTTGACTTGTAGGATAAGAATCAACATGACCTATAATGCATTTTGTGTTAAGCATGAAAATAAATTACTCTTCATGAGTTAAGGAGTTGACAAAATTTGGTTGAAGAGGGTAGGTTAAAATGTGAGCTATGGTTTGATGAATCAACCCCCTAAGATATTTCAAGGGTAGAGTAGTGAGAGGGTGAAAAATAATAAAATCATCCTCATCATTTATTTAATCAAGGTGGGAATTGTTAAATATGGGAAAATGAACATAAATATTTTTTCCCATGTCATTGGAAATGAGAAGACAATTTTTGGGGTCTTTAAGCATGCTATAATAATCAAATATGGGAAAATAATTGTAGTTATTTTAAACTATGTTTGAAGTGGGTAAAATGGGAATATCCTTAATCATGATATGATCACCATAAATGATAAGATTAATGTAAAGATCTTCAACCATGCTATAAGTGCCAAAAGTGGGAGGATCATCAACTTCACCCATGTTATAAGGGTCATCAAAATGGAAAAATAATTATAGTGATTTTTGACAATATTAGAAGTGTAAAGAATGGGAAAATCAATGGAGTGATTTTCGTCCATGCTATAAGTGTAAAAAATGGGAATAACCTTGTTCATGCTAAGATCATCTTAAATAGGAAAATTTTTATGGGGATATTTGACCATGCTATAAGTGTAAAAAATGAGATATTATATCATGTTAGGATTATCATAAATAAGAATATAAATATATGGATCTTTAGCCATGGGAAAGGGAATGATTTATTTTTTTTGAGAAAATTTACACCATGAGGAGTTACTTTTAATGCTGGCATCTGAAGGGAGAAGGGAAAAAATTCTATATAGATCAAGGTTCATTAGAAAAACCCTAAAAAGGGGCATCATTTAAAAATTATTTCAAAACTAAGAAAGCTAAATAAATGTGAAAAATAGCAAAATAAGACATGAATATGTTCCACCTAACAGTGGAAAAAGATTCATGTCAGGTTCACCAGAATGTATATTGATGGTGAAGCTAATGTGAAAATAACACTAAGAATAAAGGAGAATAAAATATAAATATGATCCAATTTTTAGTGGGATTAGATTCATTTCAAGTTTACCAAATATTAAGAAAATAGGATCAACAATATAAACATCCTCTACCATAGGAAAGAAATAAGACTATAGAAAGAAAAAATACACATTATAAAGTGGGGCAGAGGCTCAAAGAAGGATTTATTTGTAAATGGGGTATCAAGGATATAATAAGGATATTGCATGTAAGGAATTTACAAATAAGGGGTAACCTAGATTCAAGATGGTAAGAAACTAAACTAAAAAAAGATAAATGCCATTAGATGGTCACCAAGAGGTATCTAAACTAGGATATATTGGCATGGAAAAATAACAGACACTAACAAGAATAAACTAAGCTAAAAAGGGATAATAATACAAAAAAATAATTCTCTTGTACAAGAATGTAAACAAAAATAAAAGAAAGAGTATAGAGATAGGAATACTTACCTTGGTTTGATCTATCAAGACACCAATCTCCCCTTGGCTCAAGTAAAACTTTATGAAAGATATTGTAAGTGAAGACTCAAATGGAAAGGATGAATATCTAAGTGAAATTAACTAGGGATTTCAAAGACTAAGAGACACTTTATTATTTTAAATTCATTTTAGTGAAATTAAAATACCTTGAATAAAGACTAGACCTCCACATGAGTAAGCTCCTATCCTCTAATTCATCTTCTTCTACTAGAGCTAGATTTTCATATACAAACAGAGCATAATGATGTGCATTCTTATAAAAATGAGGCTTATGATCTCTATGTATATGGATCTAAATATCAAAAGTGATTTAAATTTATTTTTATCTTATTTTGTATTTAATTTTCTAAACAAGATAAAACTTGAGACCAATTGAGATTGTAAATCTATGTCTAAATTAAGAAAATATGAATGTAACTACTAAAGTATGATTGATTTATTTCACTTTATATTTATATAAATGACCAATAAGATAGGTAAATTATCTTATTTTATTTATGTTATGGCCTATGATAATTTACATTCATCTACATTTCTCTAAAATAGGTCTATGGTCACTCCAATTTGGAAGTGACCATTAAAATTTATTTTGACAAATCAGATAATGCATAGAAACCTATACTAACTAGAGCCATCAGATCTCTACTAGATATATACCTATTAAAAGTGTTAGATAGTTCTATAAAAAATCTTTGTGATTACCTATATTTAGGTATTCCATGAAATTTTAGAGGCTTGATCATATATGTAGGTTTAAATTCATCTTTCTTCACCTTAAAACCCTAGCTCAAGATTTATACTTGATTTACTTGTTAAAATGGGTTAGAATGGATGGGTTGAGATAATATAAACTACCTCTCATTGAGTGTATACACACTACCTATGTTCTAATACTTTGAATAGGGTTAAAACTACATGTAATTCTCCCATCTAACTATATACATGTGAAATCAATGATAAACTAGTATGTATTACAATCTTATGTGGATTTTGATACTTGAAAATATGTGATTTTTACTTTGAAATATTTTTTAAAATTGGCTTGATGGATATTTATTTGATTTTTATATTTGGATGATTTATGGAAATTACTCAAGGATACATATGTATCATTAATTTTAATAGAGGCTTATTAGATGAATTCTAGATAGTAATATGATTAGGCTTGATATGTTTATATAACTTACTCTTTGGTTAATTTCACCTTGAATCAACATGTGAAATGTGAGGGCTAACCTAAATGAAGAGTTTTAATTCGGGAAAATAATAGTTAGAGCACACACAAATGGGTCTAACTAAAGAAAACAACTTTGGTAACTATATCTATCTAATTATGTCCATAGTCATCCAAGAAATAAGAAATAATGATCTAAGATCAAGTGATATCTTGCTTAAGATGATTAGATATTTATATAGAGACTAGATAAATTTTATGTGAATAGTGATAAATCGAGAGGGTTAAGACCATAACTAAGTGAATGGATAGGAGAGAATGTGAGTAAGAGTCATATGTGTACACAAAATCCATGTATGCTATGTTTTGGTCAAAACTAATATTTTCAAGTATCTAATATCAAATTTGAGTATCTACATTCCCTCCCTTTTATTTTAGTATTGAATGTGCTAGAGTAAAATGATAACATGATAAATTTGGAACCTGATTATAATTGTGGTGGCTGTATTCAATAATAGATTGACTATTATTCTCTATCCATGTAAAACCTGTAATAAAACATGCATAAATTAGTACCCACATAAGATAGAAAAATTGAAGTAATATTTGAATATTCTTTAAATTGAAAAAGAAAGGAATGAATAAAACTATAGGTATGTGAACCAATTTACTCTCTGAAGTCATTAGAGAATGGGATGATCATGCCCCTTGGAGATAATATTTTTAAAACCATGGGCTCATAAGAATATGCCCCAAACCTCATTGGAGATGGAGAAGTGCTTAGAAATTAAGTCACATAGAACTTCAACTACACTATTCATTATCAATATCTGATAATTAGACACAAACCAAGTTCCAATAAATTTGAGTAAATATGAGTAAACCTAAGCTTGAATCATCTATTTTAGATGTATTTTTAGATTCATATTTGAGTAAACCTGAGTAATCCTAAGTAAGACCTGAGTAAATCTAAGTAGTAAAGTGACATAATTTATCACCCAATTTGATAACATGTGTATTCTGAGTCATATAAATTATACCATAATATCATAGTATCTATGAAGTATCACTCATAATATTATATAATGTATCACATATTCCTTGTATATGTACCCAATTTGATATGATGTACATTATAATTCATACACCTTGAAATAATTTAGGTCAATGTGTACCAATCTAAGCCGATATGTACCAAGATGAGTCAATCTATATCAATTTGAGATAATTTGTGCCAAAAATATAATTTTTTTGTACATGAAGGTTCATTATTTAAAAAAAAAATTACTATGTATGCTCTCTTTTTGAGGAGAGATATTTATCTTGTGAATTAATCATCTAAAAAAATGTTATATGCATCATGTTATATAGAAAAATATGTAATCATGTGTTAACATGATTAGATTATGTTATAATATAAAAATTAGATCATTTGAGAATATATGAAATATATATCTTAAGGGATACAAGTGTAATGTCAAGTAAAAATATAAATAATACATGAAATAATAATCATCATAGTAATGATCATAAGAGAATTGAATACTAACCATGTGTAAGATGCATGATATATATCATGACATCACACAAAAGTAGAATAATTTGTGATATGTATCATGACATCAAAAGATAATTATATTTTTATCTATGTATCCACATATAGTCATACACAATGTCATGGCAATGCAGTGTCACATAAACATGCATGATAACACAGTGTCACACATAGTAAGAGATACATAGATAAATAGTTAAACATAGGAGTTACACAATGAAATCTCAACATCATAAAAAATAAGAGTCACAAAAATAAAGATTAAAATATGAAAGGAGTCACAAAATTAACATCCAAATACAAATATAGTCAAAGTCAATAATAGAAAGAGTCAAACATAAAATAAATCACATAATGAACATTAACTATCATGCAGGGCAAGAGTCACATGGAGAAAGAGTCAAAAATAAAATGAGTCACATAATAAAAACCCAATACCACACAAATAAAGAGTCACACAATGTAATACATACTCAAATATAACACCATGTAACATAAAATGAAATCAATCATCCATAGACCAAGAAATCTTAATCTACACAATCAATGTATATAATCATCAAATATAATAAAATATAATATTGATAGAATATAACATTTTAAGTAATATACATAAGATAAATTTATTTGTAATTTATTTAAATAGCTCAAGATGATCAATGGAATGGTCATATAAAGATGTAACATGTGTAAATGTACAAGGATTCCACCAATGTAAGCTTTCCCCCAATGAGAAAATGTAGCCTTTGGGTGTAGGAATGTCCTACATCTGAATGTCTATGTCATATATAACTTGTATGTATTACATCTCACTCATGCATATCATGAAATTCATGTGAATAGAGAAATTAGATATGACATATAAAATGTATGTGATAAATCATAAATGAATCATGCAAATTAGAAACACATATCATGCATGGCTCAAGTTTTTAATTTTTTACATATTTTAATTTTTTTCTATTTTATTTTTGAATTTGAATTATGTCAATGCTAACCAATGATCCCATCAACAAGATACTCATGTGTATGTCCTAGGTCAATCATGACAAGTGTCACCCATTATGGGTGAGTAGTAACATATGTATCTACATCATAATCCAAGAAGTGATATGATGTTGTAACTTAGTCATCTTTGTCATCATAGATCATATGATCTAGTGTATGATTTGTAACTATAGTAACCATAGTATTAGGTGTATTATACTATATAGTATGAGATCATATTTGTGTTCATTTTTTAATGCATAGAGTAGCCTATATAACTAGTTTAGGATGTGATAGAGTAGGTAATGCCTTCTAAACTAGGATACATTTATTAAGTAGTGGACATTAAAGTTTTGGTTGTCCAAGAAGATCAATTACCTTTATTTGAAATTATTTCATATAATGAACCTATATAGGTTATATAATGGGATAAGGTATATCCTTTCAAGGAAATATCTATGACTGAATACAATAATAATATGGTATTCTTAGAAATACAACCATTTGTTGCTATAAATATAGTTCATACATCAGTGTACCAAAAATGGTACTCCACAAATTTTATGTATCCAAGGATGCCCTAAAAAAATGTTGAATGCCCATGTACTGTGTATAAATAAGAATAAATTAGTAATTTATATAGGGCATATCCTAAGTGATACTAAAATGTGACGAAGAGGGTATTAAATTTTTCCATCAAATCCTTTGATGATATTTGTTATATGTATTAAGTATAATGTGTGTCATAATGTAAATGTTTTCATTTGAACCATTATTTACCATGAAACTAAGTATAGCTTATGAGTCAATGTAGGTACATAAAAAATGGCATATATATATGATCATCATCAATAATATCATATTCATTGAATGTAGTAGTAGGTATATGTGCCTATGTAATTTCAAGTGTACTAATAATACTATCTTAAGGATGATCTTATTTAGTCATAAAAGTGTAATATATCAGTAGAGGATGTGAATTTTAAGTTATATACACCTCAATATAGGGAAGGGATCATAAAATATTTTTTATTTCACATTCCCAATAAGGTGTGTCTATTGTGGTATAGTTTCAGTCAGTTATGCACCAATCCTCCTAGGTCAACCCTTTAAGATACCAAATTCAACCCAATTTCCCTATAATATCATGAAAAGGAAACTTGTGTACTCACTAAAAGTGTAAAGAGGGTAACCAAGGTAGGTAAGCATTAGTTGCATGCATTGGTGGTGGTCTACATAGACTTGTGCACTAATACCCACATGTGCTAATACTTATAGTCTAAACTTTACTATCTTAATAGTAATGAGGGAAAAAGTGTTTATCCTATCAATAAGTTAATCATGTTAACCAAAATCATTACTTAATACTAAGTATAATATCAATACTTTCACTCAAAATAGAGATAATGTTAAAAATTACTATGAAATATTATTATTGTTTATAATGTCTATTACATAGCCATTCAATCTTACAAGGTTCTCATGTGCTTAAAAATATAAAAACTATCCTTACAAGTTCTACCCCTACTTAATACTACTTCTTTAGTTCACCAATTCTCTATAAATATTCTGACAATATTTTTCTAAGGTAACACACTATATGTCCTTTATCTCATGTGTCTATCTTATATAGACATCTAAGAGCTCTTTGGGTCAATGACTACAACCACCTAGTAGTTTACGTGCCAGATGTCCACTTTGTAGTTATTTATATGGTTTGATTGAGGTCATATACCTAGCCACTCATTATATATTTTTAACTATTTACCAATTATCAATCATAAATGTTTCCATTTATCCCCATGATCTCTACTATAGTTTCTAGTTTCACATGGATCTATCTATCTTGATTCTGTTATTTTATCGTTTTGTGTAGATGGACTTGATTTTTTATTATCTCACACATACATTGCTTTTAGACCATGATGGGTGCATATATGCATGGGGTAAGTGGTTCACTACGTGTTACTTGCCACTTAGGTTAGTAGTGTTGATATCTAATTTCAGTAGTAACATATGATCCAAGGCTTGGTTGTATTTATTTGATTTTTGGGGTCAACATCACCCCACACTAATGTGGTTGGACATCCTCATATAATCTATTTATTTATTTGGCTTAATTTTCTTATTCAATCTACCTTTGTACAAATATTAACCATAATAAATTTCTTAGTATATATTTATCCCTTTTAATAATCTCATGTGCTTTGTGCCTCTTTTTCAGATGCAATTCATTTTCTAGTGAAAAGTAAAACTTGTATAGTATTTCTTAGTTTTTTTTCAACTGGGTGGAGCCACACCCTATGCCTTATTTCAAATTTCTTATTTAACTACATGATAGCATATATACATGGAGTACATGCTACCTCTTTGATTCCTTATTGAGTATCCTCTTCATGTACCTTTTATTATTATGAATCAAATTCATCTCTTCTTAGTGGGGTGCATGTGTTTTTCCTTGATACATATAGGTCCCAATGTCACTTGTGACAACCTTCCTCTATGCATCCTTTATGATTCACCTAGGCACCGTCATTCCTCCTCTACTCTTCTACCTCTACTTTCTACCTATGTGTTGTCTCCTCATAGGATGCACCTAGATTGACATCAAAAGTTGGTGATCCTTCTTAGATGGTCCCAACCATATAATCAAGGACAATTACTTAGTGTATTTAATTGGGTACTTCCCCTTCAAACTTCCCTCTAAATTGAGGTAGGTCTAGTCATACACTACTAGGTATAGTAGTGTAGAGACCATCTATCTCTTTTCCTTACCATTTCATCACATTTTCTCTTTGAAATCCTACCATCCACTAGGTGCATTAATGAACAATATCTACCATACATTCTCTTCTCCTAATAAGTATCTAATATTCTCTGGTACAAACCTAGGCTTGCCATATTCGAACCACTTCTTATTTTGCCTTTGGATCTACATCTTGCACTTTATTCCTTCTACTGATCTAGTCTTTATGGAGAGCACTAACTGACTATAGATTCATCCCTTATCCAATAATTCAATTGTAAGACTAAATGCATGAATGTTACTTTATCCAATGTTCTTAGCAGATCTACATCCTTCCCAATTTTCTTCTTGCATGCCAATCCTTTTAAGATGTCCAAAAAATAAATTTTATTATTATTATAAAAAATATTGTGGGGTTTTTATCCCTTTCATTTTATAATAGGGTTTCCTTAGCTCTATTCAATATCTCTAGGATATCTTATCCATGCTCTTCAGAGCCATATCCTAGGTTTCTCAACTTTTCTTAATGTATGCCTTACAACCTTTTATCTTAGCACCAAACCACTTTCATAATTAACCTCCTTTGACTAATCTTTTTAACATTTTCCATGAGATAAATGTCCATATTTATAGATATGAAGATGTGTTAATAGATGGTTTGATTTGCAAGTAGGTAGCTATCTTTCTAGTAAGTCTATTGCCTATTTCAAACATCTATTCTAGTGATAGGATATCATTATACCTCTCATTTAACTAATCAATTGATTGGTATTATTTTATAATAGTGCCAATATCCAAGGATATATGAAATGAGACCATTGGGTATATGAGTTTATAGCTCAGTTGTCTATGGGGTTTTACTTTGTTGTGATGTCTAAATTCTAAGGACAATAAATAAGACTCTAACTATATATTACAAAAAGTTAAATCTATAATGTTTTCTAACTAAAGATCTCCTATGGCATTCCTTGTTAAAAGGATTCTTCAGTTCACATCATCAACATCCATAACTTAAACATCTAGCATAAGACATTATGGTATCCTCACTCGACTTGCCTAGATGGTAGGATAGTGTGATATTTCAAGATGTGAGAATGTTGTTTATTATCACTTAAATTGCTCTTGATAAATTATAAATATGAAGATGAGTTAAAAAAATTTACTTCCTATGAAATTGAAAGATACATTGTTGTATAAAGAAAACTCACTTTCATTGAATTGAAACAATCTTTGCATTTAATAGAAACACACTTTACATTAAAAATAAATTCACACTTTTCTTTGAAATGAAATCACACTTACGTTGAAAAGAGAAATCATACTTTACAGTAAAATGAAATATACCTGGGTTAAAGAAATATACTTTTAAAATATAAACTAAAAGTACCAATTTATCTTGAGCTTTGGATAGAAGTGGGCCTTTGTTCCTTCCTCCGAATAGGAATAACTTTACTCTATAATGAAAAGTAATGCTAAACTTTATTTTATTATCAAAGAATTGTTTATAGATATGCAAAACTACACTAGAATGCTTTTTCTAATTTCTAATCACTATTGATTGACTATCTATTCATTGATTAAATAATTATTTAGAATGAGGAGACATGTATTTAAAGTACATCTCAAAAAATATTCACATAATACAAAATATAGATATCTAAATGGCTAAATATGCTTATTTGAAATTAAAGATTTAGGAATCAGATCCCACACTTATAGGAAGGTATTAGAATTGACTCAACTAATAATAGATAGAAAATAACTAACATAGATCTGAAGAGATTATATCTAATTTTACAAAATAGGAGTATATTTATATCTAGATCATTTTAAACCATTATTATGAATAGTAATATATGAAAGTAGCTATCTAAATATGAAAAGTCTATATATATATATATAATAGATATCTTTGGAGTTATTATATTAATATGTAGGATCTAGTTAGACATCTTCAGAGCATGTTTAGGCATCTTCAGAGCACTCTGTATAGATCTTTAGAGCATATTTAGAGCTTCTTCAAAGCATCCTAAAATAATCTTTGGAGCATATTTAAAGCTTCTTTAGATCTATAGATCTTCAGAGCTTTTGCTGAATCTTCAAAACTGTTACCAAAAAGGGTTACCAAAACTATTTAATATCTTATCAAAATGATCACGCCATAGGGATATATTTATGTATACAAAATTGTGCTCATTTAATCCAAGTTAGACAAAATAACAAGATAAATAATCAATAATGTATCACATACAAAAAAAGGATACTTGCACTCATTTCCTACTTAGACAAGACCTTAACTATTAAATACAATGTAATATATAACCAAAAGACAACACTTATGGATAAATTATATTAGATATAATGAGCTATATGGAATGTTCATCATTTCTCCCCCACACTTTAAATTTTTCAAGTCCTTTTGAAAACCAATGAAAGAACTTATTCTTTAATCCAAAAGTCTAGATTCTAACTACAAACTAATATCATAGATCTAAAAGTCGTGCCTCCAATCAATATGACCTTTGGGTAGAAATCCATAATCTCTTACTACTATGTAAAACCATGTCTGAAATTCTATCTCTACTCGATTATGCCAATTTTTCTGTGTAGATAGAGGAAAAATAAGAATGGGAGGCCTAAATCATATTTCAATCCACACACTTGATCCTCCTTCATCCAAGTACTGAGTGATAATTTGTGTAGCTACCTGAGCTCTCATAAGACTCCACTTGATGGTGGTGGGACTCATAAATTCTTTGTGTTTTAAAGTAATAAGTAAAGTATCCCACTTGGCTATGCTTGCATTGATGGAATGGTAGAATAATGGCTCATAAAATCTCTAAAATTAGCTACATTTATTCTCTATAATTCATGGTATTTGTCTTTCATGTACATATGGTACATGGGCTGAAAAGTAGCAAGGAGCTTACAGGCCTCTAGAAACTGAGGTCTCATGCATAGATGTGTAGTGTTTTATAATTCATGGAATTTATTGTGTGCTTGTTTCCATGCTATTTGATTTTTAATGTTAGAGAGGATAACATGTAATTATGTTTCCCCTACAAATAGGTTTACTAGAAATCTAGATTGGTAACCCAATAACCTGTTAAAATGATAGAATTCATAGATTTCATTTTGTCTTTCTATGGTATTTTTTAGAAAGACATCTATAATAACATGTTCATCCTCAATAATATGATGAAAGACAAGATAAATAAACTATATTTTCTATTTGTTAAAAATGTCATGAAGAAATATAACATAGGAAGAGGAAGGTTATCTATATGACAATAATTTTGCAAAAAATTCACAAATATTTTGAATGGAAGTTTGATATTTATGTAACTAGTACTAAGAATCTACTTTAATCCTAGATTTTTTTTCTTCTAATTTAAGAATATTATGCTGAGCTTTGTTCCAAACTAAAATCATTTCATGAAGTGGAAGAGGGAAGGAAGGAATAACCCTCATAGGTCCTTTAGTTTGTACTATATTTCCCTAGTTTCCCTCTACATATCTTGTAAATATCTTTTAACTCAATAGTCTAAGTGGTTAGCTCTTGTATACGAGTAGTTTATTGAGCAAGAAATATAGTTTTACTAGAAATAAACTATTGAAAATTATTAATATAAATATATTTACTAGCAATATAATTTTATAAATTCATAATTTAGGCATTCTTATTGACAAAGGAATTCTATAAAGTACTCAATTCATGAGACTGTGAAAACATCTGATTATGCATTCTGATATGCTCAACATTAACTACTATAAAAATTAATTTTTTTGCCCTAATTTGAGCAATAAATTATTCATATAGTCTTTCCAAATGAGAAATAGTTTAGTTCTTACCTTGCAGTGTTGATTAGAGAAAATCCAATTTTGCTAGTTATTGTCAAATGATTTCCTTGTGTTGAGATAGAGTCATGACATGATGCAACTCCTCTTCTTCATGAGTAGGTTGGGGAGAAGATGAGCCTTATTCTATAAGTGGAGGTTTACCCTTATCAATTATAAAGGGTAAAGGTCTTTCTTCTTCTTCTTCAACTGTAAATTTCTTTGCAAGGGTCTTTTCTTCAACTACTTATTTAGCATTTGCAACTTCTATGTAAGAGCTTACTCTTCCCAAAATTTTGGTTGCCTATACATCTCATTATTCTTCCTCTTGGAGGATCAATTGAAAACTTCATCAGGGTTTGATTGGTGGAGTAGGGTTTTATGATGAAACCCCCATTTTTATTTTTGATCTTTAGTGCAACATATTCAGAGCTAAGGGTGCAAAATATGGACCTTCTTCTATTTATGCTATTGTGGGAGGAGGAAAAATAGATGTGATGATTTATTATCAAAAATTTGGGAAGATTTATGCAAAAATGAGGACTAAGCTTTTTCACCTTTAGTTTTTGCAAAAAATGATACCAAAAGATAAAGTTAATCAAACTATTATGTCTAACTGACCCAATCCCTCTTTTTAATTTTCAAGTAATATTAATTATAACATGGTGAAGAAAGGGGGGAAGGTTTACCTAGTATTCTGGTCTGGTAGATCCTTTCCTCAAATGAATGAGAAGCTAAATGGCTTATCCATTGAACATAGTGAATTGGAAATCATAGGTAAGATACTTCATGACCTAAAATACAAAATTATGCCATGGCAATGGTAGACTATCTCGCATGATTCCTCTAGCCACACCTTATGGAGTTTTGGCCAATCTAGGATGGAACTCATTTCCATCAATGAACATTTGTATTAAGTCAACAAAACTTAATTTATTGGTGAAAACCAAACCCTCCTTAAGAATTCCAAAGAGTGCACTGATCAGAGAGGAATCCACCAAAATATGTTCACCTCAAAAAATAGAATGGCCCTTATTACAATTTTCAAAAAATTCCTTGATAATATTTTTCTAAAAATCATGAAATGTTTTCATAAAATTTAACCATCCTATTGACTCAAAAATATCCCTAGCTTATTCATCCTATAACAACACATTTGATGATTCTAGTTCACTTTTCTTCTTCTTGCTTCCCATATTCAAAGTTATCACTATTATCTCAAAAAACTTATTTTCACGATGAAAACGTAAGTCTGGAATTACATAGGGTATAAAAGAAGGAAAGGAATTAGGAATGTGATGTGATAATGAATATCAACAATAATGAATAACAAATAAAGGTGTATCATGAAACTATGGTAACAATTATGTCTATTCACTTTGGATCATGCAAATTTTAATGAGAAAGTGCTTTTTGAGTCACTATCAATGACGTGGTGTAATGGGTCATAATTGACAACACTTGAAATAATATCCATAATTATTTATACATCATATCATATCTTTTTGAAAAGGTTCTTTTAAAAAAACTTACATCAAATCTTTAAATGCAGTGATGATACTAGCCTTAGTCACATCCACGTGGCATCATAATAACTTGTTCATTTGAAAAAGTGTTGTTTGACTAATGATCATACATGCATAACATGAAATAAAAGATGCATAATATTTTGAGAAAGAAATATTGTTGTAACTCTACTATATGGATCCATGTCTATTTTTTAAAGTTGTCATGTTCCCTACAAGGATAAACAATTTTGATAAGATAGATTAGTTGACAAGACAATAATTCATATTTATTATAGAAATTTCTTCTGAAAAGTGCCATTTTTGGTTTTCACTTTTTAGTAGTTTTTTATTATTTATTATTTATATTTTTAATACTTTTTTTTATTTTCTTATTTTTATATTTTTATTTTTTAAATTTTGAAGGAAAGAGAACTACCATTTACTAGTTTTTAGCACTCCTCCTTTATTGGATGTCTTTTACAAATATCATTTGATCTTAGTGGAAGAACCAAGTTCTTCTACAAGGTCAAATTAGTCTTGATTATACTTAATGTATTATTCCTTGCTAAGAGGTCTTCTATATACTTTAAGCCTATGACTATTGACCAAAATTTTCTTTTGTTCACCATCAATTGGTTGAAGTTGGATAGAGCCATTACCATGAATGGTTTTGATTAGGTATGGCCCTAACCATCTTGGCCTGAGCTTGCTTTTGAAATGTTAAAATTTAGAATAAAATAAAAGTGCCCAATCACCTTCTTGAAACTATTTTTTATTGATATGAGTATCGTACTACTACTTTCTCTATTTCTATATCATTTTGGTTTGAGTGAGTGCATCTATCCTAAATTCATCCAACCTATTTAGTTACATGATTCTTTATTTTTATGCTTCATCAAGATCAATTTTCATATCAACTGCTATCTTCAATTTCTATAATCCAGTCTCTATTAGTAATAAATGTTTCTTTCCAAACACAAGTTCATATGGAAAGAATCCTGTGGTAGTCTTCACAATTGTATTATATGCCCAAACTCCTTTAGGTACTCTATCTACCCAATATTTTCTACTTCTGTTAACTATTTTGGTTAGAATGTTTTCTAGCTCTTGGTTGGTGACCTCCACTTGCCCGTTAGCTTGGAGATGATATGGTGAGGATTTTTTGTGATTGATCTTGTAAATTCTATAAAATCCTTGATCATGTTGGACATGAATTGGGGACCTTGATATGAATAAATATACTTAGGAGATCCAAATCTCAATATGATCTTATGATATAACAAAAATCAACAACCATTTCTTCTCTATCAAAGGAAAGTGCCTGCACTTCAGTCCACTTAGTAACATAATCAATACATACTAATAAATATTATTTTCCTTGAGATATTAGATCAATTTTTATAAAAACATCCAAACCCCATTTTTAAAATATTTTTAAACTTATTTAAGGATAAAGAGGCATTTCAGAACATAGATTAGGCTTATCCATCCTTTGACAAGGATTACATTGCCATACAAACCTTTTTACAGTCTTATAAAGATATGGAAAGTAATAACCTGCACCAATGATCTTATGAATGGTATTTTTTGATAAATAATGTCCTCCTCTTGGTTCACTATGGTATTCTCTTATGATGTCAGACACTTCATCTTCTATGACACACCTATGAAGTATATGATCAGGTCTAATTTTAAACAACATGCCTTTAAACCATTTGAAATGAGAACTAGCTCTAACCAAATGTTTTCTTTCTTTAGAAAGAAAGGAATGAGGAAAATTACCTATTTCCAAGTAATTTACCATGTCTAAAAATCATGGGGAGTATGTGGATATAGAAAATAGTTGTTCATCTAGAAAAGAATCCTCCACAGGTTCATCTTCACTAGTAGTGTTTAATCTAGACAAAAATTCAGCAACAACATTATACTTCTCAAGTTTGTCTAAGATGGTAATATCAAATTTTTGTAATAATAGTAGCCATCTAATTATTCTTCCACTTAATATTGGTTTTTTTATTAAGTAATTAATAGATGAATGATCTATATAGATAAATATCAGATAACTAGTAATGTAATGCCTAAATTTATTTATGGCATAAACAACATCAAAAAAATTCCTTTTCTATAGGTATAGTTATTCTGTATGGGAATAAGATTCTTGATGAAATAATAAATGACATAAATTTTTCCATCTTCATATCTTTGTCCTAGAATTTATCTTAATGCATTATTAGAAACATCAATATAGATATGAAAAGACTTTTCCCAATTAGGTCCTTTCAATATTGGAGAAATCATGAGTTTGTTCTATAATTTTTTAAAATCTTATTGACACTTATCATTCCATAAAAATTCAATATCTTTTGTTATAAAATAAAATATAGGTACAACTATCTTTCTAAAGTCTTCAATAAATCTTTTATAATATCTTGTATGACCGAGAAAACTTTTAACATCTATTTATGTTTGAGGAATGGAGAGGTTAAAAATTAACTCAATCTTTTTGGGATTTAATTTTATTTCTTGAGAAGAGATATGATGTCCTAATACTATCCCTTCATCAACCATTATGATGCACTTTTCATGACTCAAAGATACTTGGTGTTCATCACATCTAGTAAGCACTTTATCTAAATTATTCAAAGATTCATAAAATGTAATGCCATGGATAGTGAAATCATCTATGTACACTTACACACAATCATTTGTAAGATCAAAAAATGTGGCTAACACTGCTCTTAGAAAGGTTGTAGGTGCATTGCACAATCTAAATGGAAGGAATGTATACACATATGTTCCTCAGGGGTAGTTGAATGTAATTTTATCTTGATATTCAGGGGCTATTCTAATTTGATTGTATCTACTAAATACATATAAAAAATATAAATATTGCTTTCCTACCAAGTTTTCCAAAACTTGATCAATAAAAGGTAGAGAAAAGTAGTTGCTCATAGTGGATTTATTAAGTTATCTATAGTCTACACAAACTCTCTATTTTCCATTATTTTAGGCAAAATGACTAGAGGTGAAATCCATTGACTATTATATATGGGATAAACTAAATTAACTTCCAATAGTTTTTCTATATCCTTCACAATTTCTTTCAAGGCTGGGCTAATTCTCCATTGTGGTTGTCTGACTGGTCTAACATCTTTGGTGTAGATGTGATTTGTATGAACACTAATATGTATTCATTGCATATACATGTAATCCTAGAAAAAACCTTTTAAGTGTTGTATTAATACATCAAACCAATTTCTTTCCTATTACTTAGTTAACCAGCTATTGATATTCAATAGTTTATTGGGTTGGATTGTAATCTATTTAGTTCTTAGAACAATGGAATTTAATTATTTGTATTCACTCATCAAGTCATTCAATGGACATATATGTGATAGTAACATGTGAAGTTTAGATACTTCCTTCTAAAAAGTTTCACTTATGGAGAGCATATTGGTCAATGGATAATGAAAATCATGTAAAAATGAATTTTGTCTATTTTGAGCCCAGTCAACTATGGCTTGTTGAATGTATTGTGGACTAGATAACATGTTTGGTGATATTATGACATTGTTTTTAATCTCAATAGTGGAATTAAATTATTCAAATTCATGATTTTTCATCTTTAGAGCATAGCTATCAATCTTTAGAGCTAAGTTACTAGTCTTCAGAACTAAGCTTTCAGACTTCAAAGCTAAATTATCAGACTTTGGAGCTTGGATTTCTTGGTCTAAATCTTTTGTCATTTGTTCATCAAAATATTGAACATGTTCTTTGATGATAACCATGTCTAAGTAAGACATAATAGTCTAGTTTTATTTAGGATGATCCACCAATATTCATTCAAAAAGACCCATTAAAGGTATAACAAGAAGATAGAGAGATGTATATTTAGCATGAATTCCATTAAAATGGTGACATTTCTAGATATGCAACCAATTCATGATGTAATTGTAGTTAACAAAGATCTAACAAGAATGATTAGATATCCTACCCTTTTGGGTTTAGGTTGTAGGATTATGAAATCCACATGATATTTCCATGATTCTATGGTAATTGGTACATTTTCTATGGTTCCTTCAGGGGTAGTAATAGATTGATCTACCATTTTTAAGATTATAGTGGTAGGATGAAGCCTTGTGAGAGATAAATATTATACCCTATTGATGGTTTTTATATTGATGAAAATACCTAGATCTAAAATCACATTTGGAATAGACTTGTTCCTAATTATTACAATCCTCATAAGACTGCCAGGATCTCCATATTTAGGAACAAGTATGTTTCCTACTATTAAATTAATAATTTTTACAATTTCTTGAATTGTTTTAGGATATTATTTCTTCTTACCTAGATTTGATGTACAATCCTTTAATGATTTGATTCAACTCAATAATATCTTTAATGGCTCTTAATAGTGGAATTTTTATTTTCATCTCTTTTAATCCATGCATCAATTCAGAATCCTCCTTTAGTTTTTCTTGATTAAGTCTCTTAAGAAATAAAACAATAGGGGGATATTAAATTGTGGTTGGTGTGGTTGTGGATTCTACCTTATATTCATTTATTTCTTGGACTACAAGTGACTCAAGAGTGTTTTCATTATTGGGAATTTTAGTTATGGAAATGAGTGAATCTTCTACTACCTTTTTTGATCTGAGTTGAACATTATTACACTCATTTAAACCACTTAAAACATTACTTTATTGATCAACTCCATAAACAGGTGTATTTTGCCTATTTTTAAGATTTTCCATTAGTTGGATAGGTAACTATGGTTGGTTAACCTGTTACTCAACTGGTGCTAGCTAAGGTTGTGGAGGCATCAAATCTTATTACGGAGGAAACATTCTTTATGTCTAATAAAGTTAACTTGGCCATTGAGGTGGTGACTACTATACATAATATGGTTATTGGTTTTGATGATGTGCCTAGGGTTGTGAAGGATTTTGAGGTATTACCCACATCTATAGCATCCATTCTTTAGTAACCCATGGTCTTGGTTGTGGTGGTCCCCACATTTTTGGTGTGACTTGTGTATCCCATGGTGTCATCCATGGATTGGGAGGAAATATTAGACCAAATTGATTTTGAGGTTGAGAGTATTGATTTCCTTATCTTTAGATAAAGTTCACTTTCTCAACTATATGTATTACTTGTTTTACTTGGTTTATTATAGTAGGAAGATGTTTTTAATTCTTGGTGTCATGGTCTAGGTCAAAAATACCACATAACTCTATTTTATCTAAAGGACAATCTTTTACTACATGTTTGAGTCTACATTTAGGATAATATATTGACAATTATTCAACATTGGTGGTATTGGATTTTGATTTAAAGAATATAGTGTGGATGAAAATTATACTAGAATATCTATCTTGAAATTAGAAAATTCTTCCATTAATTAGCCAACTTCAAATGATTTTTCTAACCTTGATTTTCTTTTATTAGGTCTTATCTGGGAATAGTTAGTACACAAATATAATGAAAGGTTAACTTGTCAATATCACCCTTTTCCATTAGGTTCAAATCATCATGTGTATCATCATCTAAACCTTTAAGAAAGAATATTTGGATGACCTCCTCAATGAGTTGGTAACCACTTCATTTATGAGTAAATATAAACCTATCATGGTAATCTTCTAAGGTTTTATCTTCATTTTTTAAATTTTTTTTAAAAGGTTTTTATTCCGCTATCTAACTCTACAATAACCATGATATTTATCTAGAAATACAATTTTAATTCATACCAAGTGGTTACGGAATTACCTTCAAGGCCCATGAACCATCTCATGGATGCATCTTTAAGTGTAGATGGGAAAAATTTCAACTTTTGATTATTGGTGACACAGTCATATGCTAAGTAAAAAACTTAAAATTCAGAGAGGAACTAATCTAGATCTTCTAAGGATATACCTCTAAAAGTAGGTAAAATGTATGCTGAGATATTTTTCATATAAGTTCTATCATCAAGACCTAGCCTGATTGGATAGGAAAAAGTTCTATCCTATTGAGGCTATCAATCAGGGTTTTCTACATGTACATGTTTGTCTCCCATATTTTCTTCCCAACTTTGGTTATCAATATAATATAAATTCTCTTCTTAGGTGCTCAACCTATGGTCTACCTAAGGAGGAGAATCTTCATTGGTGATCATATCTTCTTCTTATAGAGCTTGTGGATCAAATCTGACTATTCCAAAATGGGGATTTTCAAGATCAATGCTCCCTATAAGAGATGTATTGAATAAGATTGTTCTTGTAGGATCTATTTGTGATGATGAACCTTGTTCAAGAGAGGAATAAAAAAAAGTTTGTATATGGATTTCAATTACTTTATTTTAACTTCTTGATCTTTCTATCAAGGATATGATCCCCTCTTCTTGTTTTATTTTGGATCTTTTAGAGATAAACCATCCTTGAGAATCTCTTGGGAAGTTCATAAATCTAAAGAGTCTTATATTATTTTTGTGTTTTTGTATTTTATGATTGTTTTTGAATTTACTTGTATAAATCTAATGTAAGATTTCACTAACACTTATTGATTAAAAGTGTCCCCAATAATGATACCAAAAATAATAGGATATCATTATAGCTCTCATTTAACCAATCAATGAATTGGTGTCATTTTATATTAGGGCTAGTGTCCAAGGATATATTCAATGAGACCATTGGGTATTTGAGTTAAAATATTTCTTTAATTCACACCATCAACATCCAAAAATTAAACATTTAAAGTTCACTTGTTTGGGTGGTTCTAATCCCACTTGTTAGGATCTTGCTCCTTAGAAAGAGCATAATATGATTTTACTCTGATGTGATGTCTAAATCCTAAGGACAACAAATAAGACTCTAACTCTATATTACATAAAAGTAAATATAGAAGGTTTAATAAATAAATATCTCTTATGGCATTCCTTGTTAAAATATTTCTTTAATTCACACCATCAACATCCAAAAATTAAACATCTGACATAAGAAAATTATGGTATCCTTACTTGACTAGCCCGATTGGGTAGGACAATGTGATATTTTAGAATGTGATAATGTTGTTTATTGTTAATCAAATTGATTCTAACAAATTATGAATATGGAGATGAGTTAACAAAGTTTACTTCTTATGAAATTGAAATATACACTATTGCATAAAGAAAACTCACTTGGATTGAATTGAAATAACCTTTGTATTTAATAGAAACATACTTTGTATAAAAAATAAATTCACACTTTTCTTTGAAAAGGAAATCATACTTGCATTGAAAAGAGAAATGACACTTGTGTTGAAAATAGAAATCACTTTTGGAATTTATAGAAAAATTAAATATACCTAGATTAAATAAATATACTTTTAAATTATAAACTAAAATTACCTATTTATCTTGATCTTTGGAGAGAAGTGGGATCTTTTTCCTTCCTCAGAAAAGGAACAAATTTACTCAGTAATGAAAAGGAATGCTAAGATTTATTTCATTATTAAAGGAACATACACAGATATGCAAAACTACACTAGAATGTTTCTTATGATTTTTGATCACTATTGACTGACTATCTATTCATTGATTAACTAATTATCTAGAATGAGGAGACATGTATTTAAAACACATCTCAACAATTATTCATAGAATACAAAATATGGAAATATAAATGGCCAAATCTTATTATTAAAAATAAAAGGTTTAGGAATCATATCCCATGCTTATTTATAGCAAAGCATTGAAACTATCTCAACTAACAATAGATGAAAAATAACTAACATAGATCCAAAGAGATTATATCTAGTTTTACAAAATAGAAGTATATTTATATCCAGATCATTTTAGACCATTATTATGAATAGTAATGTATACTGACTAAATTATTATATATATATATATATATATATATATATATATATATATATATATATATATATATATATATATATATATATATATATATATATATCTTGATCTTCAGGATCTAACTAGACGTCTTTAGAACATGCTTGGGTGTCTTCAGAGCACTCTATACATATCTTTGAAGCATCTTTGGAGCTTCTTCAGAGCTATATATATTTATACCTTAATGTATTATTCATTGAATATTCAAAAATTTTGCCAAAAAAGGTTTTCAAAACTATTTGATGTCTTGTCAAAATGATCCCAACATAGGGATACATTTTTGTATAATAAACTATGCTCATTCATCCAAGTTAGAAACAATAACAAGATAAAGAATCAATAATGTATCACATACAAATAAAGGATAATTTAACTCTTTTCCTAATTAGATAAGACATTAAATATTAAATTCAATATAATATATTACCAAAAGGTAGCACTTATGGATAGTTTGTATTAGATATGATTAGGTATATGGAATGCTCATCAACTAGGGGCTTAGCATAATTGAGTCATACCTTGAGCCCTTAAATTATTATAGGTGCCTTTATGAGTCATACCCTGATCCCTTAAAATTTAATAGTAGTAAATGACACTATATTTTTTAGCCTTGTTAGTTTATAACTTTACTATAGGTGAGCTGATCATTTTTCACTTTCTGTCATTGGGCTCCATGCTTGTCAATTCATATTGTAATTTTAGCTTGCCTTGCATGCTATCCTCATTTTTCATTCCATCATCAATATACATGTCATTATATAAAATTATATGCATGATATATTTTATTTTTATATCTTAGTTCCATTTTTCCTATCCTTTAGTCACCACCACCTCATTCTAAATTATGTCCATGTTCCTCTACTGCATTAATCCTTTATCTTGGGGTGCCTGTTGGTCTATTTTTCACCAAGATCAACATTTTTGGTTAGCACAAAGTGAATTTTCATAATTTTTAACTATGATAATAATCATTTACAAAATTCTAAATATGTAATAAGAATTCCAAAGAAAATCCCTCACTTGAATCATCTAGCTAGATTTATGAGGCATACATGTATTATTACATTCTACAATCAGGGACCGTGATTAAGAACTAACCTATTATATTATATCAAAATTAAAAAAGTAAATAAAAAATGGTTTAAGCCTTAATACATGATGGATAAATCACCATTAAGCCAAATAAATCTTAAGCTAACAATCCTTGAAATTTCCTATAACATTGCATATTTTGATGAGTGCAGTGGGAGCTTGCTTTCCCCCAAACTATCATGGGTGAGGGATCCTCTCAGTAAGACCTTACCCTTAGCATGGAAATCATGCAAAACTACTTTTTAGGTATTATTATTAGTATTTTACCCTCTTTTGTATTCATTTTCCACCCTTTTATGTGTAGTTTTCTAGGCATATTCAAACTAGTTCTTGCATATTAGGCTAACTCATACACAAAATGCATAAGGATGGGACCAAGATATTTTATTGGGTGATAGCCTCAATCCCATTCACCTTATTAAATTTATATGAAACTCATGGCATCCATATTTTATTTATACTTAGAGGGTACCTAATTCTAACACATGGGGTCTTTCATGCATTTTGGGGTTGGGGTCTTGATCTCACTGTGCCACACCTTTAGCGGGTCACTTTGTAAGAAATTTTATCCTTGACATGCATGGATTTATTCTCATTCTCAAAAAGAGGATTTGAGTGAAATTCACCACATCATCATTTGGTGACCTCATATGAGTCTTTCACCCATATATTATTGGAAATACTTGTGCCATCATAGGTGGACTAAACATTATCCTAACTCAAGAAGTTATCCTTATATGGTTATAAGTTTTCCATGTCATATATTATGAAATAAAATAAAATATTGAGTTCATTCATTAGCTCAAGAATTTCCCCAAAATGGGGGCCTTGGTTGGTTTTAAATAGAATCACCATATACTCCCTTCCATTCTCAAAGCCTAGGTAGTGCTTCTTAAAGGGTGTGTCTATGTTATCAACATATTACTACAGTCTTCCAAGTAATACTAGGTAATTATCAACCTTAATAATCTCCATTACCTTAAATTTTATGTAAAATTTTACATCCATTATCTTGATTTTATCATTAGGTAAGATACCCATGGGATGTGCTCGAGTCTTGTTCCCTATGAAAAAGACATGAGGTGAAGGTTATAGTGCATGGCTACCAATCTTGTGCCACACATCCCCTATGAGGATATTCATCTCAATGCTCATATCTACTAGCATGTCAGATATTGACCAACCATTGATATCTACATTGATGAGTAGTTCTTGGTTATAACCCTTATTCTAGTTTATTATCCTCTCATGGCCTCATGCTAGATTAAGGGCATGCACATCAGTTAATTACTTATCCTCATACTCAACCAATAAAATTTTGAGAATGGTAGACATTAATTTGAAATATTTGATGGTTAATATATTTTTGAGGTAATTATCTTGCTCACTATGCATTTAGGGTTTTTTTAAGCCTTCTTCTCTAGATCTTGAATAATCTGTAACTTTCCATACAATTCATGAATTATTGCCATGGTTTTGCTTAACACCTTCTCTTGGTGTGATCTATCTAAAAAAGGTGCCATGGGGGTTTTGGGTACACCACCTTAGCTTCTGGCCTCTTATCTCATGTCTTATCCTAATATATCCCTTGAAAACCTCTTCTATCTAGGTAGTGGCACCACCTCGTGTCATCGTATGCACCTTCACTCTAACATTATTATTCCTCTTCTACACCTATGAGACATATTGTTCTAGGATGTGCACATATCATATCATCATCATGATTTTATTAGGTTTTCCCTCTTTCATGATCTTTAAATATAGGTATGGGAATTCATAAACCTTGTATGCACCTTGGTAATACCCACAAATAGGGTATTGGGGGTAGTCACACTAATAGTGGTCTATTAACCCACACTTAAAATATTATTAGTGTGGGAACCACCCACATTTTCTCCCTCCAACATTACCTTTGTTACAATGATACTTCCCATTGTCACCATGACCTTGGTTTTATGGTCATTGATTAGATGTTACTATCCCATGCCTAGTTTTCATGCCTCATAGAGTGAATTTATAACCTTAAAATAATATGTCTTATGGGTGGAGGGATCAAAAATATTATAATACATAGATACCTATATTTGGGTTGCACACTATAAAAGAGGGCAATTGTGCATGTCATGGCCCTCATGTAAACTTTCACATGATGTATGAAGGGTCCTTACATTTGTCATTGGTAAATTATTCTTATTATGCCCCTCCATATTTCTATGGATGCACCATAGCCTAGACTATGTGTCATGCGAACTATTAGATGTTAGATTCTATAATAGTGATTCAATTGACATAATTTATGCTTCCATGGTTGGGTTGACTCTCTTGTCTTTGCTCCTAACAATTTTATCTCTTAATTATACCTCTAACACTTCTCTTAGTTCAAAACATGTCATTATAGATAGGTCACTCCAAATTAACATTATTAACCATCCAAAAAACCATTGTGCATGTTGTACTAGGTGAATAAAATAAGAGAAATTGGATAGTAGAGTTTTAAACATAACATCATATGCTTGAATGCTCTCTATGGGTTTTTACTTGATCTCATAGAGTGAAAAAATGCTATGTTGCTCAATTTTGGGGATGTTGAACTCCTTGAGTAACTTAAATTCAAGATGTCAAAGTACACCATCATCTAGGTAGGGTGTAAATCTTATATTAGGTATGCACGTAATATAGTAGAGTAGCAGTAAACAAGCTTGACTTGAACTCCAATAAAGTTACTTCCTTTGTGTGTTATATGAGATTGTACTTGTGAACATGCTCAATGACATTATCAACCCAATGATACTCAAATTAATCTCAAAGACACTACATAATATACTTGAGGGGTAGACACAAGAGAAATAGGAACCTGTTAGGCTTGTATCACTGACACACTACTTATAGGCATGCCTAAGCTTTGATTTCCTCTTGTTGGTAGAATAAGTCCACCTATGATTATAATTAATTATAATACATCTCCTCCAACTATTTGGAGTGTTTTATGGATCATTAATATTCCTCCAATTCTTATCACTCCACTATGTGTTGAACTAATTATCTAAGGTCTCATAGCCCCTCTGATCAGTTTCATACCGTACTACATTTTATCCTCATGTTATGCCAATTGTATGACCAGTGGTTCAAAAATTAGGTAAGGTATTACCTACTAAAGTGGACTTACTTACTCCTTATGTGTGATAAAATTATCTTAGATTTCCCAAACATGTAGGTTCTAAAAATTATTCTTCTATTTTAGAATGAGATGCATGAACACGTGCTTCAAATAGATGGGGATTGGGCATTCCTTTGATATTATCCTTAAACTTGTCTTTTTCCTAGGATACATTGACTTCTTCTTGGACTCATGCTTTCTCACTAACACTAAATTAATAATCATTTTAGCATAAATCCTTTGTGATAGAGTCATCCTCATTCCATTCCTGATCTTCACAACATTTCTTGAGTTAGAATATCCATTTTCCCTAGTGTCCTTTTCAACAATCACCTTCTACTAATTTTCATTTTATCTATGCCTCTTAATCTCTTGCTCATATGGTATCTCCATGGTGAATATTAAATTTATACCCATCAAATATCATTACCATTTCACCTTCTATCCTATACACTAATCACATATTCAAGAATTTAGCTAGCGACTATCAAGTTTTTTATGTCACCTCCACTTAACATTATTAATAACAAAATTTGATTAGTGCCCATAATGGAATAAAAAAGTTGGTGTCTAGTCTTGGTTAGTATTTCACAAGTCCTATAACATGAACCCTTTAGGATACCAAAAATCAACCCACTCACACTAGCATATCATGCAAGAAAACCTTACATGCTTACCTGAAGCATAGCAATGGAAAATGAGGTAGGTTAGGGTTGATTATGTGCATTGGTGGTGGTCAACATAATGTCATGTACTAATATCCACACATTCTAGTAATAAAATTTTAAAAGTTACTATTTTAATATTAATGAGGAAATAAGTGCTCATACTACCATTAAGTTTATCATATTTAATAGAATCATTACTTAATCCTACGTGTACTATCAAGATTTTTTTATCACAACAAAAATAATTCTAAAAATTATTATGAAAGATTATTATTATTCATCATAAAGTATATTACATATCCATCCTCAATTGTAAGGAAATCATGGTGCTTACAAAGCTAAAAACTATCCCTATACTACTTCTCTAGGTCACTAATTCTATAGAATTATTTTGGCAATATTTATTTAAAGTCTCACACTATATCCTTTATCTTAGGTGTCTATCTTATATATACTTCCAAGGGATTTTTAGGTCATTAAATTCAACCATTTTGTAGTTAATTCACTATTTGTCCAGTTGGTATTTATTTCTATAGTTTTCTTGTTGTCATCTACCCCAACACTTGCCATCACTTCTAAATTACCTCTTAGGATTAACTATTAGTCATAAATTCCATCATTTATCCTTAGGATCTCTGTTGTCAATCATAGATTCACACAGATCCTTCTATCTTGATCTTGTTATTTTGTAATTATGTGCACATAAATTTGATTCTTTATCATGTCACACTTGCCTTACCAGTAAACCATGATGGGTATGTAAGCAAGCATAGAGTAGGTTTAGTTGTAATATCCCCTTCTAAACAGGAAATATAGCAACACAAAAAATCTGAACCAAGATATAATCGTTGTTGAATAAACTCAGAAAGATCACAATAATATAGTCTCTTAATAACAAATTACAGATTGTATCACTTGTCTTTCTGAATTATTACAATTGCAGTCATCTAATATGCATATAAATATGAAATACAGTCTTGAAAACCCTGGCTTTGCAAATCTGGAAGTGCAAATTGAGTTCTGGGAAGTCTCGGCCCTTCTGTGTCAACACACAGTCGCCGTCGTCGGTCGATATCTCGCCGACGTCGGTCTCTGCCGGCCGGATTTCTGCCGACGTCGGTCTTCAGTCGACCGATGTCGGTCACTGAAACCCTCTGTCTGCCGAAGTCGGTTCCTGCACTGATCTGTACGAACCCGTACGGATTCTGTACGGCCGCAAATTAAGCACAACTTCCCTGTTTTCAACCCCTGATCTGAAGATATATGTCTCTAGCACAGTAGATCTCTAGCTGTATAATTTATTGAATCAAAACATAAAGCAATAAATACCTGGAATATCTGTGATAACTTCTGTGTGAAGTTATCTCTCAACCCTGAAATTCTGTGATAACTTCTGGATGAAGCTATCTCTCACTTTGGCAATAGATCAGCTGATATTCCATAGCCTCTTAATTGCACACACTGAAGAGGGAACGTTCTCCAATGCAAATGGAATCCTTGAACCCTAGGCTCAGTCTTCACAGAAGAAATTCTCAAAATCAATATCAATATTCAATAGCATAATCAACAATGGCCTCCATGAGAAACCCTTATACCCTCAAAAGATGTGCTTGCCCTAATTAGGGTTTTTCTTAAATTAGAATTAGGGTTTCTAATTAAAATTAGGCTAAATAATTAATATTTGATTTAAATCAATCAAATATTAATATCTCCCTCAATACATGTCAAATCGACGAACCGATCGAAGCTAGTGAATCAGGGAGTGATTCCGCACATAACCATACCACAATAAAGGCGCCCCGCTGCATATCAAATATCCCTAAAAAGTAGGAGCTCAAGCCAAATGTGTCTGAAATACCCTGAATGAAAATCAAATGTAGAAATCTTGTGAATCAAAGTCGAGCCAAGCTCCATTATGACCCTCTATCCATCCTATTAGCCTACGAAGGTCGCATAATAGGCTAACCATGAACTCAGAACATGTCACCTAAAAAGGGGGACATGACAATCCGCCCCTCCTGAAATTGCTTGCCCTCAAGCAATCACTGTATGACAAATCAATCAATCCACCTGGATCCCAAATATAATTTTGACCTCCACCACTGTCAATTAACACGACCCCCATGCCATGTCCATCCCAACTCTCATGTAATGGTGTCACATCATCTCTAGTACTAAGATAAGCACTCCAACATCCAATCCATAAATGAAAATCAGCAAGCAAACTCCTTCCCTGAATAATATATGAAACTGGATAGTGAAGACTAGAAATAGTAATATCATCATCAACCTGTGATCCGGCTGTAACAGAAAGTTGAGTCCTCACCACACGTGACAACTCCTGAACTGAGCTCACCTCAAGACCAAGCTCGTCCTCGTACCTCTCCTGTACTGGTGCCAATGTGCTCTTGGCATCACCCTCTATCATGTTATGTGGTATAGGTACCTCCATCCGATGAAAAAACATATATCTGAAGCTGCTGCCCCGTATTGCCTTAAGAATATGTGCTAAAAATTCGTCCCATCAACATTAAAGAGAACCTCCATGTCCTTGAGACGAAGAGTAACTTCCTCAAATGAATGAAGCCACTTCATACCCAAGACTAAGTCTATATCCCCCATGTTTACCACATAATAATCAGCGTTGAACTCATAGTTGTTCAAGCGCAATGGGAGGTCTCTAATCATACGCTCACACTTAAGAGTGTGACCATCAGCTACCTTAACTTTGATGCCCTCAAAACCTTCTGTAGTGAGTCCACGCTTCTCCACAAACCTAGCATCTATGAAATTGTGAGTGGCTCCTGTATCAAGAAGGGTGATAACCTTCTGCCCTGCCAAAACTCCACGGAGTCTGAATGACTCGTCTGACTGTATGCTGGATATGCGGGCCTCCTGTAGGTGAAGCTCTAACTCTGCCTCTACATTAGGCCCTGAAGCCTCTGCCTCTGCCCCCTCAGCACTGTTATGCTGTTCGGAATCCTCAGAATCTGACTCCTCATAATATATCCACATCATACGATTCGCCTTGCCCTTAGGCCTCAAAGGACAATCGTGATGGATATCATATGGTCCCTTGCAGTAGAAGCAAAGCTTCTTCCTGTGTAGATCATTAAGCGCCTCACGATCCAAAGGTGGTGCTGCTGGATTGGCCTTTGAATCATTTTTAACTCCGGATTTATCTATGTTAAAATCCGGTCTCTCCGTATCCCCGTGGGAGTGCTTATGGTCTCTAGAAGAAGAAGTACCTTTGGTGTTAAATTTATTGGATGGGGCTGCCATCTCCATATCACGTGCCTTCCTCATAGCTACCTGTAATGAAGGAGGATCAAAGGCTTTGATCCAACCCCTCAATGGTTCTGTCAATCCCTCTATGAAGAGAACTACCAATCTACGCTCTGAAATATTGGGTACCATGACTGCTAATCTCTGAAACTCACCAATGAAGGACTCCAAGCTACCTGTTTGTCTCAACTGTGCCAGATCTCGGAAGTAAACCTCGGGATCTCTCCTGTCAAACCGCTCAACCAATCTATCCACAAAGTCCTGGTACTCTGTCACTTGATTATGCTGAAGTGTTACCATACCATGGTACCACCAATCATGTGCTACTCCATCTAAGTGCAAAGTGGCGTATTTGATGGCATCTATCTCTGACATTGGTCTCAACGCCAAAAAGGTGTCAAGCTTATGAACCCAAGCTTGAGCTGTCATCTTACCGCTGCCGTCAAAAGTAGTCAAAGAAAGCTTACCAGTAGCCTTCTGTAGCTCACTGAATTGGACTCTAGGTCTCCTGTCCTGTCTAGCCAATCTATAGTGCTCTCTCCTCAAATTGACAAAACGATCAAAGGTTGTTCTCTCCTGGATATGAGGAGGTAATAAGTCCCACTCATCATTTGCAGCCATGTAAACATCTGCAAATGGAGAATTCCCTGCCTCCTCATCTGCTGGTACCTCTGGTTCTTCTTGAATAAATGAAGGGCGTGTAGGTCTATCCGCTGTCCTGGAGTGAGTCTATTGTGGTCTCTGATTAACCGTAGCACTCCTATCATCTCTTTGGTCCCTGTTCTGTCCATCAGGTGCATTCATTCTCTCTATCATGGTCATAAGTCCCTGTAGTGTCTGAGTCATCTGCTGTTGGCTTATCATCATAGCACGCTGAAACTCTCTGGTGGCCTGATCAACATCATACCTGTGGCCCCTGGGTGGGCTGCCCTCACGTCTGTCACTCATGATGATCGGTCTCTGATCTAACAACTGGATACCTTCAAGCAAGGCTCGGCTGCGTGTGTTATACCTGTGTGGTCCCAACTCTTGTGGCTGCATAAGATCTATAGACCCTCAGGCTGGCAGAATTTAGCTCTGATACCACTGTAATATCCCCTTCCAATAGAGATATATGAAAGACACAAAACTCTGATACCAAAGACCAAAGCTCTGATACCACTGTAATATCCCCTTCTAAACAGGAAATATAGCAACACAAAAAATCTGAACCAAGATATAATCGTTGTTGAATAAACTCAGAAAGATCACAATAATATAGTCTCTTAATAACAAATTACAGATTGTATCACTTGTCTTTCTGAATTATTACAATTGCAGTCATCTAATATGCATATAAATATGAAATACAGTCTTGAAAACCCTGGCTTTGCAAATCTGGAAGTGCAAATTGAGTTCTGGGAAGTCTCGGCCCTTCTGTGTCGACACACAGTCGCCGTCGTCGGTCGATATCTCGCCGACGTCGGTCTCTGCCGGCCGGATTTCTATCGACGTCGGTCTTCAGTCGACCGATGTCGGTCACTGAAACCCTCTGTCTGCCGAAGTCGGTTCCTGCACTGATCTGTACGAACCCGTACGGATTCTGTACGGCCGCAAATTAAGCACAACTTCCCTGTTTTCAACCCCTGATCTGAAGATATATGTCTCTAGCACAGTAGATCTCTAGCTGTATAATTTATTGAATCAAAACATAAAGCAATAAATACCTGGAATATCTGTGATAACTTCTGTGTGAAGTTATCTCTCAACCCTGAAATTCTGTGATAACTTCTGGATGAAGCTATCTCTCACTTTGGCAATAGATCAGCTGATATTCCACAGCCTCTTAATTGCACACACTGAAGAGGGAACGTTCTCCAATGCAAATGGAATCCTTGAACCCTAGGCTCAGTCTTCACAGAAGAAATTCTCAAAATCAATATCAATATTCAATAGCATAATCAACAATGGCCTCCATGAGAAACCCTTATACCCTCAAAAGATGTGCTTGCCCTAATTAGGGTTTTTCTTAAATTAGAATTAGGGTTTCTAATTAAAATTAGGCTAAATAATTAATATTTGATTTAAATCAATCAAATATTAATATCTCCCTCAATACATGTCAAATCGACGAACCGATCGAAGCTAGTGAATCAGGGAGTGATTCCGCACATAACCATACCACAATAAAGGCGCCCCGCTGCATATCAAATATCCCTAAAAAGTAGGAGCTCAGGCCAAATGTGTCTGAAATACCCTGAATGAAAATCAAATGTAGAAATCTTGTGAATCAAAGTCGAGCCAAGCTCCATTATGACCCTCTATCCATCCTATTAGCCTACGAAGGTCGCATAATAGGCTAACCATGAACTCAGAACATGTCACCTAAAAAGGGGGACATGACATTAGTGCACACCAATTTACACTTCTTTGGTTTAATAGTGATTGTATTTGATTTCAATATTCATACACACTCCAATCTTGGTTTTAATTTTCTAATTTTTGGGTTCAAAATGTCCTTGAACTATTTATAGATGCATTGATGTCGAGATGTTTTAATCTACCAATTTTTGTATTTTATGTCACAAACTAATGCATTTATTAGTTAAATGTCCTACACATCTATGATATTCACAATATGGATTACTATCTAATCCATTATATGTTGACCTATTAATATAAATAACTTGTGTAGTATCTATGAGGAGGTTTATGTAACTTTGTAAACTACATCCTTTGAGGAACTAACTAGATAAGTCGATTAGTAGTCTAGGACACTACATTAATTATGTTTTTTTACATCATTATTAGTATTATTCACTTTAGATTTGAATGTTTTTTTACTCTAAAATTTTGCACCAGAAGTAGTTAGAAGGTTAGACCCATAATTTAGCTTATTCATAGAAAGGAGCTTAACATTGCAATTCTTGATTATATGGAATAAGTCATCAAAAGATTTAAAGAGTTTGAACATAATGAACTCATTTAGTGGGCCAAACAAAGTTTTATTGAATATGTATGTTTTATAAATCCTTATGAGCCATTAGTTTTGTCATCTTAGTGAGATATAGACGCTCATAGTTGGTATTATACACTTGAAAATGTGTAATTGAACCAAACCTTAGCCTACTTGAATTATCATCACATACATGACTCTTATTCTCCATTATTAATAACCATCCTCTCATATATGGGACCAGCCCTTAAAAATTGTTGTTACTATTACATATGATCTCCCTATTCTCTACCTAAATAACTTAATAACATTCACAAACTATCTCTTGGCCTTAGATCATTGTTCATGTTTATTGAATAGTTATGCATCCCTGACATAAGTCTGCCAACACAAAATTATCAATCAGGGTAGACTTGGCCTTGTACCCTTCAATGACTAGTTTTTAAAATTCAAATTATTTAAAGAGTCGGATATATAAACATATCAAGCTGAAGAACCTACCTAGCTAGCATTGATATGTATACATCTGAACTTTTTTCTTTATCACTTTATTGATAGTTTTTATTTCATGGTATTTTTGGTGCATCAATATCCTTGAATATACAACTTAAAAGGTGTATCAAGAATGGGATGGGATTGGATCATGGTACTTTGTGAGAGATGTTTGCGTACTATATAGTCATACCTCAATTACTATTAGTCAGATCTCTTTTGAATCTCTTTCCATAAATTTTTTGTTTAGATTTGATATATTGCCTATATATTAATGTTCAGTTAGGTTGATATAGTCTATTTCATACTTGTCTTCCTTATACTATATCTAGATATAAAATACAATTGAAAATAAATGAATAAAATAATGATTGAGTATTTTCAAAGAGGTTAAAGTTGATATTGGACTGGTAGGATAGGTATGATTATTCATATAATATCTAAGATCATAATAAATTATAATGAATTTTGGAATAAACATTTGGAATGGGCAATATTAATAAGGTGAGGGGTTGAAATAAATTGGTTGTATATGATAGGTTTGAATGTGAGTTAAAATTTGATGAATACTCCACTAAAATTATTTCAAAGGTGGGATAAATGGTGGGGTTTAATTGATATAATTATACTTATTATTTCTTGAGTTAAAGTGAGGGATGATATAAATGGAAGGATCATAAGAGGGATTTTTATCAATATAGTAATAATCATCAATGGGAACATCCTATCTTAGAATCATCATCATATATGGGAAAATTTCAATGTTGATTTTCAACCACATGAGAAGTGGTAAAGGAGGGATTAGTAGGATACTAAAAAAATAGAGGACCATGATGATAATCTTTGATTCCACTATAAGTGTCATTATTGGGGTATCACTTTGGTAATAAGGATCATCAGGCTCATTTAGGGGAATATTATCAAAATCATGTGAGAAATGGGAAAATAATCATTGTTGTAATTAGAGTGATCAATGGGGATATCTACTATCATGTTAGGGTTTTCACTTCCATTTGAATCATTATCATAGATGGGAAAATTATGGTATTGATTTTAAAGTATGCGAGAAATGGCATATGTGGGATCATTAGGATTCTCATAGGGATCATCATAAATGTGAGGATAATATTGATATTATTTAGCCCCACTATAATTTTCATCATTGGGAATTAACCCTAGTAATAAAGACTATCATGAGTGGGAATATCATCATTTTTAGGAGCTTTGGTCATAGGAAATGGAGTAGAGTATTTGTACCATGAGGATTTGCATTCAATAGTGGTTATAGAAAGTAGAAATGAGTTACCCATGCAAAAATGGAATTGGTTGAGGCTTGATAAATATACCCTAAGAGGATATATTATATTAAAAAATTGAAACAAAAATACTAAAAAGAAGGAATAATGTAAAAATTAGTAAGAGGGTCTTAGCCTAACTGATGCAATTGAAAACTATACTATGAAACAAAAAACTATATTGGGATAGTTGATATAGTTTGTAAAGAAATAAAACTATATCGAGTTGGATAATATAGTTTTGAAAATATAAAACTATATCAGGTTGGATAATACAGTTGGGATGAAAGATCCACTAAAATGTATAACAATAGTGAATAAAATGCTAATAATCAAAAAAGGAAAAACATGAAAATGATGTAACCAGAGGTGGGATAAACTTCATGTCCAGTTTACCAAAATATATGTGTGGGTTAGGATGACTTATAAATACCCTCATTTAATGAATATAATAGAACTTGAATAAGGTAATAATAATAGATCTTATGTATAATTTGAAATTGAGTAAAGACCTAGAATAACCATAGACCTAGTAGAGGGTAATATACATTCAAATGTCAAGAGGAAATGGTTCCAAGCCTAATCCTATGCCATAGGGTATAAATCTCACCAAGTATCATTATAGATAAATTATTATACAATTAAATATCAAGTGGAAATGGTTTTAAAGGCTAAGCCTATCACATAGGGTATAAATCTCACTAGGGCCGAATGTAGATAAATGATTATAAATTGTGTAATCAAAGGATGTAATAAGGCTACCACATAAAAGGAATTGAATAAAAAGGGTAACCTAATCCAAGATAGATTAAAAATGCTAAAATAATTAGAAGGTGGTTGGGGAAATGGTCAACCAATGGGTGGTCTATGTAACCTAAGGTGATAATGGCAAGCCTAAGTAACCATATATCTATACCAACTTATTTAATATAAGGAATATGATAAGAAAGAATGAACCCATACCTTAAAAATAGTGATGAAAAAGTAATATCTAATATAATAATTAAATAAATTAAAGAGAGTAGGGATAGAGATACTTACCTTTGGGTGGACCCATTGATGATTCAATCTCTCTCTTTGGATCAAATGGTACTTTGTAAGATATATTATAGGTTGAATAATTTAAATGGAAAGATTAAGACCTAGGTATTCTTATTTGGACACTCTAAAGACTAGTTATACCTCCTCAGTTTGAATTTCCTTTTAAGCTTCAAAGACCATAACAAAACTATTCATCCAAGATAATACTGTAACCTTTGAATCCTAAAATACTTCTTAAGAATAGAAATCTGAATGAAATTAGATAATATGAGCATGTTATATCTATTTATGAATGGAATATGACCACTATATATATATATATATATGTATATATCATACTTTGAACTATCCATAAACTATAAGTCAATGATATCAACTAGGTGAATACAATTGGAAGATGTTTGCTAACATAATATTATATCACCTAGGTCAATACAATATGGGGAAGAAAAGTATGAAATAAAAAATATAGGCTGATACAATAGGATATAGGGAAAATAGAAAATATGAGTATAAAGTAGATGAAGAGGTAAGATGGAAGGATATTCAGAGGAGGTCAGATTGATAGTAATGAAGGTATGAATGAATAGTATGTAAACATCTCTCAAAACTAGCATGAGATGATCCTACCCTATTTTTATGAACCATGTAAGGCATGAACTTAGGGATATTGATGCATTTGAAATCCCTTGTAATAAAAACTATAAGTAAAGTAATAAAGTGAAAAATATCAAATGTATACATGATCTACTTATAATTGGAAAATAATTTTCACATTGAGAGGAACTACTCAAAAACTCCCAAATCTAAAATCTCCTTAAAGGAGAAATCCCAAATATAAGTATGAATATCATTTTCAAGGTCAATCAAGTCATAGGTTGGCAAGTTTTAAAATCCATACACAGGTTTGGACATCATACTAGTATTATACATGAGCAAACACACTCAATTAAATAGTAAATATACATTAAATTTGAATTTATTATTGAGAGTATTGGATACATAGGCAACACTTAGTCACATTGGGGTGGTTAAGGTTATCTCAACCCTTTTGTATCACCAATTTTCCCAAGTTTTACAATTGTCTTAAAATGTAAACTGAGGGTTTAAAGAAAAGATAAGGAAAACATGGATAGTCACATAAATTTTGAAATAAAAATATATTAGCATCGTTATTAGACACATATGCAATGGGTGACACAATTATAGGTTAATAACAATACATTATATAGTTTTCATAGTACATCAAATAGGGTCAAACTACATAGGTGTCTAGGGAGTGCATACTTCTCCAAGATCACACGTTCTCTCTATTTATTGATATGAGCATTCAAATTCCCATTATACATTTTTTGATGATGGTATCCCTATAAAAATCTACATATACCTAAAAAAGGAAATTAAATCATTTATTCAGTGTTTTATATTAATAACAAGTTATTATATTTATCTATTTGCAATCAAATTTCTTTAGTAATTGTATATTTTAAGCATTATGATTTTTTCAACAATTTTGTCTTATTTAGGGTTGCACTCATTCAAAATTGGGTAAAATATACAGTGAATGTGTTCCTTATATTGAACATAAAAAACCTATTCTCCTTTGGTTATTATTCTATCTTCATAGAGTCTATATTCCAGTATTCAATTCTAATTATTTTAAACTTGATTTTTGATTTTTTCTAATTACTTAGTAATTCAAGATTGATGTTTTTTATGCTCATATTATATGCCACCTAATAATATTATATAAGATATCCCTCTAAGGTGAAGTGATAGGTTAATTAGTATTTAAATTTAATATCTTCATGTTTATTTAGATTAATCATGCTTATTTAAAATGTCTAAAACTGACGACATTACTCATTCTATTAATGCAAATGTTAATAATGAACACATAAAAGTACATAATGTTTCTAATGGTGATACGGCACATATTGAAACTCTTTATGAACAATATAATGAATATAATAATTAGATACATCTGAATGACCTTGATGATGTTGACCATAACCAAGTTTTAACCATTTGGACATTTAGAGAAAAAATTCGTATGAATCTCAATGTTTTGCATAATATTTTACAAAAAATATTAGTATTTAAAATAAAAATAATTATAAGGTTGTAAAACATGATCTATTTGTAGATATTAATACAAATTTTAGAGGTATTAATTCCACATTAGGTTCTGAGACTACTATTGAAACTAATCCCATGTCTACACCTTTTGATACACATGTGATGTCTACCCATGGTATAGGGGTAACATAAAAGTCTCCTTAGATTACTATGGATATCCATACATAGTATAATTTCATACATTATAAGGTTACTGCTCATGTCATATCATATGATATTACATAATTTTCAATACCTAATGCTCAAACACTAATGCAAACAACTATTGATCTTCAAAATAAGGTTACATAGTTACAATAAAATTATTCTAGAGTGGGCCATATTAATGAATCTAATTTGTTATTAAATAATCCATTATATATTGATATTTCAGCCTATCCTTTACCAAAAGGTTTTATGTCACCTAAGATTATATTATATGGTGGTAAGGGTGATTTAGGAAATCATATTCAAGCCTTTCACATAACATGTCTGGACTATACGTCAAATGATAAGTTATTTAATAAGTTTTTTCCATAGAGTCTCAAGGATTATGCCTTGCATTAGTTTTATTATCTTCCTTTATATCTATTCCATGCCTTTTATCCTATTGGCTAATTAGTTTCTAGAAAAAAATTCAATAAAAATTAGTGAGAAGATGTAGTGTGCTTGAATTACAAAAATCAAACAAGGGTCTAATGAGCCTATCATAGATTATGTGCTTTGATACAAGACTATGCTCCCTAATATGACAAGTCAAATGGTAGATAAGGAATCAAAATATATTTTCAAGAAAAAAATTATTACCCCTTTACATGAGTCTATTTTGTATAATAAGTTTTAATCATTTAATGATGTATGTTATATGGTTAAGGATAAATAAATTAAATTTATTGGGTTGAATACGTTAAAGTATGGGTCCTACCCTTAAACCACTCCTAGTGAAAATTTATGAATTAAACAAACATTTAAATAAAAATTGAATGATAATAATAATTATGTAAAATTAGTAGTTATCATATATACCTAATTGACTTGTTCTCTCAGCTCCACCAAGGAGTAAATTTACACATTTACTAAAACTTCCTTATAAGGTATGAATTTTTTAATTTGAGTGTAATCCTATATCTCTCTTTCCCTAGAAATAGGTTAATATGAGTAAACATAATGCTAATAGATTTAATAGTAATTCATATTGTGACTATCATCAATGTACATGATATTTAACTAACAAGACCATTAGTTTATGACATAATATACATGATTTGATATATGCCAACACAATTGATCTTAATACATCTAAAATGGAGTCACATATACAATCTAATGGGACTACTAAGTTGAAGATATTTAATGACCATTTTCCTAATAATGCAACATAATTTATTAATTCTCAACCTTCGGTGTATATGATTTATAATACACATCCTCCTCCAAATTTTTATACTTCTATAACTGAAAAGAGCATCCTTTAGATGGGATTATTGGAAAACCTTAGAATATATACATAGAGATACCTACTATTACATTTTAGGAATAGATTATTGAATATGAGTATTGTGATGATGAATTATTTATACGTGCATATATATTATCAACCTATACAAAATGTCATGGTAGATAATAGTTTAAGTGAAAATATTTACACCATGATACTCCTTACTAGTCTTAGATATACCCAATATAAGTTTTTGGATACAAAAAAATGATCAAAGGATTTGATAGACACTAATAGAACCCTTTGGGATGTATTATGCTATCTCTTCAGGTAGGTTATACACTAATTGCTACATTTTTCTTAGTTAAGTTTAGCACAAGAGTTTTTGTCATTTTATTTGGATGTCCTTGGATACACAAGATGAATGTAGTGCCATATATAATACAAAAAATTATGAAGTATATACATGCTAATAGGGTCATCATAGTTTTAGGTGTTCAGCATGAATACCCTTTTTGAAAATAAATTATTCCTCCTCTACCCCCACCACCATCATGATCAATTATATAATGTTTCTAGGTTCATTCTACTTAGAAAAATCATAAAAAGATATGGATTTTCCTATATGACCAATATTATAATGTCCATTACATTAGAGATATATTTAGGATTTAGATGAGCCATAATCTACTCCATCACATCCTAGATTAGTGTTAGAGAGTTATCCACATTTTCCTCTATAAAAACATGTAAATTATACAACTATGCATCATATTACACATAGTACTATGATTCAAAAAGCTATGCAACATACATAAGATCATATGGTTGATGACGACCATGATGGATAAGACACAACACGATTATTTTTTAGATTATAACTCAAAAACAAATATTAATACTAAAAAATGATGGGTAACATTATCCACATTTTAAATAGGATGTACATGTGAGCATCCAATTGATGGAATAATTGGTTAACATTGCATAATATTCAAAAAATCATAAAAAAAATTTGGGACATATGCATGATATATATTACTTATTTACATGATTTATGTATGCTTTGTTATATATATATATATATATATATATATATATATATATATATATATATATATATATATATATATATATATATATATATATATATATATATATATCTAATTTTTTATATGCACATAGGTTTCATGGTATACATGAGTGGGATATAGGACATACAAGTTTCATATGACATGGATACATCGATACAGGGTATTCCTGGATCCATGAGTTTCCTTCATAGAGTGGGGGCAAATTTCATTGGGGGTATCTTTCTATACACAAATTTTATCTTTCTATCATTAATTTCATTGATCATAGTAGACTAATTTATAATAATTTTACATGTCTTGATTTGACTCGTATAATTCATAGTGTTATTTCACATGATATTATAGTTTTCTATATGTGATGTTGACATAAATTATCATGAATATTATCCTTACATGTTTTTATGCATGCTTAATGATGTTGTTTCTTGTTATATAATGATATTCTTGATTAATTATTTCATTATGTGCCTCTTGTGTGTGACATTAAATTTTATATTATACTTGTGTGACATTTAATTATCCATTATGTATGGCACTTAACCTTGTGTGACTTTGAGTGTTATCACGTGTGTTTTATTGTGAGCATCTTGGCCATGACACTATGTGTGTCTCTTATTTATATGTGTGGATAAATATAGGATTTTTTTTTTTTGATATTGTTGTGTCATGATCCATATCACACACTCTCATTCTTAATTGTGTTCCATGATACACATTAATGCACTTTTCCATGTATTTATTACTTAGGTTATGGAAGCTCATTGCTACATTGGTTATTCATTATATTTCTCATTGATATATCTATCTTGACATGACACTTTTATTATTAGGATAAATGCTTCATACATACTTAGATGATTTATTGTTACTATGATGACATATTATCCACATGCTATTATATGCTTTATATTGTTTACATATTTTAGAAATAACATGGTGACTTTAATTACTATATTTTAAGACAATTAATTCATTGGATTCATTTCTCACCTCAAAAGGGAGGTGCATATATATATATATATTTTAAACTGTAAAGGATTAATCTCTCTCTCTCTACACACACACACATGTGTGTGTGTGTGTGTAGAGAGAGAGAGAGAGAGAGAGAGAGAGAGAGAGAGAGAGAGAGAGAGAGAGAGAGAGAGAGAGAGAGAGAGAGAGAGAGAGAGAGAGAGAGAGAGAGATTAATCCTTTACATTTTACAATAAATTTAGATATGGGCATATATCACTTTAGATTATTATAAGTTTTATCTAGATTTTGATAGCTTAGATTGGTGAAATATGTATGCCATGTCATAGATTTATATAATTTATGAGATATTTCAAATTATCATATTATCATATGAATCACATTACTCATATTATACAATTTATTATAATGGGGACATATGTGTGACATATGCTCAAAGTTTCACATATATCATGATATATTGACACATGATATATAACTCAGGTTACTCATATTATCATATGGAATGGAAACTCATGTCATTATTTGTTCAATTTTATTCATTTTATTTTATAAACAAATTATATTTGATATTTACTCAAATTAAATCATATAATCCATTTATAATGAATGATTTAGATAGTTTATGTAGTCTCTTAGACATTACTTATGCATTTCTTGGAATCCTTAGTGAATTCAATTTACTCAAATTTATTGGAGTTGCGTGGGGTTGAACTTATTTATAACTTTATGTACTTATCCATTTCAAATGAGGGTTGGTGCATATTCAATAAAACCTATGTTTTTACTTAGGAATCTCCAATGGGGCATGATCACCCTATTTTCCATTGTCTCTAAAAGTGATTTCATGTCACATACATTTAACGTTGTTAATTTTTGATCTTACATCATAAGTAAAAACTAATTTTTATATGTTTTAATGAAAGTTTTCATGAATCAAGGAATATAATGTAATACATATTTTAAAACATTCATCATAGTTATTCTAAAGTATTACCTTCTATCCTTTTACTTTAATAATTCCATTATTATTAAAAATGGGGGAAATGTAGACACTCATATTGTTAGATCCTTATTCTTTTCTAGATTTGTTAAACTTATTGATTTGTGGATTTTATGGTTAATAATTAGCTAATTAAAAATTTGGTAAATTATATTTTATATAATAATGTATATAAAGTTATATGTTGCTTATTTTCATGATTGTTAACTTATTGAGTTAGTTGTACCTATATGTTATGTACATAATGATCATGGTTATTTAGTTTATTACAACAATATATTATGGATTTTATCTTGATATAGGATAACTATATTTTTTGTTCCAAGGTGGATTTAGGATGGACTCCATCCCTCAAACTATGGAAAAGGGAGAGCATCATCAAAGAAGGTGGTGCAGATGGAGGTAGTTGAGGGATGATAAAGTGAAATTAGAACCCTACACACACCACATATAATAAAAGCTAGTCTTTAATCATTGATTGATTTAAATAGTTTGTAGTTTAATTTTAGTTTTTAATATGTTTTCTACATTTGAAAATGGTTGGTTTTCATGTTGGTACCATATCCAACCCTAGTTGTGTTTGTAATTATAATATGTTATCTTACTTAACTTCATGTAAATATGTTGCCATAACTTGTGCTTTGGAATCCTTGAATGTCCCTATTATGATGCAAAGTATCAACCTATTATCTTGACAATGTGTGTGAATATTTATTTTTAGGTATACAAATAAACCTTAGTGTCATGTGATTTATAAAAAATATATTTCTATAAAGAAAGGGACTTGATTTCTTTATGTGTTAGATTTCTATTAATTTGACTAAGATAGAAAAGTGTAGGTTAAGTTGAATTAGATATGATTATTGTGGTAAGTCAATGTTATTATTTATAATTTTAAAAATATTATTATAATGAAGAAGGTTCAAGAATTTAGGGTTTTGTGTGGTGTTGTATAAGACTCATTGAGTCACTATGAAAAATAAAAACTTTAGTTTTGATTGCATGGGTTAAACATTAAGTCATGACCAGAATTTTTTTAGTTATTTTAGATGCATGGAAATTTTTGATGAGCTCATTATGAGCACATTCAATTTGGAAAAGGTATTTTGGGTGGTTTTTGGAAAAAAAATAGCATGCATGGAGATAAAGAGATGGGAGTAGATACTTGGATGGACACACATGATAGATGAAAGGAGAGAAAGGAAGAGGAAAATGAAAGGGTTCAAGAAAGATATGGAAAGAGGAATACTAATTTTACATAGCCATGATTATATACTAGGTAGAGGTTTCTTGGTTAAATTCATAATTAGTAATTACTAGAATTAAATCAACAAAGCTGGTAAATTTTATTAAGGATTTTATTTTAATTATTAAGAAAATGTATATAAATAGGGGGTTATATATTTATAACTAGGGATGGGATTGACCCATTCACAAAGCCAAATATATGCCTCTAAATCCTAGCTTAAAAATAGCTATGTATTTAGACTTATTTTCCAAAATAATTATCTTGTTGTGTAAAAAATCTCTATATTTTAGAAGGATTAATGGAAAAGAGTAAACTTGTTTGAGCTATGTATACATTAATTCATGACAAATTTAAAAGTGGAAAACCTTACCTAGGAATTATTCAGTAAATTCCAAGGGTAGGTTAATTTTATATCTTGTTTTTAAATAGAAACCTTGTCCTTAGTTAAAAACAATCTTTAAATCCTGGTATCAAGTCATTCCTTCCTTCATAAAATGTACAATATTATTTTAGTGAACAAGTTAGGTTAAATTCATTAAACAAGTAAACTTGAGTGGGTATGTAAGGTTAGAATGAGATGAAAAATTAAAAGGAATTAGAAATTTTAAAACCATATCTATGATTTATTGATTTATTTAATGTCACTTCATTCAAAATAATTCAATTTGAATTAGAATAACATTAGGGTTGGATTAATTCTTATTTGATGAAGTTTGTGTATAGAAATGTTCACCCTATTATATAAATATACATAGGTATATACATATACATTAGGGTCATGTTCAAGTTTTTCAAATACCTGTTGATATATCTATATCTATATCTATATCTATATCTATATCTATATCTATATCTATATCTATATCTATATCTATATCTATATCTATATCTATATCTATATCTATCTATATATTTATCTATATATTAGGTATATTATTATTTTATTTACATATAAAATTGCATTTATATATTTTTGAACCCTAACTAAGCTCAAAGTGGTGATTGTCTAATGATTGGGTATTTATTGTAGTTATAACATAGAATCCCAATTTGTATGACTATGAATAAGGATAAAGTTCATAGTAAATATATTAATATTGTGTAAGCCTATTACACACACACACACACACACACACACACACACACACACACACACACACACACACACACACACACACACACACACACACACACACACACACACACACACACATTTGTATTAAGAGACCACATAATGACTTCTTGTAGCCTATAGAAGTATAAATGTATATAAACATTGTCAATTCATCTATTAGATTTAGTTTACATATTTTGTATAATATCATGTTGAAATGGAATTATTTATGATATGATGCATGTATTAGTTATCTTATAGCACATAGGTTATAGTTGACACTCTTTATTCTTGCACCATCATTATCTATCCATCTGTGAAGGGAGGCCATTACATAGTTGGGAGATTGTGTAAGGTATCTATGGTCTGTGATTGTTGTGAAAAATAACTTGGATAATGCTCTCCCTCCCCTCAATAGTCATTCACTAGAGACCAAACTTATGATTATTTATGGACGTTTTGAGTTGGACGAGACTCATTCTCTATTGAGAATTGTATAATTGCAAATTATTTTGAAACCATGTATTATGTAAAGACATTACTATGTAAAATACAATAATTGGTTATAATATTATATCAACAGTGGTTGAATTTGTAAATTTACATTTATGATTTAATTATAGTATTAATTTTCATAATCATAATTATACTTAATTCTGTGATCATTAGCTAAATAGATTAGATATAGACCTTGCTTATGGTTAACTTAAAATAATGTATTTAGTTTAATATCACTATGTTATGGTTTTAATGTGATGGAATATGTAAAATGAATTAGTGTAATTTTTTAAAAGTTTATTTTAGTTTAATTCATTAGAATTATTCCATTATGGTATCAGAGCTAAAGTTCAAAATATAGGACTTAATGAGTCTATTAACATAAATGTATTCTCCTATTAACCAAAAAGAATAATGGTGAATGGTATACCTAGAGGTGAGGGTACTTAAAAAACTAACCCTCCAATGGATCCAAATTAATTTTCGGTTGAACAAGTTACAAAGGTGGATCATATCCTCATAACCATGTATGAAACTAAGGACCAAATGATGGACTTAGAATATGAAGTGCATGGACATGTTGAGGAAAAAAATTAGAAAGAACTTAAGGAGAATCTTGCTGAGAAGGAAAATCCACAAGAGCACCAACATGAGGAATTTATATAAGATGCAAGAAATTAAGTTATTATAGAGCTGGCATATGATATGAAAAAGGTAAAACCGTCCAAGTTTTATGGAACCATTTTGGGATATGGAGCTAAATCATGGCTAACATAGATGGAGAAGTATTTTAAGATTTGAAATTAATCAAAAGACACTAAAGCAATTTGAGGAGCATATTAGCTTGCTAGAGAAGAAATAACATGGTAGGAAAATAAGAAGCTCAAGATGGACCTCAAATCTACCACCACCACTTGGGAGTAGTTAATGACATTATTTAGGTCATGGTGGCTCCCTTAATTATATTTTAATTAAAAGATAATTTAATTTTAAAACCTTAAGCAAGGAGACTTTACTATGAATGAATACTGGGAGTAATTCACTAAGCTCCTAAAGTATGTTCCTCAGTACCAGGCAAATGAGATATTTTGCATTAAGAAGTTCATTATAGAATTAAAACCTTGAATTGGTTGTGAGGTGGATATGCATGGGCCATCTACCATGGATCAATTATTCAAAAAGGTAGTTAAGTAAGAGAAGAAGATGAAATCTCTTACTCGGGTTAGAGATAAATTCAATAATAAGTTTGGAGATCCTAAAATGACTTAAAAAAAGAAGAATTAGAAGAGGATAAGAGAATCCAAGAAATAATTTAAGAACTAAAATTCTAAGTTCAATAGTAGTTTAGGAAAAAGGAAAAATGGAGATAGTTTTAAGGGAGGTTTCAAGGGGAACTAATAGTCAGATAGGATAGGACCACCTGGATGATGTTTCATATGTGGAGGTGATCATTATGCTAGAGAGTGTACTCAATGGAAATTAAATGGTAAGAAAAATGGTTCTACATCACAATAAGGAAATTTTTAATAGATGATCCATGCTGATATTGAAAATTATTGGGCCGAGTTCCAAGTTTTTACAGTTAAACTTTCAGGTATTTTGTTTGATTATCCAATTTCAATTTTGATTGACATTAGGGATAGTGAATGTTTCATTAATGATATAATGCTTAATAAGTTTTCTATAAAATTTAGATGATGGCAAATGCATGGTCAATATAGTATGAGAATTAATCAAAGTTTAAGGTTGACAAGTGTCTAGTGGAAGCAGAGATCAGGGTACATGGATTCACTACAATAATGGATTTTTATGTTACACCATTGGGGTCATATGATGTGATCCTAGGAGTAAATTAGCTTTATAGGAATAAATATAAGGTTGATTGCTATCTTAAAAAGGTAGAAAATTAGGATGATTTTGGAAATAAGACACAGCTTCCATGTGAGAAAAGAGAATTAAAGCTTAGGCATATTTTTGAAATTCAACTTAAGAAGGCTCATAGAAAAGGATGTTAGGCATTTATTGTTAAAATAAATGAGATGGAGGAATCTAAGGAACCATTAATTAAGTATTATCATTTTATTAGGAAATTTTAGGATGTGTTTCCATAAAAATTACAGATATTATCACCCAAACGTGAGTTTGATTTATCGATTGACATAATACCTATATTTGAACCATAGTCTAAGGAACCTTACAGGATGACAGATATAAAATTGGTTGAGTTGAAAGATCAACTATAGGAGTTGTTATTGAAAGGGTTGGTTCATCAAGTGTGTCACCATGGGGTTGACCAATGGTGTTCATTAAGAAGAAGGATGATACTCTTCACCTATGTATTGATTATAAGATGTTGAACAAGGTGAAAATAAAGAACATGTATCCATTACCTTGCACTAATGATCTCTATGATCAAATGCAAGGGGAAATAATTTTATATCAAGAAAAGGATGGACATTATGTAAGATATCGTATTATTAGATTTGATATTATGTTTATTATCAACCTCAATATCAACATAATAAGTACCTTTGTTATCATACTATATGTAAATTATCTTATAATAAGAATTATGACATCTAGGGTGTTTTTTGGATATTTGGGAGGCCTTTTGAAACATTTGACTATAGTATGAGCCATGTTTAAGTAGTTATGATTGTCTAAATTATTTTACACTATATTGACACATTATGTGTCACAGTTGATATAGTTATTTTTATTTGGAATAGGTTTTAGAATCGTATTGGAAATTCTAATTTCTATCTAATATAATCAGTTTTGATAGGAAGGAATATGCTTGTGAGCTACATCAACACATTCTGTCATGATCAATAGAGATGTTTTTGGTAGAATGAACTGTATCAATAATTTTTGAATCCTAGTATATATAGATGGATTGATAAAAAAATATATCAATGTGGCTGATTTAGTGAAATTCCTATAAAAATTATTAACTATATCACCATGGATGTTTTTGTTAGATTTTTATGTTTTTTCAATATTTTTAAGATTTAGAGGTGATGTAAACTAAAAGTGGACTTATATGACAGGTATAATTTTTTGGTATGTTGTGAGAATGGTTTTATGTTAAATTTGAGTGATAGGATAAGAATTGACATGACCTATAATGCATTTTATGTTAAGCATGTAAAAAAATTGCTCTTCATGAGTTGATGAGTTGATAAAATTTGGTTAAAGAGGGTAGGTTTAAATTTTTATGAATCAACCCCCTAAGATCTCTCAGGGGTGGAGTAGTGAGAGGGAGAAAAATAATCAAATCATCGTCATCTTTGATTGAATCAAGGTGAGAATTTTGGAATATGGGAAAATGAACATAATGATTTTTTCCAATGTCATCATAAATGAGAAGACCATTTGTGGGGTATTCAAGCTTTCTAGAATGATCAAAGATCCAAAAATCATTGTAGTAATTTTTGACTATGTTTGAAGTGGGGAAAATGGGAATATCCTTGATCATGATAGGGTAACCATAAATGATAAGATTTATATATAAATCTTTAGCCATGCTATGAGTGTCAAATGTGGAAATATCATGAACTTCACCCATGTTATAAGGGTCATCAAAAATGGAAAAATAATTAGAGTGATTTTTGACAATATTAGAAGTGTAAGGAATGGGAAAATCATTAGAATGATTTCCATCCATGCTATAGGTGTAAAAATTTAGAATATCCTTGATCATGCTAGGATCATCATAAATGGGAAGATTTAAACATGAATATTCAACCATGCTATAATTGTAAAAAATGAGATCCTCTATCAAGTTAGGATTATCATAGGTAAATATATCACTATATGGATCTTTGTCCATGGGAAAGGGAATGGTTAATTTTTTTTGAGAAAATTTACACCATGGGGAGTTACTTTTAATGGTGGAATCTAAAGGGAGAAGGGAACAAAATTTATATGGATAAAGATTCATTAGGAAAACTGTAAGAGGGGGCATTATTTAAAATGATGGAAAGACTAAGAAAATTTAATTTTTTTTGAAAAAATAGAAAAATAGGACATGAATATGTTCCACTTAATAGTGGAATAATATTCATGTCAGGTTCACCAGAATGTATATTGATGGGGAAGCTAATGTGAAAATAACACTAATAGTAAATGAAAATAAAAAATGAATATGAACCAATTTTTAGTGGGATAAGCTTCATATTGAGTTCACCAAATATTAATAAAATGGGATCAAAAATATAAATATCCTCTAATATAGGAAAGAAATAAGACTATATTAAGACCAATTACATAAAAAAATACACATTATAAAGTGGGGTAGAGGCTTAAAGAATTTTTTTTTTGTAAATGGGGTATCGATGATAAAATAAGGATATTGTATGCAAGGATTTTCCAAATAAGGGTAACCTAGATTCAAGATGGTAAGAAACTAAACTAACAAAATTAATATCTTCTTTTGGACTCTGCTTCAAAATAAAATTCTAACCCTTGACAATTTGCAAAAAAGAGGTAAAAATGTGGTTAATAGGTGTATTTTATGCAAAAATGGACTTGAAGATAGAGACCATATGTTTTTGAATTGCTCTTACACCCAACAAGTTTGGATTGAGATTCTTAGTTTTTGGGGTATAACATGGGTCCATCAAAACAATGTGGAACTCTCTTTTAAAAGCTGGGGCTGCCCCTCTAAGGATCCTGATGCTCATTTTCTTTGGAAACTAACTCTCCCTCATCTCTGGTGGGGTATTTGGAAAGAAAGAAATAATATAATATTTAGGAGTAAAGAACTTCCAAGATGGGTGCTTGGTCAGAATATCATTAGAGCCATCAAGGAGAACTTTAAATCTCAGAGGGATTCTGATCAAACCTTCCAATTTGATAACCCTTTATGATCTAAAGGGTCTAATTTAAAAATTGATAATCCAAGATCAATCATAAAATGGTATGTTCCTCCTAATGGATGGATCAAAGGGAACTTTGATGGAGCAGCTAATGGATTCTTACACCCAACAAGTTTGGATTGAGATTCTTAGTTTTTGGGGTATAACATGGGTCCATCAAAACAATGTGGAACTCTCTTTTAAAAGCTGGTGCTGCCCCTCTAAGGATCCTGATGCTCATTTTCTTTGGAAACTAACTCTCCCTCATCTCTGGTGGGGTATTTGGAAAGAAAGAAATAATAAAATATTCAGGAGTAAAGAACTTCTAGGATGGGTGCTTGGTCAGAATATCATTAGAGCCATCAAGGAGAACTTTAAAATCCCATAGGGATTTTGATCAAACCTTCCAATTTGATAACCCTTTATGATCTAAAGGGTCTAATTTGAAAACTGATAATCCAAGATCAATCATAAAATGGTATGTTCCTCCTAATGGATGGATCAAAGGGAACTTTGATGGAGCAGCTGATGGAAATCTGGGAAGAGCGGGATGTGGATGGGTCTTGAGAGATCATGTGGGAAATGTAATTGATGCTATCACTGTCCCAATTGGTAATTTAAATAGCCATATTACTGAAGCTATTGCAACCCTCTACACTATTAAATTAGCTGTTGATTTGGGGTACTCCAAATTATGGTTGGAAGGTGATTCTTTGAATATTATTAACACCCTAAATAATAAAAATTTAATCTCATGGTCTATTGAGACTACGGTTATGGAAATCAAAGCCTTAATTCAAAAATTTGAAAAAGTGGCCATATCCCATACATATCGAGAGGCCAATGGGGTCACTGACTGGATAGCCAATCATGCTATTCAAATGGGGCATAAGGTGAGGTGGCTTGATGAATTAAATAAGTACATTGATATTAAAGTGATTATTAATTATGATGCCATTCATTCTAAAGTGGGAAAGATTTGCTTGGATTAGCAATTTAATGATTTGGTGGAGTGGCCTTATGGCTGATAGATTACCTTCCCTAAGGAGGTACATTCATGAGAATGTAATGTGGTCACTGCATGTGTCATCAAAAAGGTGAACTCCATTTCAAGTAACAAATAACTGGTTCCATTTCAAACTTTTTGCCTTCTATGTTTGGGTGCTTCTAGTTTTTCATTTGCTTTGCAATATGAGGGGTGAATCATGGAAGCAAGAGCCCAAAAAATGTGATGACTGGAAGGCTAGACAGGACGTATGGAAGATTCTATAGAAAGGGAAGGTGGTCAGTTATTTGGAGTGTTTGCATGGCTTTAAACCCCATGTTACTACCACCTTCTTTAAAAATTGGGTTGATGACAGAGTTAATCTCCATGGACTCAATGTGAAGCTTACTGAGGACTTCATTGCTGAGGCACGAGGCTTCCAATGGATGGTATTAAGTTCTCAAAATAGACCAGTATCTCCAATGTGGCCTACAATTTTTTTTTGAAGATGGATGCAGAGGAGAAGTAATTGGAAAAGAATGGAGACTTCTTTGATGTGGAATAGATAAAAGGAATTTGGTGAGACGTGTTATTCTGTATCTGTGAGTACTTTATCCTTGATGGTAGGAATAAAAGAGTTCACAAATTTCATTTTGTTTTTCTCAACCACTTTAGGCATAAGGATATAATTTCTTTCCCTTTCTATCTGCATTTTTCATTGCTTCAAAGCTTGTATGCCCATAGGAAGAAGGAGTCTCGCCCCATTTTACATGAAGGTCTGATACTTCTCATAGAGTGTTTTTGTAAAAATAAATCCATAAATTTGACTGCTTCTGACAAACATAAGGATTCTCAGTCCAAAAAGTGTAAGAAGGATGAGAATATTAATGGGATAGAAAAGGTAAAACCAAAAACCTCTAGTTCTCAAAAACAAATTATAGAAGAGGATTTTGAGTCAGAGAGTACTGAAAGATTTGAGAAGGATGTCCCAAAGGAAGAGGAATGGATGGATGTTGGGGAGTTTAGCTCCAATTTGGATGGATATCTGGAAACTAAAGGAAAATTTGAGAAAGGGAATGAAGAGGATACAACTGAGGGAAACTCAAAACAAAGCAATTTTGACAATGAGGGTAATCAGACTATGTCTGGGGGAGGTGTTAAAGACAAAGATATCTTAATTGATGATCTATTTTCTATGAGAGAGGAAGATCACATGGTTTTGGCTTCTAATCTTACTATGGAGACTGGGGGACAAGAAAAAGAGGACCCTGTTAAGCATGAAGACCCTGTTGAGACTAGAGAGGAGGAACTAATGGATAGGGAGGAAAAAATTGAAAAGGTTGATTCCCCTCCACATGAGATTGTAGAAGACATTTGTGACTCTTTCTAGAGGGAAACCAAGCTTTCCTTCCTGCATTCTGCCAAGTTCAAGGCTGACTCTACTCTCCAAGTTGATTCTTGGATCTATAATGAAATAATGGGGCTGAAGAAGAAAGTGGAAACAATGCAACACAATCAGGATGTTGATCAGACCATAATCAACAACTTGGAGGTGAAAATGAGAGATATCCCAAAAAAAACTTAATGATTATGATCATAATCTTAGAATGCTCATCAAGGAAAGTAGAACAAAGATGGAGTAGGTAACATCAAGCATCTGTGCTACTTTAGCTAGCCTTGGTAAAAGAGAAAATGAAGAAACAATATCCTTGGAGGGTCCAAGTAAGAGGACAAGGTAGAGTTTGAGGAAGAAAGCCTTGCAAGCTACTGCTACTTCAGCTACTAACTCCATTCAGGATACTGCTATGATTGGGAAGGAGGTTATTAAGATGATTATGGAATTGCAATAGAAGCCTAGGGTCTTCTTTGTTGGTTTTGTTCCTGTTCAGGTCCTTATTACTGGTTGTTGTAACTGGTTCTTGTTTTTGGTCTTGTTTGTTGGTTCTTGGTCTAAAATTTTATTTGAGGTTCCAGGTCCTTGTAAAACCTGGGTACTTTTATTGGACTATGTTTGTGGTTTTTGGTCCCTGTAAAACCTGATTTTGATGCTGCTCTTCAGTAGGTTTTAGGACTATTTTTCCTGGTGGTGGTTAATGTTTTATCTTTTTTTATTTTTTTATAGGGTTTCAGGGTCCCTTCAAAACCTTCTTTTATCATAATCTAAAAACTAAACTAACAAAAGATAAATGCCATTAGATGGTCACCAAGAGGTATCTAAACTAGGATATATTGGCATGGAGAAATAACATACACTAACAAGCATAAGCTAAGATAAACATGGAGAATAAGACAACAAAATAATTCTCTAGTATAATAATGTAAACAAAAATAAAATAAATAGTATAGAGATAGGAATACTTACCTTGGTTTGATTTGTCGGTACACTAATTTCAACTTGTGTCAAGTAAAAGTTTATGAAAGATGTTGTAATTAAAGGCTCAAATGGAAAGGATGAATATCTAAGTGAAATTAATTGGGGATTCCAAATACTAAGAGATAATTTATTATTTAAACTTCATTTTAGTGAACATAAAATTCCTTGAGTAAAGACTATACCTCCACATGAGTAAGCTCATATACTCTGATTCATCTTCTTCTACCAGATCTGGGTTTTCATGTATAAATAGAGCATAATGATGTGTGTTTATTATAAAAGTGAGACTTAGGATATATATGTATATAGATCTAAATATAGAAAGTGACCTAAATTTATTTTTATCTTATTTTGGATTTAATGGTCTAAACAAGATAATACTTGAGACTAATTCAGATTGTAAAAACTAGAACTAGATTTTCATGTACAAATAGAGCATAATGATGTGTGTTTCTTATAGAAATGAGACTCAGGATCTATATGTATATAGATCTAAATATATAAAGTGACCTAAATTTATTTTTATCTTATTTTGGATTTAATGGTCTAAACAAGATAATACTTGGGACTAATTCAAATTGTAAAACTATGTCTAACTTTTGAAAATCTAAATGTAACTACTACATTATGATTTATTTATTTAATTTTATATTTATATAAATGACCAATAGGATAGGGAATTTGTCTTTTTTTATTTATGTTATATACTATGATAATGTACATTCATTACAGTGCTCTAAAATAGGTCTGTGGTCACTCTAATTTGGAAGTGACTGTCAGAATTTGATGTGACAAATCAGATAATGCCTAAAAACCTATACAACTAGAGCCATCATATCTCTATTAGATATGTACCTATGAAAAGTGTTAGATAGTTCCATAAAAGAACATTATGATTGCCTATATTTAGGCATTCTATGCAATTTTATGCTAGATCATGTGTGTAGGTTTAGATTCATCTTCCTTCACCTTAGAACCCCATCTCCAGCTTTAAAATTAATTTTCTTGTAAAAATGGGTTAGAAAGGATGGGTTGAGATAATCTAAACTACCTCACAATGAGTGTATAATCACTAAATATCTTCTAATACTGGTAAAGAGGGCTCAAAATACATGCAATTCTCACATCTAACTATACACATGTTAAATCAATGATATACGAGTATGTATTACAATCCTATGTGGATTTAGATACCTAAAAATCTATGATTTTTACTTTGAAATAATTTTTAAAATTGGCTTCATGTCTATTCCTTTGAGTGATTTTTACATTTGGATGATTTATGGTAATGCCTAAAGGATACATATGTATCATTAATTATAATAGAGGCTTATTAGATGAGTGATAGATAATAATATGATTAATCTTGATATGTTTATATAACTTACTCTTTGATTAATTTACCATTTAACCCACATGTGAAATGTGTGGGCTAACCTAAATGAAGATTTTTAATATGGGAAATAATTGTTATAGAATGTGCAAATGGGTTCAACCAAAGCCAACAACTTTGGTAACTATATCTATCTAACTTTGGCCAAAGTCATTAGATAAATAATAAATAATGTTCTAAGATCAGGTGATATACTACCTAAAATGATTAAATAGTTATATAGATACTAGATATATTTTGTGTGAATAATGACAAATTGAGAGGGTCTAGACCATAACTAAGTGAATGGATAGGAGAGAGTGTGAGTAAGAGTCATTTGTGTATACAAAAGTCATGTATGCTAGGTTTTGGTCAAAATTAATATTTTTAAGTGTCTAATATCAAATTTTAGTGTCTACATTCCCTCACTTTTATTCTAGTATTGAATGTGCTAGATTAAAATGATAACATGATAAATTTGGTACTTGAGTGTAACCATGGTGAGTGTATTCAAGAATACATTAATTATTATTATCTATCCATGAAATTTTTTTAATGAAACATACATAAATTAGTACCCACTTATGATATAAAAATTGAAGTAATATTTGAATATTTTTGAAATTGAAAAAGCAAGGAATGGATACAACTATAGGTATGTAAACCAAGTTACTCTCTGAAGTCATTAGAGAATGGGATGATCATGCCCCCTAGAGATACTAGTTTTGAAACCATGGGTTCATAATAATATGCCCTAGCCCTTATTAGAGATGGATAAGTGATTATAAGTCAAGTCACATAGAAATTCAATTTCACTATTCGTTATCAATATCTAAGAATTGGACATAAACTAGGTTTCAATAAATTTGATTAAATTTGAGTAAACATGAGCCTGAATCATCCATTGTAGATGGATTTTTAGATTCATATTTGATTAAACTTGAGTAATCCTGAGTAAAACCTAAGTAAGACCTAAGAAAATCTAAGTAATAAAGTGACATAATTTATCACCCAATCTAATATCTTATGCATTCTAAGTCATATAAATTATACCATAATATCATAGTATCAATGAAGTATCATTCATAATATTATATAATGTATCAAATATTCCTCATATATGTACTCAATTTGATACAATGTACATTACAATTCATACAAATTAAAATAATTTGGGTCAACCTGTACCAATCTATGTCAATATGTACCAAGATGAGTCAATCTATATCAATTTGAGATAATTTGTGCCAAAAATATAAATTTTGTGTATGAAGGTTCAATTCATTTTAAAATCCTTACTATGCATTCTCTTTATTTAAGGTGAGAGATGCATCTTGTGATTTAATCATCTAAAAAAAAGGTTATACACATCATGTTATATAGAAAAACATGTAATCATGTAAATCAGGTGTTAACATGATTAGATTATGTTATAATATAAAAATTAGATCACTTAAGCATATATGAAACATAGATATTAATGGATACAAGTGTCATGTCAAGTAAAAATAGAAATACTACATGAAATAATTATCATCATAGTAATGATCATAAGAGCATTGAGTACTAACCATGTGTAAGATGCATGGTATATATCATAACATCACACAAAGGTAGAATACTTTGTGAAATGTATCACAACATCACAAGATCATTATATGTTTATATATTTATCCAAATAGAGTCATACACAATGTCATGGCCTTGATAAATAAAATTAGAAATAAAAACATGCATAATAACATAGTGTTACACATAGTAACAGTCACATAGAGAAATAGTTAAACATACAAGGAGTCACACAATGAACTCCCAATGTCATAAATAATAATATTCACACAAAGAAAGAGTCAAATATGAAAGGAGTCACACAATGAATACCAAAATCCACATATAGTCAAAGTTACATAGTGAAAGAGTCAAACATAAAATAAGTCACATGACGAACACTAAATGTCTTGTAGGGCATGAGTCATATGGAAAAAGAGTCAAAAATAAAATGGGTCACACAATGAACACCAAATGTTACACAAATAAAGAGTCACACAATGTAATATGCACTCAAAGATAACACCACGTAACACAAAACAAAATCAATCATCCATAGAATATAATAAAATATAATATTGATAGAATACAATACTCTAAGTAATATACATAAGAGAAATTTATTTTTAATATGTGTAAATAGCTCTGTATGATCAATGGAATGACCATATAAAGATGTAACATCTATAAATTTATAAAGATGACACCAATGTAAGCTTTCCCCCAATGATAAAATGTAGCCTTTGGGTGTAGGAATGTCCTACATCTGAATGTCTATGTCATATACAACTTGTATGTATTACATCTCACTCATTCATATCATGAAATTCATGTGCATAGAGAAATTGGATATGTCATATACCATGTATGTGATAAATAATAAATGAATCATGTAAATTATACACACATATCATGCATATCTCAAGTTTTTAATTTTTTGCATATTTTAATTTTTTTATTTAATTTTTGAATTTGAGTTATGTCAATGCTAAAAAATGATCCCATCAATAAGATACTCATGTGTAGGTCCTAGGTAAATATTAATAAGTGTCACCCATTATGGGCAAGTAATAACATATGTATCTATATGTTAATATATGTATGTTTTTTAACTATAGCAACCATAGTATTAGGTGGATTATATTATATAGTATGAGGTCATCTTTTATTTCATTGTGTAATACATAGATTATCCTACATAACTAGTTTAGGATGTGATAGAGTAGGTAATGCCTTCTGAACTATGATAAATTTGTAATGTAATGGAAATTAAAGTTTTGGTTGTCTAAGAAGATCAATTACCTTTATTTTAATTGATTTCATATAATGGACCTAAATAGGTTATATAACAGGCCATGGTATATCCTTTTGAGGAAATATCTATGCCAAAATATGATAATAATATGGTATTATTAGAAATATAACCATTTTATTTCTATAAATATAATTCATGCATTAGTGTACCAAAAATGGTACTCCATAAATTTTATGTATCTAGGGATGCCCAAAAAACATGTTGAATGCCCATGTACTAAGTAGAACTAAGAATAAAGTAGTAATTTCCACAAGGCATATCCTAAGTAGTAATAAAATGTTCTCAAGAGGGTATTATCTCTTTTCATCAAATCCTTTGATAATATTTATTGTATCTATTAAGTCCTTGTGTTTGTCATAATGAAAGTGTTTTTATTTGAACCATTATCTAAAATGACACTAAGTATAGATTGTGAGTTAATGTAGGCACATAAAAAAAATGGCACATATATTGTATCATCATCAACAATCATGTTCATAGAATTTAGTAGTAGGTTTATGTGCCTATGTACTTTTAAGTGTACTAATAATTATATGTAGAGGATGTTCTTATTTAGTCATAAAAGTGTAATATGTTAGTAGAGGATGTGAATTTCAAGTTATATGCACTTAAATATAGGGAAGGGATCATAAAATATTTTTAATTTCACATTACCAATAGGGTGTGTCTATTGTGATATAGTTTCGATCAGTTGTACACCAATCCTCTTGTGCAAACCCTTTAAGATACCAAAATCAACCCAATTTCACTGTCATATCATGCAATGGAACCTTGTGTGCTCACTCAAAGTGTAAAGAAGGGAACCAAGGTAGGTAAACGTTAGTTGCATGTATTTGTGGTGGTCTACATAGTCTTGTTTAGTAATACCCACATGTGCTAGTACTTAGATTCTAAACTTTACTATATTAATAGTAATGAGGCAAAAGAGTTTAACTTATGAATAAGTTAATCATCTTAACCAAAATAATCACTTGCTCCTAAGTATAATATCAATAATTTTCACTCGAAATAGAGATAATGTTAAAAATTACTATGAAATATTATCATTCATAAAGTCTATTACATAGCCATTTAAGATTACAAGGTGCTCATGGTGATTAAAAATTTAAAAACTATCCTTACAAGTTATATCCCTACTTGATACTACTTCTTTGGTTCACCAATTCTCTATAAGTATTTTGGCAATTTTTTTCTAAGGTATCACACTATATATCCTCTATCTCAAGTGTCTATCTTATACAGATTTTTAGGATATCTTTGGGTCACCAACTGCAACCACATAATAGTTTATGTGTCATTTATCCATTAAGTAGTTATTTCTATGGTTGGATTGAGGTCATATACCTAGACATTTATTATCACTTTTGAGCTATTTATCAGGATCAGTTATTAGTTATAAAATTTTCCATTTATCCCCATAATATTTACTATAGTTTATGGATTCACATGGATCCATCTATCTTATTTCTATTGTTTAATAATTTTATGCACATGGACTTGATTTTTTATTAGCTCACACATAATGTACTTGTAGACCATGATGGGTGCATATGCACAAGGGGTAAGTGGTTCAATACATGTTGTAGACATCTAAAACTGGTCACTAATAACCTCTAATTAGGCTTTTGGCCAATTTCCACTTAAAATGCACAATTTGGAATAAGAACACTAAAAAACATTAAATGATGTGAAACTGACATATTCAAGTACTAATTTTGGCTAGGGTATCCCTAAATGGGCCAATGCAATTTATGGGCCAACTAGCTTTGATTAGTTCATTTCAAGTCAAAATGCCAATTTTGCACCCACATGCTCTAGACTACTCTTTCCTATCAAATATTTTGCTCAAGATGTGAGCTTTTATTATTTGTTGTTGGTAACATTCTAAATGAGAATATAGATCTAATGCATCTGACAGTGCCTTACAATTCGAATCTAGTCAAATTTAGGACTAATAACAAGGCATTCTGATCAATTTGGGTAATTTGTGCATAATGTGCTTAATCATGCTTAAGAGCTAGTTAACCCAAATCAAGGCCTAATCAATAATTCCATGGAAAATTGTTGAATACTTTGTTTTGGAAATGAATATGGAATATCTACATCATCAAGTGACCTCATTTCTTGGGAAGACATCCCTAGGCCATAAATGCCACAAATATCAAGATTCATTCCCTCCATGCCTCATTAATGCCTTCCATGATGCCCTCCATGCCTCTTAATTTTACATTCTTCAAATTTCATGATAAGGATAATTACAAACTTAATTCCAAAAATTGAATTAATCCTCAACCACACATCTCAATCTTGAGATGGATGATTGAGGTTAGTTCTGATCAAATCTAAAAATTTATAAATATGAAGCCTCATAGCATCATTTCTAAGCTATTTTGGTGCAAAGTTATTATGCTCAAATATCTTCAAAGGATGTGATTATGAAAATTTATAATGCCAAATTGATTCTAAGCCAATCCAAGCCACAAGCCAAATGTGCCAAGGAGAGATAGAGGTAGCCAAGCTTCCATTGCCAAGGACTTCATGAGCACAAGCTGAGAAAGCCATAATTACAAAGGCATTTGGAGAATCCAAGGAAGGTGAAGGAACTCTTGTATTTGATTCCTTAATTTTTAGTTGTGTTTGTCATTTGATTTTGTTAACTAATCTCTCCATAGTGTTTAGGTCTAGAGATGTTATGTTATTAGTGTGTTTATTTAACTTTGTTTTTCATTTTGGAACTAACACCATACTAACCATCCTATCTTGAGTCAAATTCCTAGATCACATAATGGCATACCCAGTGGGACAAGACACATCCCACACATGAAGGAGATCCTTTTGCAACTTCAAAATATTTATTCAAGCTCTTAAAACTCTTGAAAATTGATTTTTTAGCTTTATTTTGTCATTTTTGGTTGCCATGATTTTTACATAGTAACTAACATCAGTAGAAATATCAACATTAGCTAGATATTGGTTAGTTGTAACTGATGTTGGTCACTGTGTTTTTTCCAAAAACATAGACCTGTGACATACTTTTCAATGTTTTTTGTTTCAGACTCAAAAGATCTTCAAAACTAAAGGACTTGCTAACAATTTTTCTGTAGGACCAAGCTTAAGATTTGCCTAAATCATATTTAACACACCTTTTCATGCTTAAAAATTAATTAGGAAACTTGTTTTGTATGTTTAACAAAGAATTTATGTGTTTTTGGTGAATGTTTTTGCAAAGTTTACAACTAAGGCCAAGGGGTCAAATGAATACCACCAAACATTTCATTTGGGTTTTAAAATTGAACACACTTGTCAATTCTTATTTGCAATAGTTATTTAATCAAATTTTGTTTGGTAAAATGAGATATTTTATGCGTATGCTCTTCTATTTTTCCCCTATAGGTAAAACCCTTGGAATCAAAAGTGCCATTTCTATTGCAAATAGCCTAGTCCAAGGCTTAAAAAGAAAGTCATCTAAAGAACTTTCCAAAAACTCATCAAAGTTTGGGTGATCTTGAAAATGACCCTAAAGTCTTTCTACTTTCATGTTTTCTTTGTTTTTAAGCATCTTGGCTTGTGAGGGGGACTTCATCACCTCCTACAAGTTATTTAGGGAATCTTTGACCCAAAGTTTTAACACCTGGCATTGAATTTATTTGGCTCCTTTAGAGTTGTACATAGAATGTAATGGCACTTTGGACATCGAAATACACTAAGCAAACAATAGGATGTAGTGGTTTAAAAAAGGACTAGACCTTTTTACAACAAGATAAGTGAAATGGACCCAAAATCCATGCTTTTATTTTGCATTGTTTGGTGTGAAAGTCATTATGTAATTGATTCCCCTAGAGACATTCAAAAGTTTGCTAGTTCAGTCAACCCCACATTGTTATACCCTTGCTAGGACTTGGATGATTATACTTAGTATATTTCAGACATTTTTACTTGGTATGTTTTGAGACTAAAACTTGTTTGTTTATTCATAAAGCCATGTCAAAACCATTTTGTATATATGTAACTCTTTTGTCTAAAGAGGCATTATGCTGGCCATTTTACACCACACTTATGCCTTGAAATATTTGCTAAGCTTATTTGTGTGTGTGTCATTTGAGTTGTAGAGGGTAGTGTTATGATGCCCAAATCATGTCAAACCATTTGTACCTTTGAGTCTTTTGAAACATAGTATTGATCATATCATTCGAGCATTCTTACATCGTTAGGCTACTCAATTTGTTTTAAGACTAGTTCACCTTGTGAGAAAAACCATTTGTTTCAAACCATGTCATGTATACCATTTGGACCTTTGTCTTGTGTTGTCATGCTGTCCAATGTTATCTAACCTATTTGGTCAAATCCTAGTTTTAAACATTGAGTTTTAAATTAGGCTTGTTAAGTTTGGATTCAAAAATTGATTGATTTCTATTTAGGCATTAATTCATGGGGCTAATACATAGATCTTTCTATTTTGGGTTGCTTAACTTTAGTTAATCGATTAACCAAATTTGAAAACTATTGATGGTTTATTTATTCAGTACCTATCCTTATCATTGTTTGTGCCTTTATTTGGGAAAACATAGTCTTTCTCCAAAAAGATTTTACCTTATGCCTTATGCCAATTGATCATGTTTATGTTTGATTCCATGTGTAAGGTCTATGTAAAAGTTGTTTTCAAACTTGTTAGATTAAATCAAATCATATCAGCCTTTATTTCAAGTCTAGATTTTGACATTGTTTGGCCAAAAGTCCTAGCACATGTCTATTTGTTTGAGCCTAGATTTTGAATCCACATTGGGAAAAAATACATAGCAAGTCAACTTGTCCCTTTACTATTTTAGACCTTGTTTAGAACACTTTGACCTAGACTTTCGACATGTTGGTTTTTATTGAAATGCTTGACCTTTGGTGTGTATTTAATTTGACATTAGACATTTGATGTTAAAATTTTATGCCAAGTCTTAGCATAAACCATTTTGGAGATACAAATCCACTTTCAAACCACATTAGAGATATAGATCCACCCCTTTGACCAAGTTGGACCAAGTTTGAACCATTTGTATTTTGGATCATTTTTTAGAGTTTGTAGAACACTAAGCCTTTTTATTTTTGGAGATTTCATCATTTATGAGGATATGTCTAGCTAAACTTATGGTGGAGTCATGTAAAATATAAATTATGATAGAATGGCCACACAAAATCCCACTAGGAACCCCTATAAATAAATATTTTCTAAGGAGTTTTCTTATTCTCCCTACAATACTCCATATGGGGAACATAGTCAAAATCCATGAAATGCAAATTGAGACATTGATTGGTATGAAGAGGATTGTGAAGAATACTTTGAAGACCAAACTATAGATAATGTTGTTTTGGATATGAATCCATACCCTCTTTTCAATAATCAGTACATGGAACATAGTCAAGAACCAACTTATGAGCCAACTTACAACTGGGATTATATGGTTTATGAGGAAGACTTGGATACTTTAGCTTATGTGAGTAATCAGGATACACCACATCATACCATTTCTATCCTAGGACCACAATGTCACACCATTTCCATACCAAGACTTCATACTTTAGTTTGTGAGAGCAACCAAGCTCCATAATTCCTAACTATTTTTATACCAGAACCTCATCCTTTGGTTTGTGCAAGCAATCAAGCTCCACAACACCCCTTCATCATTCCAAGACCTAGTCTTTTAGCTTGTACAAGTAATCAAGCCCCATAACACCCTATCATTACCATCTTAGGAATTTGTCCTTTGGGTCCTGTGAGCAATCATGTTCCTCGAGGCCCTACCATTATCAAACCATAAGTCATCCCTTCCAAACCTCAACCCATCCAATCATTTGAAGACCAAGCTATGTTCAAAACTGGTATCTTCCAACTCATTAGAAAATAAGTCCAAAATAACCAACCAATCCAAGATGTTTTTGTTGAACCATACATTTATGATAAGTCAACCTATGATAAATTGCCTATTGATCCTATACCAGTTATCAAGGAGTCTCACTTTAATGATCTAGTCTTTGTTGAGTCACTTCTTAATGATTATAACCACCTTTAAGAAAACCATTACCTCAACCATATTATTATTTTTCAAGAGCCTCTTATTGACAAGCGAATCTCTAAGGAGTTGTCTCTTGACCTTTTCCCCATTGTAGAGGAGACTCACTTTGATAAACCAGTCTTTATGGAGCCCATTATGCCATTATAGGCCATTACTTGTCCAAAACCAAATATTCAATAAGACATCATTGTAATAGAGTACCCATTAGATGAATAATCATAGTTAGAGTCAAGTTTTACTCTTGGACTGACATCAGATTTAGCATTAGAATTAGAATATGAATCAACATCAGTCTCAACATCGAGTTCAAAGTCCCTTGAGTTAGAATCAAATTCAGATATAAAATATGTTCATGACTATTACAACATTGGTTATGCATGCCTTGAAGATCAGTTTGAATACATTTTTTATCTTTATATGGTTTTTGAGGATGAGTATTTCAACTTCGATACAAGTTATCCTAGTATCTTCTAAAAGGATTTTGAAACCTATCCCCATTACATTACCATTCCACAAGCCATTACCATACACCAAAATAACCATATCATTGACATTCCATCTCCCCTAAGTGTTAATTGGGATATATAAAATCATACTTTGTTGAACTACATCCATGGTGACATAGCAGTTGAATAAGGGCAAGGAGGCTAAGACCACATTCGTATAGCATAAGAACACTCTCCTAGCAAAACCTTTTTGAAGGTGGTAGGGGATAATCAAAGTAAAAACTCAACATCTTCTAGTGAATTTTTTTTTGGAAGCACTAGAAGAGAATCAAAGTCAAAATTCCACATTCCTTAGTGAAACCTTCTCAAAGGAGATACAAGACAATCAAGATAATTTCATTAGTGAAAACCTTTTTGAGGCACCAATAGCTGAGCATAAAATTTATTCACTACTTGATGAAGACAAAATCAAAGATCAAATCCAAATATCTTCCAATCTATAGCCTAATAAAGTGGTAGATACTCAAGATCAAACAAAAAAAAATATGGTGGTCCTATTGAGAGAACAAGTCTTTGGCCTTGCAAACTAAATTTATGTTGAATCTAGCATTAACAACATTACGTGTGACTAAAAATCCCAATCTTTATTTATTTCCCCACCATTACCCTTTTCATTATCATCTACCATTCCATTTCAAAATTAAACCTACCTTTTATTATTTGTCCTTGTTTACCATCCATGTCCACACTTTCCTTTGTAGAGGCTACAAAGATACCTTGTCTTGATGTTTGAAGGAATCATAATCAATGACCAACAAAGATCACAAAAGAATTCTTAACAACCCAATCTATAGCCAATTCTTGATAGAGAAAATATTTAGATGAGGTATGGGCTATAAATTAACATGATCGAGTATTTTGTTTGTATCATTTATTGATTAGGATGTGCATTTTCATATCAAAAAGAAAAATAGAGTCATATGCCATTTACCACACCTAGGCTAAAAACATGTACCATACCATTTCAAATTGCCATGCCATTGCCATTGTTACATATCCTTTTTCCATTGTCATGTATCCTTATATTCACCCCATCACTTAGGGGCAAACCCTCTTACCATTTATCCATCTTATCATTCCATTCCTATCTAGACCAAAGCTAGTTTTTGGTCATCCTACCCAATCCTATTTTGATCTTGGTTACTTTAGTTCTTCCTACACTTTTTGTGACAATATTTTTATTAGGTTTTAAATATTATCAAATTTGTGTTTAAATGATAGTCTATGAAATTAGTGTGATAGTTAATTTGGCAAGATATCTTTCATCATATCAAGTTTGTTTATGTGAGCCTGATTATAACTGCCTATGGGCAAATCAATGTTTGACCAGTCTTGCTACTAATTATAACCACCTATGGGAAAATTAGTGTCATTGACCTATGCCATTGTATCCTAGTTATAACCACCTATGGGAAAACTAGGGGAAACACTTGTTTATCATGCATTGTTGCATCACTTTGCCATTATTGTTTTCATTTGATTGGCTATTAGATAGATTTGAGAACTTGTTGGGACCTAGTTGGTTTTTCCACACCTTTTGTGTGGATCAAATTAATATGACTTGAGGTTATTTTGAGATTATGTGGGTCATGCTTAATTCATGTTGAGGTCACCTCAGTCCTCCTTTCCATACACTCTCACCATTTTATGAGCAACCTAAACCAAACGCTCTCACCATTTTGTGAGTAGGTATCTTGTCATTCTCTAACAAGTTAAGATACCTCAAAATTCCAAAAACATTCATAACATTTCAAAAATACAAAAATATTTGTCCTATCTAAGCCTAGTCAGTTATCTTTGTTTTACCTGACTGGGGCATTGTCATTGTTAGGATGATTTTTTTTGCTTTTATTTTTTTGCTTTTTTATTTGTTTATTTATTTTAGGTTCCTTATTTTTTTGTTTCTTTGTTTATTCATTTGCCTATTTATTTCCTTTCAAAACTATTTCCTTGACTCAGTATATATGTGTTCATTGGGTGATTCTTTCAGCACATTATTCTTGAGTCCATCCATATTTCATCCATTGACATTGTCACCATGGTTTTTTATCATTGGTGCATTATTTTTAAAGTGTTTATTATATTGGGAGTCAGTCCTTATGCATATTTTGGCCAAGTATGTATGGTGTTCAATCATGAAACCTACCATCACATGCTACAACAAAAATTAGCTTTAAGGTCTATAATCAATTTAGCTGCAGAAGTTTCTCTTTAGCACCTTGGCAAATCTTTTCACCCATCTTGATCAAATCAACCCATTGACCATTCTAGTTGTATCATTTTTAATCAGGATGAAAATCTCTTTGTTAGTAGGTATAACTAAATCATTCACATTGATTAATCTTATTCCTCTATCCATCTCTTTCATCACTTTGCATCCACTCATATTTAGTCTATATTTTAGGTTATATCTAAGAGTTATGCTTACTAATCAACCCTAACTGGGGCATAATTATCTTTAATCAATCTAGGTCCTCTTAATGATTATAACCACCTATGGGAAAGTCATTATTTTAACTTTTATTACTGATTATAACTACCTTTAGGTAAATAAGTATCCTTTTTACATCAATGCATACAAGTATTTTCTCATTTGGATTAATCTCAACCATGGGTTAATTCCACCTTTCTTATTGTTTCTTTTTGAGGGACCATTCATCAAAAAATGTGATTGCCACTCCCTCAAGGGGGAATCATGATACGCTTCCTAAAACCATTTGGAGCTTTGTTCTTCAACCATCATCTTCTTTTTGGTATATATGCCATTTATCATTATTTGAGAAGACATTACTTTGCCTATGGTTTAAAACATCTTCCCAAGTAGGGGAAAACTATAGACACCTAAAATTGGCCATCGATAACCTCCAACCAAGCTTTTGGCTAATTTCTACTTAAAATGCAAAATTTGGCATAAAACACTAAAACATGCTAAATGATGTGAAACTGACATATTAAAGTACCAATTTTGGCTAGGGTATACCTAAATGGTGTAATGCAATTTATGGACCAACTAACTTTGATTAGTTCATTTCAAGTCAAAATGCCAATTTTGAACTCACATGCTCTAGACTGCTCTTTCCTATCAAATATTTTGCACCTGTGTTACTTGTTGTTGGTGACATTCTAAATGGGAATATGGATCCAACACATCTAATTACACATTCCAATTCCAATCCAATCAATTTTAAGACCAATAACAAGGCATTCTGATTAATTTGGGTAATTTGTGCATAATGTGCTTAATCATGCTTAAGAGCTAGTTAACCCAAATCAAGGCCTAATCAAGAATTCCATGGAATTTTTTGAATACTTTGTTTTGAAAATGAATATGGAATATCTACATCATCAAGTGACCTCATTTCTTGGGAAGACATCCCTAGGCCTTAAATTCCTCAAATATTAGGATTCATGCCCTCTATTCCTCATCAATGCCTTTTTATGATGCCCTCCATGCCTTTTAATTGCCCCTTCTTCTAATGTCGTGATGAGGACAATTACAAACTTAATTCTAAAAATTGAATTAATCCTCAACCACACATCTCAATATTGAGATGGATGATTAAGGTTGGTTATGATCAAATCCAAAAATCTATAAATAGGAGGCCTCACAACATCATTTCTAAGCTATTTTGGTGCAAAGTTATTATGCTCAAATATCTTCAAATGATTTTATTATGCAAATTTATAATGACAAATTTATTCCAAGCCAAGCCAAGCCATAAGCCAAAGGTGCCAAGGAGATATGGAGGTAGCCAAGCTTCCATTACCAAGGACTTCATGAGCACAAGCCGAGCAAGCCACCATTACAAAGGCATTTTGATCATCCAAGGAAGGTGAAGAAACTCTTTTATTTGATTCCTTACATCTTAGTTATGTTTTTCATTTTCTTTTATTAACTAAGCTCTCCCTAGTGTCTAGGCCTAGAGATGTTATACTATTAATGTGTTTATTTCATTTTGTTTTTCATTTTGGAACAAACACCATACTAACCATCCTCTCTTGAGTCAAATTCCTATATCACACATGTTACTTAACACTTAGGTTAGTAGTGATGATATCTACTTTTAGTAGTCACATATTCTCTAAGGATTAGTTATATTTAATTTTTGGGGTCAACATCACCCCACACTAATGTGGTTGGCCATCCTCATATAATTTATTTATTTATTTGGCTTACATTTCCTATTCAATCCACCTATTTACAATAGTTTATTTCACCATAATAAATTTATTATATAGATTTAGAATTTTTGGTAAGCTCATGTGCTTTGTGCCTCTTTTTGAGATGCAATTCATTTTCTAGTGAAAAGTAAAACTTGTGCACTATTTAATAGTTTTCCTTCAATTGGGTGGGGATATACCCTATGTATTATTTAAAACTACTTAGTTAACTACATGATAACATATATAAATGGAGTACATGCTCCCTCTTTTCTTTCTTACTCAGTATCCTCCTCATGTACCTTTTATTCTTATGCATCAACTTTAGCTCTTCTTAGTGGGGTGCATGTATATTTCCCTGTTGGCTATAGGTCCTAGTTTCACTCATGATAACCTTCCTTTATGCATCCTTTGTGATTTTATTAGGCACCCTCATTCCTCTACTCTTCTACCTCTACTTTCTACCTACATGTTTTTTCCTCATAGGTTGCACCTAAATTGATCTCAAAAGTTGGGGATCCTTCTTAGATGGCTCCAACCATATAATTAAGGATAATTACTTAGTGCATTTAATTGGATTCTTCCCTTCAAACTTACCTCTAAGTCAAGGGAGGTTTAGGCATACACTACTAGGTATATTAGTGTAGAGACCATCTATCTCCACTCCTTTCCACTCTATCACATTTTCTCTTTGACATCCCACCATCTAGTAGGTGTACTGCTACACAACATCCACCACACATTCTCTTCTCCTACTAAGTATCTTATATTCTTTGGTGAAAACCTATGATCACCATATTCGAACCACTCATTATTTACATTTGGGTCTACATATTACACTTTAATTCTTTTACTAATATAATATTTATGGAGAGCACTGACTCACTATGTTGGAAGACTAAATGCATGAATGTTCCATTGGTTGAAGTTCTCGGTAGATATACATCCTTACCAATTTTATTCTTGCATGAAAATTCTTGTAACATGTCCACAAAATAAATTATATTATTATTATAAAAAATATTGTGATGTGTTTAGCTCTTTGGTTTTAGAATAGGGGATCCTCAACTCCATTCAATAGATCTGGACCCTCCTACCCATACTCTTCATACCCATATCCTAAGTTTCTCAACTTTTATCAATTTATGCCTTACAAAATTTTATCTTAACATCAACCCACTTTCATCATTAAACTCCTTAAGTTACTCTTTTTAACATTTTCTATGAGCTAAATCTCCCTATTTATAGATATGAAGATGGGTTAATAGTCGGTCTAATTTTTAAGTAGGTAGTTGTCTTTTAAGTGAGTTTGTTGCCTATTTCAAACATATATGCTAGTGTAATATAATTGCATCATACCTTGAGCCCTTAAAGTTTGATATGTGTCTTTACGAGTCATGCCCCAATCCCTTAAATGTTAATAGTAATAACTTCCATTATCTTTGTTAGACTTGTTAGTTGTCAACTTTACTATTGGTGAGTTAATAATTTGTCATTTTATGTCATTGGGATCCATGCCTATCAATTCATATTATAATTTAGCTTATCTTGCATGCTATCGTCATTTTTCATTCCATCATCATTATGCACATGTCATTATATATACTTATTCTATGCATGAAATATTTTATTTTACTATCTACGTGCCATTTTTCTATCCTCTAGGCACCACCACCCCATTCTAAATTATGTGTATGTTCATCTACCATATCAATCCTTTATCTCAGGGTGCCTATTGGCCTATTTTTCACCAAGATCAACATTTTTGGTTGGCATAAAGTGAATTTTCAGAATTTTTAAGTGTGATGATCCTCACTTAGAAACTTAGAAATATAGCATAAGGATTCTAAAGGAAATCCCTTACCTGACTCATCTAGCTAGACTTACAAGGCACACATACTATTACATTCTACAATCAGCTACCATGATTAAGAACTACCCTATTATATTATATCAAAATTAAAAATTAGATAAAAGAAATGTATGAAGCCTTAATACATGTTGGATCAAGTACCATTAGCCCAAATATATATTAAGTTGACAATCCTTGAAATTTCCTAAAACATTACATGTTTTGATGAGTGTAGTGGGAGATCACTTTCCACCAAACTATCATGGGTGAGGGATCCTCTTAGTAAGACCTCACCATTACTATGTAAATCATGCCACATTGTTTGTTAGGTATTATTATTAATATTTCCCCCTCTTTTGCATTCATTATGCACCCTTTTTTTTGTAGTTTACTAGGCACATTCAAACTACTTCTTGCATCTTAGGTTAACTCATACAAAAAATACACAAGGGTGGGACCAGGACATTTTTTTGGGTGACAACCTTTGTTTGAATCACCTTATTAAATTTGTATGCAAATCATGGAATCTATATTTGATTTATGCTCAGAAGGTACTTGATGCTAACACATGGGGTATTCGATGAATTTGGGGGTTGGGGTCTTGATCGTACTGTGCTATACCTTCAGTTGATCACTTTGCAAAAAAATTTATCCTTGAAATGCATGGCTTAGTTCTCATTCTTAAAAAGGGTGTTTGCATGAAATACACCACATCATCATTTGGCAACCTCATATGAGTCTTACGCCCATATATTGTTGGCAATAATTGTGTAATCATAGGTAGACTAAACATTATACCAACTTAGGAAGTTAGCCTTATATGGTTCAAAGATTTCCATGTCATGTATTATGGCATTGAATTTTTTTTTGATTTCATTCACTCACTCAAAACTTTACACAAAAGGTGGGACTTGGTTGGTTTTAAATGGAATCGCCATGCACTATCTTCCATTATCGAAGCTTGGGTAGTGCTACTTGTCTAAATTATTAACACATTACCTGAGTCTTCCAGGTAATACTGGCTAATTTTTAGCCTCAACAAGATCCATTTACTCAAAGTCTATGTAAAATTTTACATCAATTATCTTGATTTTATAATTAGGAAAGATGCCCATGAGATGCACTTGAGTCTTGTTCCTAGTGAAAAAGACATAAGGTGAAAGTTATAGCATATGAATACTAATCTTGTGCCACATATCCCATATGAGGATATTAATCTCAATGTTTATATCCATTAGGATGCCTCATATTGACCAACCATTGATATCTACATTGATGAGTAGTTCCTAGTCATAACCCTTAATCCAGATTATTCTCCTCTCATGGCCACATGCCAGATTAAGGGCATGCACATTAGTTAGTTTCTTATCCTCATACTAAACCAAGAAAATTTTGAGCATGGTAGACATTTATTTAAAATGTATGAGGTTTAATATGTTTGTGAGGTCATTATATTATTCTTTATAAATTTAGAGTTTAATCTAAGCCTTCTTCTCCAGATACTGAATGAGCTAAAACTCTCCCTAAAATTCATGAATTGTTGTCATGGTTTCACTTAGCACATTTTCTTGGTGTGATTTATCTGAATAAAGTGTCATGGGGATTTTGGGTACACCATCTTAGTTTTTAGCCTCTTAGGATCATATCTTATCCTTACTTTTCCCTTGAAAACCACTGATAGTTAGGTAGTGAAACCACCTCATGTCATCATATGCACCTTTGCTCCAATATTCTTCTTCTTCTTCTTATATGCCTATGAGTCATAGTGTTCTAGGATGTGCACATATCATACCATCATGATGCTTTTATTAGGTTTTCCCTCTTTGATGATCTTCACATATAGGTATGGGAATTCATAAACCATGTATACACTTTGTTAATACCCACTAGTAGGGTATTAGGGGTAGTCACACAAATAGTGGTCTAGTAACCCACACATAAAATAAGAATCCTATGGGAACCACCCACCTTTGTTCCCTCTATCATGGCCTCTATTACCATGATACTTCCCATTGCCACTATAAACTTAGTTTTATGGTTCTTGTTTGGATGTTAATATCGCATTCCTAGTCCTCATACCTCATGGAGTGCATTTATAACCTTAAAATATTAAGTCTTGTGGGTGGAGGAATCACAAATATTATAATACATGGACACCTCTATATGGGTTACACACTATAGAAGAGGGAAATATTGCATGTCATGGCCCCTATGTAAAATTTCACATGAACTAAGGAAGGCCCTTACATTCCTCCTTGGTAAATTATTCTTGTTATGCCCCTCCATCTTTCCATGGATGCACCATAGCCTAGTCTATGTGTCATGTGAAATATTTAATGTTAAATTATATAATAGTTATTCCATTGACATAATATGTGCTTTTATGGTTAGGTTAACTTTCATGTCTTCACTCCTAACAACTTCATCTCTTAATTTTACCTCCAAAACTTCTCTTGGTTCAGAACATGCCCTCATATATAGGGAACTCCAAATCAACATGCTCAACCCTCTAACAAACCATTGTGCATGTTGTACTAGGAGAATAAAACAAGATAGATTGGACATTAGGGTTTTAAACATAACATCATATGATTGAATTATCTCTATGTGTTTTTGCTTGATCTCATTAAGTGTAATAATGATAGGCTACTTAATTTTAGGGATGTTGAACTCCTTGAGTAATGTAAATTTAAAGATGCCAAAGTCCATCATAATCTAGTTAGGGTCCAAATCATTTATTAGGTATAAATATGATATAGTAGAATAGATGTAAATAATCATGACTTTCACTCCAACAAAATTACTTCCTTTGTGTGTTATATGAGATTACACTTATGAATATGCTCAATGACATTATCAACCCAATGATACTAAAATTAAGCTTAAATAAATTACATAATATATCTAAGGGGTAGACATAAGTTAAATAGGAATGTACTAGGATTGTATCATTGACACATTATCTGAAGGCATGCTTGAGCCTTGACTTCCTCTTATTGGTGGCATAAGTCCAATTATTTTAATTAATTGTATTACATCTCCTCCAACCATTTGGAGTTTTTTATGCATCATTAATAGTCCTCCAATGCCTATCACTCCATTATGTGTTTAACTAATTATTTAAGGTCTTATATCCCCTGTGATTAGTTGCATACCATAATACATTATATCCTCATATTATGTTAACTCTATGACCACTAGTTCAAACATCAGGTAAAGTATTACCTACTATAGTGAACATACTTCCTCCTCATATGAGATAAATCATTTTATGTTTCCCAAACCTGTAGGGTCTAAAAATTATTCTTATAATTTATAATGAATGTGTGCTTTAGATAGATGGGAACTGGGCATTCCTTTGATAGTATCCCTAAACTTGTCTTATTTCTAGTATACATTGACCTCTTCTTCATATACTCACACTTGATCACTATCACTAAATTAATCATCATTATAACACAAATACTTTGTGCTAGAGTCATCCTCATTCCATTCTTGATCTTCACAACATATCTTGAGTCAGAATATCCATTTTCCCTAGGGTCCTTTTCAACAATCACCTTCTATCAATTTTCATTTTATCTGTGCCTCCTAAGCTCATGCTTGTCTGGTATCTCCATGGTTAATATTCCATTCTACCACTCAAATATCATTCTGATTTCAATTTCTACCCTTCACACTAAACACACATTCAATAATTTAGCTAATAAATATCATGTTTTTTATGTCACCTACACTTACCATTGCAACAAAAAAATTTGATTGGTCTCAGTAATGGAATAAAAATGTTAGGGTCTAGTTTTGGTCAGTATTTCACAAGTCCTCTCACATGAACCCTTTAGGAAACCAAAATTCAACCCATTCACACTAGAATATCATTCAAGGGAACCTTACATGATCACATGAAGAATAGAGATGGGAATTAAGTTAGGTTGGGGTTAGTTGCATGCATTGGCCGTGGTCAACATCATATCATGTACTAATACCCACACATGATGGTACTTAAAGTTTAAAATTTACTATATTAATATTAATGAGGAAATAAGTGCTCATATTACCATTAAGTTAATCATACTAACTAGAATCATTACTTAATCCTACGTATAATATTAATATTTTTTTCTCACAACAAAGATAATACTAAAAATTACTATAAAATATTATTATTATTCATCATAAAGTTGATTACATATCCATCCATGATTACAAGGAACTCATGGTAGTTACAAAATTTCCCTATACTAATTTTCTAGTTCAGTAATTCTATATAATTATTGTGGTAACATTTATTTAAGGTCTCACACTATATCCTCTATCTCAAGTGTCTATCTTACATACACTTTTAAAATATTTTTAGGTCACCAAATGCAACCACTTAGTAGTTAATGCACCATTTGTCTACTTGGTATTTATTTCTATAGTTTACTTGAGGTCATCTATGCCACCACTTGCCATCACTTCTAAACTACCTCTTAGGATTAACTATTAGTCATAAATTTCACCATTTATCCCTATGATCTCTGTTTTAATTATTGGATTCACATATATCCATCTATATTGATCTTATTATTTTGAAATTTTGTGCACATGGACTTGATTCTTTATTAGGTCACAGTTGTCTTACTAGTAAACCATATTGGGCATACAAGTGAACATGGGGTTGGTTTAGTGCACACCACTTTCTACTTCCTTAGTTTAGTAGTGATGGTATTTGATTTAAATATTCATTCCAACTCCAAGGCTTGGTTTTACTTTGCTAAATTTTTTGGTTAAAAATGTCCTTCAATTATTTATAGATGCATTGATCTCAAGAATGTTATCATCCACTAATTTTTGTATTTTATGTCACAAATTGATGAATTTATTAGTTGAATGTCCTACACATATATGATATTCAAAATATGTATTACTATCTAATCCATTATATGGTTACATATTAATATAAATAACTTACTTCTATAGTATCTTATAAGGAGGTTTAGGTAACTTTGTAAACTACCTCCTTTGAGGAGCTTCCTAGACAAGTCAATTAATAGGCTAGGACACTAAATTAACTATGTTTTTTTGCATCATTATTAGTATAATTCACTTTGGATTTTAAAATTTTTTTACTCTAAAATTTTACACCATAAGTAGTTAGAAGGTTGGGCCCATAGTTTAGCTTATTCATATTAAGGAGATTAACTTTACAATTCTTGACTATATGGAATGGGTTATCAAAATATTTATTGAATATAATGAACTCATGTAGTAGGCCAAAAAAGGTTTTATTGAATATGTATTGTTGGAAAGTTGTTAGTGATGTCATGGTAATGTCATGGAGATATCCTGGTGAGTGGATGAAATGCTTTTATAGCCTAAATGATAATGTCAAAGTGTGCGATGTGCTTGGTCCTAGTTTGCTTGAAGTATGCTTGGTTGATATTTAGTGTTGATATAGATAGAGATTTTTAAGCATGAATAAGAATTATTGATCATGTGAAAGGGGTCCTATAATAGGTTTTATATGGTTTGAGTTTTTATGTGCATGAGTGGATTTCATCTGGTTGATCATAGTTTTCATCTAGAAACTTTGGGTCTGTTGGTAAAAAAATTGAGTAGGTAGTTTGATGATGTCAACATTTCCACATGGGAATGAATCAAGGGGAGTTGGCCACATGGTTTTGATAATAGTAGTCCCTAGTTGTTATTTTCTTTATCTCAAGTCATGCATCAAAACATGATCAAAGATATGAGGGTGGACAGTTGGCTACTCAGACATATTTTACTATGTTTCCAAACCTAGCCAAATTTTTAAAAGGGTTCAAGTAGAGTTGAGTAAGCATGTTGTTGAGTAAATATATTACTATTGTATAAAATTATTTTATAGACACACAGACACACACAGACACACACACACACACACACACACACACACACACACACACACACACACACACACACACACACACACACACACACACACACACACAAATGTATATAAAAATTCATATATTTAAATGTGTGTGTGTGTGTGTGTGTGTGTGTGTGTGTGTGTGTGTGTGTGTGTGTGTGTGTGTGTGTGTGTGTGTGTGTGTGTGTGTGTGTGTGTGTGTGTGTGTCTATGTTTATTCATGATTGTGGGCCATTTGAAATTCTAAGTTATGGTCTATTTTATATGTGGAATTTAAACACAATCATAATATTCAAGTTAAATCTTTGTTGGCTACTGGAAAATAATTTAATATAGTTATGTGTTTATATATCCATCTATATATAAGTGACACTCTTGAATTATTGACAAAATATTATTCTAATTTGAGTATACTATATACACTTATGCATATATTTATGGATGATTAAGTTCATTATATGTAATAATAGAGAAGTATAAATGCATTTGTTTACTGGACTTAATAAGGTTAAACTTAGAAGTGAATTCAATGAATTCAAGAAACTTCTAAATGTGTAGTATGTGAGAATTTTAGATCAAGCTATATTATTAATGACTATTATATAAATAACTTATTGATATACTTAGGAAAATGGAAATAAAGTGGTTTTAGGATGAGCTAACAAATAATTTTAGATAGATGAATCAAATTAAGTGAAAAGTTTCATATAAGGATAATAGTAACTTGAATTATGATGCTTAATTTTTATTGAATGGTATGACTATTTTGAAATTTGTTTATATAGATGATATTATGCTATAAATAAAACTAGTTGTTTGGCACTATTATATTGCATATGATGGATTGAATTTAAGTTTATGATGCTTCCTTATACTATTACATACTATAGCATCTAATAGAAAAAACTCGTTATGAATTTTGTTAGTTTTAATATTTTTAAATATATGAACCCATCTAGTATTAATGACTCTAAAAAAGTGGGTGAGATGGATTCTATGTACTTTATTAGTGTCACCAATATGAAAATATGGTGTAACATGCTTGAGTGGTATGTTTGAAATTGATTGATCTTTGAGATCTAATAACTATAAGGAAAATTTTGGCCAAAGTAGTGTTTATGGTTAAACATTGTCAATTCATCTGTTGGATTTAGTTTCCATATTTTGTTTGATATCATGTTAGAATGTAATTATTTATGCATAATACATTGCATGTATTAGTTATCTTATATCACACAGGTTCTAGTCGACACTCTTGATTCTTGCACCATCATTGTCTACCCATATGTGAAGAGAGACCATTCCATAGTTGGGAGATTGTGTGAGGGATCTATGGTTTGTGATTGGTATGGAAAAGAACTTGGATGATGCTCTCCCTCCCCTCAACAGTCATTCACTAGAGACCACACTTATGATTACTTATGGATGTTTTGAGTTGGATGTGACTCATATGCTTTGTTTAGCATTATATAGTTGCAAATTATTATGAAACCATGCATTATGTAAAGATGTTAATATGTTGTTATATTTAACCATTATAATAATTGGTTATAATATTATATCAATAGTGTCTAAAGTTGTAAATCTATATTTAGGATTTAATTACAATATTCATTTTCATAATCATAATTGTACTTAATTCTATGATCATTAGATAAATAGATTAGCTCTATACCTTGCTTATGGTTAACTTAAAATAATGTATTTAGTTAAATATCATTATGTTATGGTTTTAATGTGATGGAATATGTAAAATTAATTAGTGTAATTTTTTTAAAGTGTATTCTAGTTAAACCTAATGGGGTTATTCCATTGTGGTATCAGAGTTGAAGTTCAAAATTTATGACTTAATGAGTATACTAACACAAATGTATTATACTATTAACCAAAAATAATAATGGTGAATAGTAGACCTAGAGGTGAGGGTAATTAAAAAATTAACCCTCTAGTGGATACAAATTAATTTTCTATTGAAAAAATTACAAAGGTGGATCATATCCTCACAACCATGCATGAAACTAAGGACCAAATCATGGACTTAAAACATTAAGTGCATGGGCATGTTGAGGCAAATAACTAGGAATAACATAAGGAGCATCTTGCTAAGAAGGAAAAATCCACAAGAGCACTAGCATGAGGAAGTTCCATAAGATGCAAGAACTTAAGTTATTGTAGACCTAGCATAGGAAATGAAAAAGGTAAATCCATCCAAGTTTGATGGAACCATTTTGGGAGATGGAGCTGAAGCATGGATAACATAGATAGAGAATTATTTCAATATTTTAAATTACTCAAAAGACACTAAGGTAGTTTGAGGAGCATCTTAGCTTGCTAGAGAAGAAACAACATGGGAAAATAAGAAGGTTGAGATGAATCTTGACTCTACCACCACCATATGTGAGTAGTTCATGAAATTATTTAGGTCATGGTTGCTTTCTTAATTATATTTTAATTAAAATCTTATAGATTTTTAGAACCTTAAGCAAGGAGACCTTACTATGAATGAATATTGGGAGCAATTCACTAAGATCCTAAAGTATGTTCTACAGTATTAGGAAAATGAGATATTTTTCATCAAGAAGTTCATTATTTAATTAAAACCTTGTTTTGGTTGTGAGTGTATAAGCATGGGTCACATACCATGGATCAATTATTCAAAAAGGTAATTAAGTAGGAGAAGAAGATGAAATCTCTTGCTTAAGTTAGAGATAAATTCAAGAATAAGTTTAGAGGTCCTAAAATGACTTTAAAAAAGAAGAATTAAAAGAGGATCAGAGAATCCAAGAACTAATTTAAGAACTAAAATGCTAAGTTCAATAGTAGTTCAAGAAATAGAAAAAATAGAAATAGTTTTAAGGGAGATTTCAAGGGGAACCAATAGTCATATAGGATAGGACCAACTGGAGGATGCTTCATATGTGGGGGTGGTCATTACACTAGAGAGCATAGTTAAGGGAAATTAGATGGTAAGAAAAAGGGTTATGCATCATAACAAGGAATTTTTTAGAAATTGATTCATGTAGATATTGAAAATTATTAGGCTGAGTTCCAAATTTATCCAATTGAAATTTTAGGTATTTTGTTTGATCATCTAATTTCAATTTTGATTAGGGCCAGTGAATGTTTTATTATTGATATAATTCTTAATAAGTTGTTTATACAAGTTGGATGATGGAAAATGCATGGCTAGTATAGTATGAGAATTAATCAAAGGTTAAGGTTGACAAGTGTCTAGTGGAAGTTGAGATCAAGTTACATGAATTCACTATAATAGTGGATTTTTAAGCTACACCATTAGGGTCATATGATGTGATCCTAGGAGTAAATTGGATTTATAGGCATAAATCGAAGGTTGATTTCTATCTTAGAAAGGTAAAATGTTAGGATGATTTTTGAAATAAGACAACTTCTAGGTGAGAAAAGAGAATTAAAGCTTAGGCATATTTTTACAATTCAACTTAAGAAATCTTATAGAAAAGTATGTCAGGCATTTATTGCTAAAATAAATGAGATGAAAGAATCTAAGGAACCATAAATTGAGTATTATCCTTTTATTTGAAACTTTTAGGATGTGTGTTCATAAGAATTACGAAGATTACCAACCAAATGTGAGTTTAATTTATTGATTGACATAATACCTAAATTTGAATTGTAGTCTAAGGAACCTTACAGGATGACAACTATAAAATTAGTTGAGTTGAAAGATCAAATATAGGATTTGTTATTGAAAGGGTTGGTTCATTCAAGTGTGTCACCATGGGGTTGACCAGTGGTGTTTGTTAAGAAGAAGGATGGTACTCTTCACCTGTGTATTGATTATATGATGTTGAATAAGGTGAAAATAAAGAACATGTATCCATTACCTCACATTAATGATCTCTTTGATAAGATGCGAGGGGAAATAATTTTATATCAATAAAAGGATGGACATCATGTAAGATACAGTATTATTATATTTGCTATTATGTTTAATATCAACCTTAATATCAAAATAACAAGTACCTTTATTATCATATTATATGTAAATTATCTTATAATAAGAATTATGACATCTAGGGTGATTTTTGGATATTTGGGAGGTATTTTGAAACATTTAACTATAATATTAGCCACATCAAGGTAGTTATGATTGCCCAAATTATTTTACACTATATTGACACATTATTTGTCATAGATGATATAGTTATTTTTCTCTAGAATAGTTTTTAGAATTGTATTAGACATTCTAATTTCTATCTAATATAATCAGTTTTGATAGGAAGGAATATTATTGTGAGGTACATCAACACATTCTATCATGATCGATAGAGATGTTTTTGTTATAATGAAATGTATCAACCATTTTTGAATCCTGGTATATATAAATGTATTGATACAAAATTATATTGATGTGGATAATTTAATGAAATTCCTATAAAAATTATTAACTGTATCACCATGGCTATTTTTGTTAGATTTTTATGTTTTTTTCAATATTTTTATGATTTAGAGGGGATGAAAACTAAAATTGGACTTATATGATAGGTGTAATTTTTTTGGTAAGTTGCGATAATGGTTTTGTGCTAAATTTGAGTGATAAGATAAGAATTGACATGACTTATAATGCATTTTGTGTTAAGAATTTAAAAAAATTACTCTTCATGAGTTGATGAGTTGGAAAAATTTGGTTGAAGAGGGTAGGTTTAAATGTGAGATATGGTTTGATGAATCAACCCCCTAAGATATTTTAGGGTTGGAGTAATGAGAGGGTGAAAAATAATCAAATCATCTTCATCATTGATTGAATCAAGGTGAGAATTTTTAAATATGGGAAACTAAAAAAAATTATTTTTTCCCATGTCATCAGAAATGAGAAGACCATTTTTGGGGTAATTAATCATGATAGAATAATAAATGATGGGAAAATCATTGTAGTTATTTTTGACTATGTTTGAAGTGGGGAAAATGGGAATATCCTTGATCATGATAGGATCACCATAAATGATAAGATTAATATAGAAATATTCAACCATGATATAAGTGCCAAAAGTGGGAGGATCATCTTCACCCATGTTATAAGGGTCATAGAAAATGGAAAAATAATTAGAGTAATTTTTGACAATATTTGAAGTGTAAGGAATGGTAAAATCATTAGAATGATTTTAATCCATGCTATAGGTGTAAAAAATGAGAATACCCTTGATCATTCTAGGATAATAATAAATGGGAAGATTTATACATGGATATTAAACCATGCTATAAGTGTAAAAAATGAGATTCTCTATCAAGTTAGGATTATCATAAATACATATATCACTATATGGATCTTTGGCCATGGGAAAGGGAATGGTTGATTTTTTTTGAGAAAATTTACACCATGTGGATTTAATTTTAATGGTGGCATCTAAAGGGATAAGGGAACACAATTTATATTGATAAAGATTCATTAGGAAAACCCTAAGAGGGGGCATCATTTTAAAATGATGGAAAAACTAAGAAATGTTAAAATAATGTGAAAAATAGAAAAATAAGACATGAATATGTTCCCTTCTCCCTTCAGATGCCACCATTAAAATTAATTAAAAAACCCTAAGAGGGGGAATCATTTAAAAATGATGGAAAAACTAAGAAATGTTAAAACAATGTGAAAAAATAGAAAAATAAGACATGACTATGTTCCACCTTATAGTGGAATAAGATTCATGTCAGGTTCAATAGAATATATATTGATGGTGAAGATAATTTGAAAATAACAATAATAATAAAGGAAAATAAAAAATGAATATGAACCAATTTTTATTGGGATAAGCTTCATATCAAGTTCACCAAATATAAAGAAAATAGGATCAACAATATAAATATCCTCTAATATAGGAAAGAAATAAGAATATATTAAGACTAACAACATAAAAAAATACACATTATAAAGTGGGGTAGAGGCTCAAAGAAATATATTTTTTTAAATGGGGTATCAATGATATAATTAGGATATTTCATGCAAGGATTTTCCAAATAAGGGTAACCTAGATTCAATATGGTAAGAAACTAAACTAATAAAAGATAAATGCCATTAGATGGTCACCAAGAGGTATCTAAACTAGGAAATATTGGCATGGAAAAATAGCATTCACTAACAAGCATAAGCTAATCTAAACATGGAGAATAAGACAAAAAAATAATTCTCTAGTATAAGAATGTAAACACAAATAAAATAAAGAGTATAGAGATAACAATACTTACCTAGGTTTGATTTGACGGTACACCAATCTCGCCTTGGCTCAAGTAAAAGTTTATGAAATATGTTGTAAGTGAAGGATCAAATGGAAAGGATGAATATCTAAGTGAAATTAATTAGGGATTCCAAAGACTAATAGATAATTTATTAGTTTAAATTCATTTTAGTGAACTTAAAATACCTTGAGTAAATACTAGAGATCCACATGAGTAAGCTCCTATACTCTGATTCAACTTCTTCTAGTAGACTAGGTTTTCATGTACAAACAAAGCATAATGATGCGTGTTTATTATAAAAATGAGACTTAGGATCTCTATGTATATGGATATAAATATATAAAGTGAACTAAGTTTATTTTTATCTTATTTTATATTTAATGGTCTAACAAGATAAAACTTGAGACTAATTTAGATTGTAAATCTATGTCTAAATTTTTAAAATCTGAATATAACTACTATAGTATGATTGATTTATTTCATTTTATATTTATATAAATGACCACTAAGATAAGTAATTTATCTTGTTTTATTTATGTTATGGAATATGATAGTGTACATTCACCATAGTGCTCTAAAATTGGTCTGTGGTCACTCCAATTTGGAAGTGACTGTCAGAATTTATTATGACAAATCAAATAATGCCTAGAAAGCTATACTAACCATAGCCATCAGATGTATATTAGATATGTACCTATGAAAAGTGTTAGATAGTTCCATAAAAAATCATTATGCTTGCCTATATTTAGGCATTCTATGAAATTTTAGATGTTGGATCATGTGTGTAGGTTTAGATTCATCTTCTTTCACCTTAAAACCCTAGGTCCAACTTTAAACTTACTTCACTTGCAAAAATGGGTTAGAAAGGATGGGTTGAGATAATATGAACTACCTTGCATTTATTTTATAAGCACTACCTATGTTTTAATTTCTTTAAAGAGGGATCAAACTACATGCAATTCTCCCATCTAACTATACATATGTTAAATCAATGATATACTAGTATGTATTACAATCCTATGTGGATTTAGATACCTGAAAATCTATGATTTTTAATTTAAAATAGTTTTTAAAATTGGCTTTATATATATTCATTTGAGTTATTTTTATATTTGGATGCCTTATGGTAGTTCCTAAAGAATACATATGTGTTGTTAATTATAATAGAGGCTTATTAGATGAGTGCTAGATAAGAATATGATGAGGCTTGATATGTTTATATAAATTACTCTTTGATTAGTTTCCCATTGAACCAACATGTTAAATGTGTGGGATAACCTAAATGAAGAGTTTTAATTTGGAAAATAATCATTAGAGAATGCAAAAATGGGTTTGACCAAAGCAAACAACTTTCGTAACTAGATATATTTAACTATGGCCAAAGTCATTTGATAAATAATAAATAATGTTCTAAGATTAAGTGATATACTAATTAAAATGATTACATATTTATATAGAGAGTAGACATATTTTGTGTAAATAATGACAAATTGAGAGGGTCAAGACCATAACTAAGTGAATGGATAGGACAGAGTATGAGTAAAAGTCATATGTGTATGCAAAAGTCATGTATGCTATGTTTTAGTCAAAACTAATATTTTTAAGTGTCTAGTATCAAATTTGAGTGTCTACATTCCCTCACTTTTATTCTAGTATTGAATGTGCTAGATTAAAATGATAACATGATAAATTTTGTACCTGACTGTAACCATGGTGGGTGTATTTAAGAATACATTGATTATTATTATCTATCCATGCAAAAATTGAAATGAAACATGCATAAATTAGTGCCCACTTATGATAGAAAAATTGAATTAATATTTGAATATTTTTGAAATTGAAAAAGCAAGGAATATATATAACTATAGGTATGTGAACCAAGTTGCTCTTTGAAGTCATTAGAGAATGGGATGATCATGCCCCCTAGAGATACTAGTTTTGAAACCATGGGTCCATAATAATATGCCCCAAACCTTATTGGAGATGGAGAAGTGCTTATAAGTTAAGTAACATAGAACTTCAACTTCACCATTCATTATCAATATCTAAGAATTAGACATAAACCATGTTCTAATAAATTTGATTAAATCTAAGTAAACATGAGCCTGAGTCATCCATTTTAGATGGATTTTTAGATTCACATTTGAGTAAACTTGAGTAATTCTAAGTAAAACCTGAGTAAGACCTGAGTAAATCTAAGTAATAAAATGACATAATTTGTCACTCAATCTGCTAACCTGTGCACTCTAAGTCATATAAATTGTACCATAATATCATAGTATCTATGAAGTATCATTCACAGTATTATATAATGTATCACATATGCCTTGTATATGTACCTAATTTGATATGATGTACATTATAATTCATACACCTTCAAATAATCTAGGTCAGTCTGTACCAATCTAAGTCAATAGATTTTTGTGCATGAAGGTTCAATTCATTTTAAAAACCTTACTATGTATTCTCTTTTTTTGAGGTGAAAGATGCATCTTGTGATTTAATCATCTCAAAAAAAAAAGGTTATATGCATCATGTTATATAGAAAAACACGTAATCATGTAAATCATGTGTTAACATGATTAGATTATGTTATAATATAAAAATTAGATCACTTAAGCATATATGAAACATATATATTAAGGGATACAAGTGTCATGTCAATAAAAAATAGAAATAATACATTAAATAATAATCATCATAGTAATGATCATAAGAACATTGAGTACTAACCATGTGTAAGATACATGGTATATATCATAAAATCACACAAAAGTAGAATAATTTGTGAAATGTATCACATCACAAGATCATTAGATGTTTATATATGTATCCAAATAGAGTCATACACAATTTCATGGCCATGATAAATAAAATTATAAATAGAAACACGCATTGATAACATAGTATCACACATAGTAAGAGTCATATAAAGAAATAGTTAAACATACAAGGAGTCACATAATGAACTCCCAAAGTCATAAATAATAAGATTCAAAAAAAGAAAGAGTCAAATATTAAAGGAGTCACACAATGAATATGCAAATCCACATAGATTCAAAGTCACATAGAGAAAGAGTCAAACATAAAATAAGTCACATGATGAACACTAAATGTCATGTGGGGCATGAATCACATGGAGAAAGAGTCAAAAATAAAATTGGTCACACAATGAACACAAACTTCTAAATAAATAAAGAGTCACACAATGTAATATGCACTCAAAGATAACACCATGTAACACAAAATAAAATCAATCATCCATAGAACAAGAAATATTAATCTACACAATTAATGTATATCATCATCAAATATAATATTGATAGAATATAACATTCTAAGTAATATACATAAGATAAATTTATTTGTAATATGTGTAAATATATCAATATGATCAATGGAATGGTCATATAAATATGTAACATGTGTAAATTTACCAATATGCCACCAATGTAAGCTTTCCCCAAATGAGAAAATGTAACCTTTGGGTGTAGAAATGTCTTACATTTTAATGTCTATGTCATATATAACTTATATGTATTACATCTCACTCATGCATATCATTAAATTCATGTGGATAGAGAAATTGGATATGTAATATACCATGTATGCAATAAATCATAAATGAATCATGTAAATTAGAAACACATATCATGCATAGCTCAAGTTTTTAATTTTTTACATATTTTAATTTTTTCTATTTTATGTATGAATTTGAGTTATGTCAATGCTAACAAATGATCCCATCAATAATATACTCATGTGTAGGTCCTAGGTAAATATTAATAAGTGTCACCCATTATGGGTGAGTAATAACATATGTATCTATATCATAACATATGTATGATTTGTAACTATAGTAACCATAGTATTAGGTGGATTATACTATATAGTATGAGATTATATTTGTGTTAATTGTGTAATGCGTAGAGTATCCTACATAACTATTTTAGGATGTGATAGAGTAGGTAATGCCTTCTGAGCTATGATAAATTTATTATGTAATGGACATTAAAGTTTTTGTTTTCTAAGAAGATAAATTACCTTTATTTGAATTTATTACATATGATGGACCTATATAGGTTATATAATGGGATATGGTATATCCTTTTGAGGAAATATCTAAGGTTGAATACGATAATAATATGGTATTATTATAAATATAACCATTTTATTTCTATAAATATAGTTCATGCATTGGTGTACCAAAAATGGTACTCCACAAATTTTATGTATCTAGGGATGCCCTTGAATGCCCATGTATTAAGTAGAATTTAGAATAAAGTAGTAATTTCTACAAGGCATGTCCTAAGTGGTTCTAAAATGTTCTCAAGAAGGTATTATCTCTTTCCATCAAATCTTTTGATAATATTTATTGTATCTATTAAGTCCTTATTTGTGTCATAATGCAAATTTTTTCATTTTAACCATTATCTACCATGATACTAAGTATAGCTTGTGAGTTAATGTACACATAAAAAATGGCACATATATAGGATCATCATCAAAAATATCATGTTCAAAGAATGTAGTATTAGGTATATGTGCCTATGTACTTTTAAGTGTAATAATAATTCTATCAAGAAGATGTTATTATTTGGTGATAAAAGAGTAATATGCTAGTAGAGGATGTGAATTTTAAGTTATATACACCTCAATATATGGAAGGGATCATAAAATATATATTTAATTTCACATTCATAATAGGGTGTGTCTATTGTGATATAGTTTTGACCAGTTGTGCACCAATCCTCTTGTGTGAACCCTTTAGGATACCACACTCAACCCAATATCACTGGCATATCATGCAAGGGAACCTTGTGTGCTCACTTAAAGTGTAAAGAGGGGAACCAAGGTAGGTAAAGGTTGTTTACATGTATTTGTGGTGGTCTACATAGTCTTGTTCACTAATACCCACATGTGTTGGTACTTAGAGTCTAAACTTTACTATCTTAATAGTAATGAGGAAATAAGTGTTTATCTTATCAATGAGTTAATCATCTTAACCAGAATAATTACTTAATCTTATGTATAATATCAATAATTTTCACCCAAAATAGAGATAATGTTAAAAAGTACTATGAAATATTATCATTCATAAAGTCTATTACATATCCATTCAAGATTATAAGGTGCTCATGGTGATTAAAAATTTAAAAAATATCCTTACAAGTTCTATTCCTACTTAATACTACTTTGGTTCACTAATTCTCTATAAGTATTTTGACAATTTTTTTCTAAGGTATCACACTATATATCCTTTATCTCAGGTGTCTATCTTATACATACTTCTAAGATCTCTTTGGGTCACCAACTATAACCACATAGTAGTTTATGTGACATTTATCAACTTGGTATTTATTTATATGGTTGGATTGATGTCATATACCTAGACACTCATTTTCGCTTTTGAGCTATTTATCAGGATCAATTGTTTGTCATAAAATTTTCCATTTATCCCCATAATATCTACTGTAGTTTATGGATTCACATGGATCCATCTATCTTAATTCTATTGTTTAATCATTTTTTATACATGGACTTGATTTTTTATTAACTCACAAGTAATTTTCTTGTAGACCATGATGGGTGTATATGCACATGGGGTAAGTGGTTCAATGCATGTTACTCACCACTTAGGTTAGTAATGTTGATATCTACTTTTAGTAGTCACATATTCTCCAAGGATTGGTTATATTTGATTTTTGGGGTCAACATCACCCCACACTAATGTGGTTGGCCATCCTCATATAATATATTTATTTATTTGGCTTACTTTCCCTATTAAATCCACCTATTTACAAGAGTTTATTTCACCATAATAAAATTTTTAGTATAGATTTAGAATTTTTTGTAATCTCATGTGCTTTGTGCCTATTTTTGAGATGCAATTCATTTTCTAGTGAAAAGTAAAACTTATGCACTATTTAATAGTTTTCCTTTAATTGGGTGGGGCCTTACCCTATGTCTTATTTAAAACTACTTAGTTAACTACATGATAACATATATACATGGAGTACATGCTCCCTCTTTGCTTCCTTATTGAGTATCCTCCTCATGTACCTTTTATTCTTGTGCATCAACTTTAGCTCTTCTTAGTAGGGTGCATGCATTTTTCCTTGTTGGCTATAGGTCCTAGTTTCACTCATGACAACCTTACTTTATGCATCCTTTATGATTCACTCAGGCACCCTCAATATGCTTCTACTCTTCTACCTCTACTTTCTACCTACATGTTGTTTCCCCATATGTTGTACCTAGATTAACCTCAAAAGTGGGGGATCCTTCTTAGATGGTCCCAACCATATAATCAGGGATAAGTACTTAGTGCATTCAATTGAATTATTACCCTTTATACTTCCCTCTAAGGAGAGGGAGGTTTAGGCATACAATACTAGTTATAGTAGTGTAGAGACCATCTATTTCCTCTCCATTACACTCCATCACATTCTCTCTTTGACATCCCACCATCCACTAGGTGCACTGCTACACAACATCCACCACACATTCTCTTCTCCTGATAAGTATCTTATGTTCTTTAGTGAAAATCTATGATAAACATATTCAAATGACTTATTATTTAAATTTGTGTCTACATATTGAAATTTATTCCTTATACTAATCTAGTATTTATGGGGAGTACTAACTCACTACAAATTCATCCCTTGTCTAATAGTTCAGTTAGAAGACTAAATGCATGAATGTTTAATTGGTTGATGTTCTTGGTAGATATACATCCTTCCCAATTTTATTCTTGTATGCCAATTCTTGTAACATGTCCAAAAAATAAATTTTATTATTCTTATAAAAAATATTGTGATGTGTTTAGCCCTTTGGTTTTATAATAGGGGATCATCATCTCCATTCAATAACTCTAGATCCTCCTACCCATACTCTTCATACCCATATCCTAAGTTTCTAAACTTTTCTAAAATTATGCCTTAAATTTTTTTATCTTAACATCAACCCACTTTCATCATTAAACTCCTTAAGTTATACTTTTCAACATTTTCCATGAGCTAAATGTCCCTATTTATAGATATGAAGATGGGTTAATGGTTGGTATAATTTTTAAGTAGGTAGTTATCTTTTTAATAAGTTTTTTGCCTATTTCAAACATACATGATAGGGAAGTATAATTGTGTCATACCTTGAGCCCTTAAATTATGATAGGTTCCTTTATGAGTCATGCCCCAATCCTTTAAATGTTAATAGTAATAAATTCCACTATCTTTGTTAGCCTTGTTAGTTATCAAATTTACTATTGGTTAGTTAATGATTTGTCACTTTATGTCATTGGGATCCATGTATATCAATTCATATTATAATTTTAGCTTGTCTTACATGTTATCATCATTTTTCATTCCATCATCAATATGTACATGTCATTCTATATACTTATTCTATGCATGAAATATTTTATTTTACTATCTATGTGCCATTTTTCTATCCTCTAGGCACCACCACCCCATTCTAAATGATGTGCATGTTCCTCTACCATATCAATCATTTATCTCATGGTGCCTATTGTTCTATTTTTCACCAAGATCAACATTTTTGGCTGGCATAAAGTGCATTTTCATAATTTTTAAGTGTGATGATCCTCACTTAGAAACTTAGAAATCTAGCATAAAGATTCTAAAGGAAATCCATCACTCCACTCATATGGATAGACTTACAAGGCATACATGTATTATTACATTCTAAAATCAGCTACGGTGATTAAGAACTACCCTATTATATTATATCAAAATTAAAAATTACATAAAAGAAATGGATGAAGCCTTAATACATGCTAGATCAAGCACCATTAGGAAAAATATGTATTAAGCTAAAAATCCTTGAAATTTCGTACAACATTACATGTTTTGATGAGTGTAGTGGGAGCTCACTTTTCATGAAACTATCATGGGTAAGGGATCCTCTTAGTAAGACCTCACCCTTACTATGGAAATCATGCCACATTTATTGTTAGGTATTCTTATTAATATTTTACCCTCTTTAACATTCATTAATCACCATTTTGTGTATAGTTTACTAGGCACATTCGAACTAATTCTTGCATCTTAGGTTAACTCATACACAAAATACACAAGGATTGGACCAAGACATTTTTTTAGGTGACAACATTTATCCCAATAACCTTATTAAAATTTAATGCAAGTCATGGCATCCATATTTGATTTATAATGAGAGGGTACTTAATCCTAACACATGGGGTATTCCATGAATTTTGGGGTTGGGGTCTTGACTATACTATGCCACACCTTCAGCTGGTCACTTTGTAAGAAAATTTATCCTTGAAATGCATGGTTTAGTTCTCATTCTCAAAAAGAGGGTTTGAGTGAAATGTACCATATCATCATTTCATGACCTCATATGAGTCTTGTACCCATATATTGTTGGTAATAATTATGTCATCATAGGTGGAATAAACATTATCCCAACTTTGGAAGTTATCCTTATATGGTTTCCATTTTTCCATGTCATGTATTATGGAATTACAAAAAATGTTGATTTCATTCACTATCTCAAAAATTTACACAAAAAGTGGGACTTGGTTGGTTTTAAATGGAATTACCATGCACTATCTTCCACTATCAAATCTTAAGTAGTACTACTTGAAGTGTATGTCTACATTATCAACACATTACTAGAGTCTTCCAAGTAATGCTGGGTAATTGTTAGCCTCAACAAGCTCCATTTCCTCAAAGTCTATGTAAAATTTAACATCCATTATCTTGATTTTAGTATTAGGTAAGATGCCCATGGGATGCACTTGGGTCTTATTCCTAGTGAAAAAGACATAAGTTGAAGGTTTTAGCATAGGGATACTAATATTATGCCACATATCCCCTATGAGGATATTCATCTCAATGTTCATATCCACTAGGATGCCTCATATTGAACAACCATTTATATCTACATTAATGAGTAGTTCCTGGTCATAACTTTTATTCTAGGTTGTTCTTCTCTATGGCCTTATGCCAGATTAATCGCATGCACATCAATTAGTTTCTTATCCTCATACTAAACCAATAAAATTTTGAGCATGGTAGACATTCATTTGAAATGTATGAGGGTTAATATGTTTGTGAGGTCATTATATTTCTCTCTATACATTTAGAGTTTTATCTAAGCCTTCTTTTCCAGATCTTGAACAAGTTGCAACTCTCCCTAAAATTCATGAATTGTTGTCATGGTTTCACTTAACACATTTTCTTGGTGTGATCTATCTCAACAAGGTACCATTTGGATTTTAGGTGCACCACCTTAGTTTATATCATCTTAGAATCATATATTATCCTAACCTTTCCCTTGGAAACCATTGATATTTGGGTAGTTGCACCAACTTGTGTCATTGTATGCACCTTAACTCTAACATTCTTCTTCTTCTTATATGCCTATGAGTCATAATGTTCTAGGATATACACATATCATACCTTCATGATGCTTTTCTTAGGTTTTTTTCATGAATGATCTTCACATATAGGTATGATCATTCATAAGCCTTCTATACACCTTGTTAATACCCACTAGTAGGGTATTAGGGGCAGTCACACAAATAGTGGTATGGTAACCCACACTTAAAATAATAATCCTATGGGAACCACCCAACTTTTTTCCCTCTAGCATGACCTCTATTACCATGATACTTTGCATTGTCACCATAATCCTAGTTCTATGGTCCTTGTTTAGATGTTACTATCGCATGCCTAAATCTCATACCTCATGGAGTGCATTTATAACCTTAAAATTTTAAGTCTTATAGGTGGAAGAATCACAAATATTATAATACATGGACACCTCTATATGGGTTACACACTATAGAAGAGGGAAATATTACATGTCATGGCCCCTATGTAAAATTTCACATGAAATAAGGAAGGCCCTTACATTCCTCCTTGGTAAATTATTCTTGTTATGCCCCTCCATCTTTCCATGGATGCACCATAGCCTAGTCTATGTGTCATGTGAAATATTTAATGTTAAATTATATAATAGTTATTCCATTGACATAATATGTGATTTTATGGTTAGGTTAACTTTCATGTCTTCACTCCTAACAAATTCATCTCTTAATTTTACCTCCAAAACTTCTCTTGGTTTAGAACATGCCCTCATATATAGGGAACTCCAAATCAACATGTTCAACCCTCTAACAAACCATTGTGCATGTTGTACTAGGAGAATAAACTAAGATAGATTGGACATTAGGGTTTTAAACATAACATCATATGATTGAATTATCTCTATGGGTTTTTGCTTGATCTCATTAAGTGCAATAATGATATGCTACTCAATTTTAGGGATGTTGAACTCCTTGAGTAATGTAATTTTAAAGATGTCAAAGTCCATCATCATCTAGGTAGGGTACAAATCATATATTAGGTATAAATATGATATAGTAGAGTAGATGTAAACAAGCTTGACTTGCACTCTAAAAAAATTACTTCCTTTGTGTGTTATATGAGATTGCACTTATGAACATGCTCAATGACATTATTAACCCAATGATAGTAAAATTAAGCTCAAATATATTACATTATATATTTGAGGGGTAGACATAATTTAAATAGGAACCTACTTGGCTTGTATCACTAACACACTATCTGAAGGCATGACTGAGCCCTATCTTCATCTTATTGGTGGCATAAGTCCAATTATTTTAATTAATTGTATTACATCTCCTTCAACCATTTGGAGTGTTTTATGCATCATTAATAGTCCTCCAATGTCTATCACTCCATTATGCATTTAAATAATTATTTAAGGTCCTATATCCCCTCTAATTAGTTGCATACCATATTACATTATATCCTCATGTTATGTCAATTGTTTGACCACTGGTTCAAAGATCAGGTAAGGTATTACCTACTACAGTGGACTTCCTTCCTCATCATATGAGATAAAGAATTTTATATTTCCCAAACCTATAGGGTTTAAAAATTATACTTCTAATTTAGAATGAGATGAATGAACATGTACTTCAAATAGATGGGAACTGAGCATTCTTTTGATAGTATCCCTAAACTTGTCTTCTTCCTAGGATACATCAACATCTTCTTCTTAGACTCACACTTGCTCACTAGCACTAAATTAATCATCGTTTTAACATAAATACTTTGTGCTAGAGTCATCCCCATTCCATTCCTGATCTTCATAACATTTCTTGAGTCAAAATATCCATTTTCTCTAGGGTCCTTTTCAACAATCACCTTTTATTGATTTTCATTTTATCTGTGCTTCCTAAGCTCATGCTTGTCTGGTATCTCCATGGTGAATCTTATATTTATACCACTCAAAGATCATTAATATTTCACATTCTACCCTCCTCACTAATCACACATTCAATAATTTACCTAGCAACTGTTAGGTTTTTTGTGTCACCTACACTTACCAGTATACAACAAAATTTGATTGGTCCTAGTAATGGATTAAAAATGTTAGGGTCTAGTTTTGGTCAGTATTTCACAAGGCCTATCACATGAAACCTTTAGGATACCAACATTAAACCAACTCACACTAGAATATCATGTAAGGGAACCTTACATGATCACATGAAGCATAGAGCTGGGAATTAAGGTAGGTTGGGGTTAGTTGCATTCATTGGTGATGGTCAACATCATATCATATACTAATACCCACACATGATGGTACTTAAAGTTTAAAATTTACTATATTAATATTAATGAGGAAATAAGTGCTCATATTACCATTAAGTTAATCATACTAACTAGAATCATTACTTAATCCTAAGTATAATATCAATATTTTTTCTCACAACAAAGATAATGCTAAAAATTACTATGAAAGATTATTATTATTATTCATAAAGTATATTACATAGCCATCCATGATTACAGGAAACTCATGGTAGTTACAAAGCTAAAAACTATCCCTATACTACTTATCTACTTCATAATTCTATATAATTATTTTTGCAACATTTATTTAAGGTCTCACACTATATCCTCTATCTCAGGTGTTTATCTTATATACACTTCCAAAAGATTTGTAGGTCACTAAATGCAACCACTTAGTAGTTAATACACATTTTGTCTACTTGGTAGCTATTTCTATAGTTTACTCAAGGTCATCTAGCCCACCACTCGCCATCACTTCTAAACTACCTCTCAGGATTAACTATTAGTCATACATTCCACCATTTATTCCTATGATCTTTGTTGTCATTCCTATATTCACATAGATCCATCTACATTGATCTTATTATTTTGAATTTTTTTGCGTATGGACTTAATTATTTATTAGGTCATATTTGCCTTACTAGTAAACCATGATGGGCATGCAAGTGAACATGGTGTTGGTTCAATACACACCACTTTCCACTTCTTTAGTTTAGTAGTGATGGTATTTAATTTTAATAGTCATTCATGATCCAAGGCTTGGTTTTACTTTGCTATTTTTTTGGGTTAACATTGTCCTTGAATTATTTATATATGCATTGATCTCAATAATGTTGTCATCCACCAATTTTTGTATTTTATGTCATAAACTGATGCATTTATTAGTTGAAAAGTCCTACACATCCATGATATTCACAATATGTATTACTATCTAATCCATTATATGGTGACCTTTTAATATAAATATCTTACTTCTGTAGTATCTTATAAGGAGGTTTAGGTAACTTTGTAAACTACCTCCTTTGAGGAGCTTCCTAGACAAGTTGATTAATAGGGTATGACACTACATTAACTATATTTTTTTGTCATAATTATTAGTATAATTCACTTTGGAATTCAATGTTTTTTTACTCTAAAATTTTACACCAGAATTGTTACAGGGTTGGGACCATAGTTTAGATTATTCTTAGAAAGGAGATTAACTTTGCAATTCTTGACTATATGGAATAGGTTATCAAAATATTTAAAGAGTTTGAACATAATGAACTCATGTAGTGGGCCAAACAAAGTTTTATTGAATATGTATTGTTGGAGAGTTATCAGTGATGTCATGGTAATGTCATGGAGATATCCTGATGAGTGGATAAAATGCTTTGATAACTTAAATGACAATGACAAAGTGTGTAATGTGCTTGTCCTAGTTTGCTTGAAGTATGCTTGGTTGATCTTCAGTGTTGACATGGATAGAGATGTTCATGGATAAGTATGGAGTATTGAGAATGTGAAATGCGTCCTATAATAGGTTTTATATGGTTTAAGTGTTTGTGTATATGAGTGGATTTAATCTGGTTTATCATAGTTTTCATTTATAAACCTTAGGTCTGGAGGTAGAAAATATGAGTAGGTAGTTTGATGATGTCACCATTTATACATGGTAATGAGTCAAGGGGATTTAGTCACATGGTTTTGATTATATTAGTCCCTAGTTGTTATGTGATAGATCCCAATTCATGAATCAAAACATGAGGGTACAAAGTTGGCTACTTAGACATAATTTACTTTGTTCCCATACTTAGCCAAAATTTCAAAAAGTTTCAAGCAGGGTTGAGTAAGCATGTTGATGAGGTTATAATTAACACACATAGAGGTGTTAGGATAAAATGATCATATGGGTTTGTTAATTTTTGTGACTATTTTATTTGTTCTTATTTTTAGATCATGCGATGAAGTGTGTCAAAAGATATGCATATGCAAAGTTGGCCTCTTAGGTAGTTTTTGTTTTTCCATACTTAGCCAAATTTTCATAAGTAAAGAAAGATCCAAGTATGAATTTTGATGGTGTCATATCTCACATGTGTGGATGTCTTAGGAGAATGTGATCATATGGGTTTGTTTAATTTTGATCTTAGTTTATTTGTGCTAAATTTTAGATCATGCACTAAAGTGCATAAAAAGTTATGCATGTTCAAAGTTGGCCTCTCAGGTAAGTTTTTGACATAGTTGGCTTTGTGATAGAAGGTTATGAGAAGGTATTTTAATGGAATTATATCTCTCATGCATGAAGGTTTTAGGAGTAATTTGATACATGGTTAGATTACTCTTTGAAAGGAGAACATATGGTATAATTTATGGGACATGAGATTGATTGAGGCAAAAGTTATGACTATAAAAAGTTGGCCATCCAAGAATATTTCAATGGTTTCCATAGTAATTTCTACACAATTTAAAGTTTGAGCAAGATCGACAGAGTGTGTTTACTCCAAGATGTCAGGAAGTAGAAAGATGAGGATAGCTACATGATGTTTAACACTACGTAGAGATAAAGACTAAGCTTGTTACAAGGATCACCAATGAGGGGGAGACCATATAAATAGAGATAAATGGTGTGTATTAAATTTAAGAGGTCAAAGTGATAGCTATTTAACATTGTTAAAGACCAAACTATATATGGGAGATCGATGGTGCATGATGAGTCAACATTACAAGGGTGTACGAGATAAGGTAGAAGTGACTGAGATTTAACATTTAAACCTTGGTTCCTATGCATTAAAGTTTAGATAATATCAATGGTGCATAATTTATATGAGTAGTGAAGACATGAGATGTGAGCAAAGTGGTCAAATTTTAACTGTGACCATTGTCATTCAAATATTTGAATTTAACATAGGGAAAAACTAAAGCTCTGTATTTTGTCCATATCTTTTGATAGTAGTTGAATTTATTGGTGCTATAAAAAATATGAATAAGAATCCATATCACATATAATGACCCTAATTTGAAGATCTAGAAGTGTGTAAAATTAAAGTTATTAAGGTTTTAAGTTTACTGTGTGTTCATGATTATTTTGTAAGTGACCCAAGAAGGATGTTTGAGCTTATATTGATGTTGTTTTTATGTCTCATGGTAACTTGGATATTGGGGGGTGTTTTAGACACCATAAGGATGGTCTATGTGTATTTTCAAGGTTTGACCAAATGTATGTAGTATGAACAAAGGTTAATAAGTTGACTATGTGTTTGTTCATAATGTTCCCATGTACCAAGTCAGTGTTTGAGTTGTTTGAGCATATGTAGAGTTGAGAAAAGATGACTATGATCCTTTGAGGATGTCAAAGGGGACATAATTAGTGGAATCATGTATTTTAAATTAATCTTATGTTATTTTTTTGATTGATAAAGTGCTAAATGGGTGGATAGGTCTCTATGAGACTTATAAGAACTAAAAAGGCCTTATTAGAAGGTGTAGATGCTTAAGGGTGGCCCATAGATGTTATGGATGACCTATGAAGAATGTATTGAGATATTTATTCATATTATAGATATATTAAGGGTTGAATCATGCCTAATGGATAACTAAGATGGCGATGATCGTGACTGCTCGTGAAACCAAATTTGTTGGTTTCCAGACTTGAAAGACTTAGATGAGGGAGTGTGAATATGAAACTAAGTGAAGGTAAGAAACTTTGAAAGAGAAGGTATAAATAAGTGAGGACCAATAAAGATTAAATAATATTAGACATTCTTGTCTGAGTAAGGTGCTAAAGTTGATCAAATAGGTCATTGGACCTAATAAGCTTAGAAGAGGTAGAATGGGTGAGTATGCTAAATAAGATATTTGAGAGAGACTTGAGAGAGATTTGAGAGAGTATTGTGTGTGTGAATTGGGAAGTTAAGGAGGTTTATAATTCCCTCTAGATGAGTTGATGAGAAGATCAGTTTGAGGACTATTTGTATGACCTATTGGTCATAATCTTGTTGGTAGAATAGTGTTATTGTCATTTGAGTATGAATAGAGGTGAAAAGTTATAATAAGAGGTCCATCATCAAGTGTTGAAGACATAAATAAAAGTGTGTATTTGTCCATAGGTTTTGTTTTGGTAGCTCAAAATCTAATGTGGTTGTATCCTCTTTGTAAGATAAAACTTGCTAAAAGTCTGGTTGTTGTTGTAGCTCAGCTAGACAGGTAGGGCAAAACCTTGTGGGATTGTAGTCTCACTAAATAGGGATTATAGTTCCTTGATCATTTGTAGATGGTATAAATTGGTTATTTTTATTATAGGATAGTAGTCTTATTATAGGTTCTAGTGGGTTTTATTCCCTAAGAGGGTTTCCCACGTATGCCTTATGTTATGTATTTGATCTTGCATTGTCTTTCCTGTTCATTGATATGGATGACGTGTATGCCTCATGAATGTATGTGTTGAATGATTAAGAGCTTAAAGGAATTGGAATTGGAATTGGATTATTTGAGATCATTGATTCATACCCCCTCTCAGTGATTTTATTTCTAACAATTTGTATCAAAGAGGGTCCTTTAAAGGAAGCCTAACAGCTTGAAGTTTATCTTAAGTAGGTATAAAGATGGATAAATAGTTGAAAAAAAAGAATAAATAGTGGAAGGTTGTGATTAGGGCACTTGAAGAGAAGATATGTATTTTGAATAAAGATGCCAAAGAGGATGAGAATATTATCAATGATCTCAAGGTTTAGATAGTAGATGCCAAGACATGTTTGAGTTTAAAAGAAAAGGACATAATTCATGGTGAAGAAGTTTTCCATGACAACAAAGAAGATGACATTGAGGAAGGAAAAGTTGATCTATAATTTGAGCTCATGAGTGTACTTTATGAACTAAAGGAGCTAAAGAAAAGGAATCATAAGATGAGGTATGTGATCAAAGGTATTCAAGCACAAGTCAATTCTCTTGAGGGAACATTGATAGAGCAAACATGTAGAATAAAAGATGACATGACTAAAGAAGGTAAGACTAATAAGGAGACCATCCAAGTTCTTAGAGGTTAGTTGATGGATGCTATTTCAAGTATAAGAGATAAAGAGGATGAGATCATTCAATTAGAAACCAAGCTAGGTTCATTGATGGATGAGCATGAGAAATTTATTATCAAGATAAGTAAGCTTAAAGAAGACCAAAAGAAATCATATTAGGTCAAGAGCAATGAAAGAAGATCTATTAGACAACTAAATGCTTCAAGGTATGCTAGTTTATTTCATGGTCATTGTTATGCATGTAATAAGTATGGTCATAGAGCTAAGGACTATAAAATGAATTAAGTCAAGATTTTTTTTTTATGAAGCTATGATATAAGGAGTTTTTGGCCAAAAATTGATCATAGTTCAAATCTATCAAAAGGTACAAAAGATGTTATTTGTTTTAGTTGTCATAAGAGTGGACATATTGCTATATTATGTCAAATAGTGTTAAGAGGTCTTTAAGGTATGTCAAAGGATATAGATATCCTAGAAGGTTTGAGAAAGGACAAACTTAGGTATGGAAAACAAAGGTAATCATTGCCAATTATTCTAATCATAAGGTTAATAAAAAAGTTTCTCTAGAAGGCTATGTTGAAAATTAGGATAAGCTCAAAGATTAGGTAAGTAAGATGGCTACAGAAGACAAGAAGAGTAAAACTATGGTATGGATACCTGAGGTAGTAAAGACTAAGAATACTAACCCTATTGAGTCTAAGAGTCTTGATGGATTTTTTTCATAGGTGGAAAAGAATCAAATATAAAGGAGAGTCAAGAGTTTCTATTTACAACATTTATTGACAAATCTGAAGAAAATAATGAAGTCAAGGATTCAGTTAAAGTCAAATAGGACTACAAATCAGAGAAAGATATGGAGATATGGAAGTATCCTAAGTTTTGGGACTTTTAATATCTTTATGTCAAAGGGGTGTCTCTATCTAGGCTTTAAGGAGACACTTTTTAGTCAAAGGAAGCTTGGTAGCTATCAGATATTGTTTGATGAGATGATATGTAAACAAGGTTTGTTTATGCATTCTTTTATTTATCTTTTGTTGAAGAAAAGAAGCTTATGAAGATTCTTAGTGGTATTATCTTAAGAAGTTAGCTTGTTGATCATGGTTTGGATGATTTGTTATAAAGGTGAGTTTCAAATATCTATCTATGTATCAATTTGTGATAGATGTTAGATGAGCCTATAAGTTGAAGGCCTATATTCTAGTTTTTTATCCTAGATCTTGCTAATCTTATTAAAGTCTTGTTGAAGAATTGTGTATGTTATGAAAGTTCATAGTGTTCTAAAGATGAGGTATCTCTATATGAGTATTGAATGTGATTGGATAGTATTTGAAGACTTATTGAAGAGGCCATGTTCTTGATGAAGCATAAAGTTAGGGGGAGCTTTGTAATTGGTCAGGTCATAGGATTAGAGGACTGAGTAAGTTGAATCTAAGAAAGAAGGTGTGGAGAAGCAAGTTTGTGTGGTCAAGATGTTAATGCCAATCAGAGAAGGTCTTTGGTTAAGGGGTAGAAACAAGATCATGAGCTTGCTCTAGAGGTTTGTAAAGGAGCTATAGTATAGGGTCAGAATGGGTGTTTTTTAGGTTGATTGAGAGCATGTTTCCTATTTTATGAGTGACATGAAGTTATAATTGGTGGTCCTTGTATTAGCTTGAGATAGGAGGCTAGTTATCATTTTTGATGTTTTTTCATGGTGTATGGAGATTTGAAGATGCCCAAAAGGTGCAATGGCGTAGATATCTTAGGGGGAGTCCCTCTCATATGTTTCTTGGTGAGTTCCATCAAATTTTAATATTTTTGTGTGTTATTTATTCATTGGTTACAATTATTGATTGGAGAGAGTGTTGGAATTGAGAAAGAGGAAGTTTTTCAAGGCAAGAAAAGGTAGCTTGGAGGTAAGGGGGAGTTTTTATCATCTTTATAAGATGACCCTTTCCTATTTATGGTCCTTTTAGGTCCTCAAAATAGTTTGGTTCCTAATTTATCATTATGTAAAAGGGGGATAAAGTTACTATTATGGGAGTGTTTGAAAAGAGATAATGTGAGATATATATTACTATATATCATGGTTTTTGACATCAATGACAAAGGGGGAGATTGTTGGAGAGTTGTCAGTGATGTCATGGAGATATCTTGGTGACTGAGATTAATGGTGCATAATTAAGGTTTAACATTTGAGCATTGGTGCATATGCATTAAAGTTTGGATAAGATAAATGGTGTGTAATTTATCTAAGTAGTGAGGACATGAGATGCGAGCAAAGTTGTTGAATTTTAACTATGATCCTTGTCATTCAAATATTTGAATTTAACACAGGGAAAAACTAGAGATCTATATTTTATCCATATCTTTTGATAAAAGTTGAATTTATTGGTACTATAAAAAGAAAAGATGAAGATAAATCCATGGTGCATCTAATGAACACTATTTTAAGATCTATAAGTAATATAGTCAAAGATATTAATATTCTAAGATGATTATGTGATTGTGCTTATTTTGCAATTGACTCGAGAAGGATGTTTGAGCTTGTGTTGATGTTGTTTCAATGTCTAATGGTGACTTGTCTATTGTGGAGTGTTGTAGACTCTATAAGGATTATATTTATGGATTTTAAAGCTTGAGAGATCATATTAAATATAAAAAATGATAAGAATTTGACTGTGTGTTTGTTCATAATGTTCCTATGCACTAGGTCAGTATTTGAGTTGTTTAAACATATGCAAAGTTGACAAAATATGACTTTGATCATTTTAGGATGTCAAAGGGGACATAAGGAGTGAAATAATGTATTTTAAACTGATCATAATTTTTTTAAAGTCGATAAATTTCTAAATGGGTGGATAGATCTCCATGAGACCTATAAGAGCTATAAGGGCCTTATTAAAAGGTGTAACTACTTAAGGGTGACCCATAAATGTTATGGATGACTTATGAAGATTGTATTGAGATATGAATTAATATTATAGATGTCATAAGAGTTAATCCATGCCTAATGGTTGACTAAGATGGTGATCATTATGATTACTCTATAAATAGTGAAACCAAATGTGTTAGTTTTTAGACTTACAAGACTTGGATGTAGGAGTGCAAATATGGAACCAAGTAAAGTTAAGAACCTTTGAAAAAGAAGGTATAAGTCAATGAGGAATAGTAGAGAGAAAAGTAGATAAAAAATGATTATCTGAATAAGGTGCTAAAGGTGATTAAATAGGTCATTGGACCTAATAAGCCTACAAGAGGTAGAATGGGTGAGCATGCTAAATAGGCTATTTGAGAGAGACTTGGGAGAGAATTGAGAGAGGCTTGTGTGTGTGAATTTGGAATTTGATGAAGGGTAGAGTTCCCTATGGATGATTTTATGATAATATTAGTTTGAGGACTATTTTTATGACCTATTGGTCATAACTCTATTGGAAGAATAGTGCTCTTGTTATTTAAGTATGAGCAAAGGTGAAGAGTGATAATAAGAGGTCCATCATTAGGTGTTTAAGACATTAGTAAAAAGGTGGGTGTGATTATAGGTTTTTTTATGGTATCTCAACATATAATGTGGTTTCATCTTCCTTGTAAGGTAAAATTTGTTAAAAGTCAGGTTGTTGCAGTTCAACTAGACAAGTGTGGCAGCACCTTGTGGGATTGTAGTTTAACTAAATAGGGATTATAATTCCTTTATCATTTATAGATGGTATAAATTGGTTATTTTTATTATATGATAGTAGTCCAATTTTAATTTATAGTGTTTTTTATTCCCCAAGAGGGTTTCCCACATATGCCTTGTGTTATGTGTTTGATCTTGCATTGTCTTTCCTATTCATTGCTATGGATGATGTGTATGTCTCATGAATGTATGTGTTGAGCGATTAAGATAATTTAAGGAATTAGAATTTAAATTGGATTATTTGGGCTCATTTATTCAACCCCCCTCTTAGTGGTTTTACCTCTAACATGTATGTCTTGAAACTCATTATGAGCCATTGGATTTGTCATCTTAACAAGTTATAAATGCTCATATTTGGTATTATACACTTGAAAATGTGTAATTTAACCAAACCTTGGAATAATTAACTTATGATCACATAAATTACTCTTATTCTCCATTATTCATAACCATCCTCTCATATATAGGCTTGAACCTTAAAAATTGTTGTTAGTATTACATAGGATCTCCCTATTGTCTAACTAAACAACTTAATAACATTCTCAAACTATCTCTTGGCCTCAGGTCACTATTCTTATTTATTGAATAGGTTTTCATCTCTAAGACAAGTCTACCAACACAAACTTATCAACTTAAGGTAGACTTTGACCTACACCCTTTAATGACCAATTTATAAAATTTAAATTATCTAAAGAGTTAGATATATAAACATGTTAAGCCTAAGAACCTACCTAGATAGCATTAATATGTATACACTCGATATTTTTCACTTTATCACTTGATTGATATTTTTTATTTCATGGAATTTTTGGTGCATTAATCTCCTTGAGTATATAACTTAAAAGGTGTACCAAGAATGGTATGGGATTAGATCATGGTACTTTGTGAGAGATGTTTACATACTATATAGTCATACCTTAATTACTATTAGTCAGACCTCCTCCAAATCTCTTTCCATATAATTTTTATTTAGATTTGATAGCTTCCATATATCCTAATGATAAGTTAGGTTGACATAGTTTATTTCATAATTATCTTCCTTATACTTTATCTAGATGGACAATGTAATTGGAAATAAATGAATAAAATCATGATTGATTATTTTAGAAGAGGTTGAAGCTAACATTGGACTGGTAGGATAGGTATGATTATTCATACAATATATAAGATCATAATAAAATAAATGCATTTTGGAATAAACATTTTGAATGGGTACTCTTCATAAGGTGAGGGGTTGTAAAAATTTGGTTGTGTATGATAGGTTTGAATGTGAGCTAAAATTTGATGAATAATCCACTAATTTTTTTTCAAGGGTGGGATAAAGGGTGGGATTGAATTGATACAATTATACTTATTATTGATTGAGTTAAAGCGAGGGATGGTATAAATGGAAGCATCATAAGAGGGATTTTAATCAATATAGTAATAATTATCAATTGGAACATCCTATGTTAGAATCATCATCATATATGGGAAAATTGTTATGTCAGTTTTCAACCATGTGAGAAGTGGTAAAGGAGGGATCATTAGGAACCTAAAAATTTAGAGGACCATGATGATAATATTTAGCCCCACTATAAGTGTCATTGTTGGGGTATCATCTTGGTAATAAGGATCATTAGACTCATTGGGGGGAATATTATTGAAATCATGTGATAAAATGGAAAATAATAATTTTTATAATTAAATTCTTCAATGGGGATATCTATTATCATGTTAGGGTTTTCAATTCAATTTCAATCATCATCATAGATGGGAAAATTATGGTATTGATTTTAAACTATGTGAGAAATGGCATATGTGGGATCATTAGGATTATCAAATTGATCATCATAAATGGGAGGACCATATTGATATTCTTTAGTCCCACTATAATTTTAATCATTAGTAATTCACCCTAGTAATAAAGATTATCGTGAGTGTGAATATCATAATTTGTATGATCTTTGGTCATAGGAAATGGAGTAGAGTATTTGTACCATGAGAAATTGCATTCAATAGTGGTTATAGAAAGTAGAAAGGAGTTACCCATGTAAAAATGGAATGCGTTGAGGCTTTCTAAAAAGACCCTATGAGGAGATATTGTGATGAAAATTAAAAACAAAAAAATTAAAATGAAGGAATAATGTAAATTTTTTTAAGGTCTTAGCCTGGCTGATGCAGTAGAAAACTAAACTAAGAAAAAAAAACTATATTGGTCTAGTTGATATAATTGGTAGAGAAATAAAACTATATCAAGTTGGATAATATATCTATAAAAATATAAATCTGTATCGAGGTGGATGATATAGTTGGGATAAAATATCCACTAAAATGTATGATGATAGTGAATATAATGCTAATAAGCAAAAAGGAAAAAGATGAAATTGATGCAACCAGAGGTGGGATATGCTTCACATTAGGTTTACCAATATGTATGTTTAGGTTAGAATGACTTATAACTACCCTCATTATATGAATAGACTAGAAATTGAATAAGGTCATAACAATAGATCCTATGTATACTTTGAAATCGATTAAGGACCTAGAATAACCATAGACCTAGTAGAGGGTAATATACATTCAAATGTTAAGAGGAAAGGGTTCCACAGTATAAACCTATTCCATGGAGTATAAATCTCACCAAGTCTTAATATAAATAAATTATTATACAATTAAATATCTAGAGGAAATGGTTCTAAAGCCTAAGCCTATGACATAAAGTATAAATCTCACTAGGGATAAATTTAGATAAATGATTATAAATAGTGTAATTAAATGGAGTAATAAGGATAAAACATATAAAGAATTGAATAACAAGGGAAACCTAATCCAAGATAGATAAAAAAACACTAAACTAATTAGAAGGTGGTTCATGAAATGATCAACCAATGGGTGGTCTATGTAATCTATGGTGATAATGGTAAGCCTAAGTAACCATATATCTATACCAACTTATTTAATATTAGTGGAGAAGGTTTGTGCTCTTGGATGGAGGAAGGTTATTATTAAGGTATATTCTATGATCATAATTAACATGATTAAAGGACAAAAAATTTAAGGACTCCATTGGCAACAGGTGATGATTGGTAAGCAAATTCTAAAATTAGGTAGTTCTTTTGATTCAATTAATTATGTCCATATCCCTAGGGAATGGAATGGAGTGGAAGAATATTTGTCTAAGTGGGATTCATAGTATAAAAATGAGTGGGAGTTTAATTTATAGGATCAACTGTCGACTGAAAAGTCTCACAAGCTATCTTAGTTAGTGTTGGATGATATGTTGGCTTGAAGATTGCTTTTTGGTCTTGGTTTCTTGGGATCTTTGGGTGACTCCATAGCTTCTTTTATTGATATGATTTGGTACTTTATAATGATTCATTCTTTGTATCATGATTTCCTAGATTTTGTGGCTAGATTTTAATTAATAAATTTTTACCCCTTTTATATATAAAAATAATAATATAATAATTAAATAAATTAAAAAGAGTAGGAATAGAGATACTTGCCTTTGGCTGGACCCGTTGATAATTCAATCTCTCTCTTTGGCTCAAATGGCACTTTGTAAGAGATATTTTAGGTTAAATAATTTAAATGAAAAGATGAAGACCTAGGTATCCTTAATTGGAGACTCTAAAGACCAATTGTACCTCCTTGATTTGAATTATCCTATTAAGCTTCAAAGACCATAACAAAACTAGTCCTCCAAGATAATAATCTAACCTTTGACTCCTATAATACTACTTAGAAATATAAATGTGAATGAAAGTAGAGAATATGAGCATGTTATATCTATTTAGGAATGGAATATGACCACTATATATACAAATCTTGTACTTAGAACTATCCTCGAACTCTAAGATGATGAATCAGATAGGCCAATATAATTGGAAGATGTTTGATAGCATAATATTGTATCACCTAGGTCAATAAAAAATAGGGGAGACAAGTATGACATAAAATGTAGGCTGATACAATATGATATAGTGAAACTAGAAAATATGAATAGAAAGTAGACAGAGGTAAGATGGAAGGATATTCAGAGGAGGTCATATTGGTAGTAATGAAGGTATGAATTAATAGTATGAAAACATCTCTCATAAAGTACCATGAGATGATCCCACCCTAATTTTATACACCATATGAGGTGTGCACTTAGGGATATTGATGCATCTGAAATCCCTTATAATAAAGACTATAATTAAAGTAATAAAGTGAAACATATCAAATGTATACATGATCTAATTATAATTTAAAAATACTTTTCATATTGAGAGGAACTACTCAAAAGATCCCAAATATGAAATCCCTTAAAGGATAAATCATTAAGCTAAGTATGAATATCATTTTTAAGGTCAAGTCATAGGTTGTCAAGTTTTGAAATCCATACATAGGTTTGCACATCATACTAGTATTATACATGAGTAGACACACTCAAATAAATATTAAATATAAATTCAAGTTGAATTTATTATTGAGAATATTGGATATATAGGCAACACTTAGTCACATTGGGATGGTTGAGGTTAGATCAACCCTTCCCTATTACCATTTCCCCTAGTTTTATAGTTGTCTTAAAATGCAAATCTAGGGTTTAAAGAAAAGATAAGGAAAACATGGATAGTCAAATAAATTTTGAAATAAAAATATATTATCTTTCTTATTATATAAATGTGAAATGGGTGCCTTAATTAAAAGTTAATAAAAATACATTGGATAATTTCATAGTACATTAGACAAGGTTAAAATATGTAGGTGTCTAGGGAGTGCATACTTCTCTAGGCTCACACATTTTGTCTATTTATAGATATGATAATTATAATTCTCATTATATTTTTTTTTGATGAATGTATCCATATAAAAACCTACATAGACCTAAAAAATAAAAGTAAATCATTTATTTAGTGTTTTCTATAATAACAAGTTATTATATTTAGCTAGTTGCACTCAAATTTCTTTAGTAATTGTATATCTTAAGCAATATGATTTTTTCAATAGTTTTTTATTAGTTAGGGTTGAACTCATTAAAAATTGGGTAAAATATATTAGTTAACATGTTCCTTGTAGTGAACATAAAAAACCTAGTTTCCTTCGGTTATTATTCTATCTTCATAGAGTTTAGATTTCAATATTCAATTATACTTAGTTTAGAATTTATTTTTGTTTTTTTCAAATTGCATAGTAATTAGGATTGATGTTTTTAATGCTTATATTATATGACATCTAATAATATCATATTAGTTATCCATATAAGGTGAAGTGATAGACTAAGTAGTATTGAAATTGAACATCTTTATATTTAATTAGATCAATCATGCTTGCTTAAAATGGCTAAAACTGATTACATTACTCCTATTAATAATGAACACATAAGATTACATAATGTTTCTAATGGTGATATGACACATTGAAAATATTTATGAACAAGATAATTAATATAATAATCAGATACATCCAAATGACCTTGATGATGTTGACTATAACCAAGTTTCAACCAGTTAGACATTTAGAGAATGAATTCATATGAATCTTAATGTTTTGCATAAGATTTTTAAAATAATATTAGTATTTAAAAATAAAGAGAGCTATAATTTTGTACAACATGATCTATTTATAGATACTAATAAAAAATTTAGAGGTATTAATTCAACATTAGGTTATGAGACTACTATTGAAACTAATCCCATGTCTACACCTTTTGCTACACATGTGATGTCCACCCATGATATGGGGGTAACACACAAGTCTCCTTATATTACTATGGATATCCATACATAGTATAATTTCATATATTATAAGGTTACTAATCATGTCACATCATTTGATATTACATAGTTTTAAATACCTGATGCTCAAACACTAATGCGAACAATTATTGATCTTCAAAATAAGGTTACATATTTACAATAAAATTCTTCTAGAGTGGGCCATACTATTGATTCTAATTTTTTATTAAATAATCCATTAGATATTGATATTTTAGCCTATCCTTTACCAAAGGATTTTATGTAACCTAAGATTACATTATATGGTGGTAAGGGTGATTTAGGAAATCATCTTTAAGCCTTTCATGTAACATGTTTGGACTATACATCAAATGATAAGTTATTGAATAATTTTTTTCCATAGAGTCTCAAGGATTATGACTTACATAAATTTTATTATCTTCCTTTATAATTAGTCCATTCCTTTAGTCTATTGGCCAATTAGTTTCTATAAGACTTTTCAATAAAAAATAGTGAGAAGATGTCATATTCTTAAATTTCAAAAATCAAACAAGGGTCCAATGAGCTTATCACAGATTATGTTATTTGATACATGATTATTATCCCTAAGATGACAAGTCAAATGATAGATAAGGAATCAAAAGATATACTCAAGTAAACAATTATTACCCCTTTACACGATTTTATTATGTATAATAAGTTTCAATCATTTAATGATGTATGTTACATAGTTAAGAATAAATAAATTAAAGTTATTGGATTTAATACATTAAATTAGGGGTCATACCCTTAAACCACTCTTAGTGAAATTTTTTGAAGAAAACCCACTTTAAAATAATAAGTGAATGATAATAATAATTATGCAAAATTAGTAGTTATCATATCCACCTAATTGACTTGTTCTCTCAACTCCAACAAGGATTAAATTTACACATTTACCAAAACTCCTCATAAGGTATGGAATGTTTTATTTAAGTGTATTCCTATATCTCTCCCTCCCTAAAAATAGGTTGATATGAGTAAACCTCAAACCATGTTATTTGATAGTAATGCATATTGTGACTATCATTAATGTACATGACATTTGACTAACAAAAGAATTAGTTTGTGAAATAAGATCAAATATTTGATATATGCCAACATAATTGATCTTAATACATATAAAATGGAGTCACATATATAATCTAATGGGACTGTTAATTTGAAGAAATTTAATGGCCATTTTCTTAATAATGTGACATAAATTATTACTTCTCAACCTTAGGTACATATGATTTATAATGCACATCCTCCAAATTCTTATACTTATATAACTGAGCAAGAACACCCTCTAGATGGGATTATTAGTACACCTTATAATATATGCATAGAGATACCTATTTTTACATTTGAGGAACATGATATTAATGAAGATGAGTATTATGATGAGGCATTATTTGTATTTGCATATATATATATATATATATATATATATATATATATATATATATATATATATATATATATATTACCAACCTATACACAATGTCATTGTAGATAATAGTTCAAGTGAAAATATTTACATCATGACACTCCTTACTAGTCTTGTGTATACCTGAGATAATTTTTTAGATACAAGAAAATGATCAAAGAATTTGATGGAAACTAATATAACCCTTTGGGATGCATTTTTCTATCTCTTTAGGTAGCTTATATGCTAATTTCTACATTTTTATTAGTTAAGTTGAGCACAAGAGTCTTTGACATGTTGTTGGATGTCCTTGGATACACAAGATGAATGTAATGCCATATAAAATACAATAATGTATGAATTATATACATGCTAATAGTGTGCTCATAGTTTTAGGTATTCTATATGGATACCCTTTTTAAAAATAAACTATTCCTCCTCTACCCCCACCACCATCGTGATAAGTTGTATAATGATTTTGGGTTCATTATACATAGACAACTCATAAGAAGATAATGGATTTTCCTAGATGACCAATATTATATTGTCCATTACATCAAAGATATATTTAGTATTTAAATGAGCCATTATCTACTCCATCACATCCTATATTAGTGTTAGAGATTTATCCACATGTTCCTCTATGAAAAAATGTAAATTATAGAACTATGCATTAGATTCCACATAGTACTATGATTCATAGAGTTATACAACATACATAAGATCATATGGTTGGTGATGACCATAATAGATATAACACAACATGATTATTTTTATATTCTAACTAGAAATAAATGTTACTACTCAAACACAATGGGTAACATTAGCCACATTTGAAATATGATGTACATGTGAGCATCCAATTGATGGGATAATTAGTTAACATTGCATAATATTTAAAAACTCATAAAATAAAAATAAATAAAATATTTGAAAAATAAAAAATAGGACCTATACATGATATATATTTCTTATTTACATGATTTGTGTATGCTTTATTATATGTACATTATATATCTAATTTTTCATATGCACACAGGTTTCATGGTATACATGAGTGAGATGAAGGACATACATGTTTCATATGACATGGATACACAAATACAGGGTATTCCTATATCCATGAGTTTCCTTCTTATAATGGGGGCATATTTCATTGGGGGAATCTTTCTATACACATTTTATCTTTATATCATTAATTTAATTGATCAAATTACATTAATTTATACTAATTTTACATGTCTTGATTTCAATCATATAATTCATAGTTTTATTTCACTTGTATTATAGTTTTCTATATGCGATATTGACATATATTATTGTGAATTTATCCTTACATGTTTTTATGCATACTTAATGATGTTTTTTCTTGTTATATGATGAGATTATTACTTATTTATTTCATTATGTACCTCTTGTGTGTGACATTAAATTGTATATTATGCTTGTGTGACATTAAATTTCCAATTGTGGATGGCACTTAGCCTTGTGTGACTTTGAGTGTTATTATGTGTGTTTTATTATGTGCATCTTGGCCATGGCACTGTGTGTGGCTCTTATTTATATGGGTAGACAAATATAGGATTTTTTTTTGAGATTGTTGTGGCCTGATCCATATCACACACTCTCATTCTTGATTGTGTGCCATGATACATATTAATGCACTTTTTTTTGTGTAGTTATTACTTGGTTTATGGATGCTCATTGCTATTTTGATTATTCATTATTTTGATTATATATCTATCTCAACATGACACTTGTATTATTAGGATACATAATTCATACATAGATGATTTATTATTACTATGATATCATATTCTCCACATGTTATTATATGCTTTACACTTCTTACATATTTTAAAAATGACATGTTTCTTTTAACTACTATATTTTGAGATAATTAATTCACAGGATATATATATATATATATATATATATATATATATATATATATATATATATATATATATATATATATATATATATATATATATATATATATATATAAAGAGAGAGAGAGAGAAAGATATTATCCTTTACAACTTACAAGAAATTCAGATATGGGCATAGATCACTTCAAATTATTATAAGTTTTATTTTGATTTTGACAACTTAGATTGGCAAAATATGTATGCCATGTCATAGATTTTATATATTTTTTGAGATATTTCAAATATTTTATCATATTATTACACATATTACATGTCTAATATTATACAAGTTATTATAATGGGGACATATGTGTGACAAATGTTAAAGTTTCATATATATCATGATATATCGACACATGATATATAACTCAGGTTACTCAAATTACCAGATGGAAATGAAAATCATGTCATTATTTGTTCAATATTATTCATTTTATTTTAGAAATGAATTATACTTGATATTTACTCAGATTAAATCATATAATCCATCTATAATGAATGATTTAGATAGTTTATGCAATCTCTTAGACATTACTTATGCATTTATTTGAACCCTTAGTGAATTAAATGTACTCAGATTTATTGGAGTTGTGTGGGGTTTAACTTGTTTATAACTTTAGGTACTTATCCATTTCAAATGAGGGCTGGTGCATATTCAATATAACCAATGTTTTTACTTAGGTGTCTCCAATGGGGCATGATCACCTTATTCTCCATTATCTCCAAAAGTGATTTCATATCACATAAATTTAAAATTTTTACTTTTTGATCTTACATCATAAATAAAAATGGATTTTTATATGTTTTAATGAAAATTTTCATGAATCAAGGCACATCACGTAGTACATATTTGAACACATTCATCACAGTTATTCTCAAGTATCACCTTCCATCCTTTTACTTTAATAATTCCATTATTAGAAAAAATGTGGGAAAATGTAGACACTCATATTGTTACATACCACTTCTTTTCTAGATTTGTTAACATATTGATTTATAGATTTATGGTTAATAATTGGATAATTACTATTTTTGTAAGCTAGATTTTATATACTGATGTATGGAAAATTATATGTTGCTTATTTTCATGATCATTAACATGTTGGTTAGTTATACATATAGTTATGTACATAATAATCATGATTATTTAGTACATTATGATAATATATTATGGATTTTATCTTGATATAGTCTAACCACCTTTATTGTTACAAGGTGGATGTAGGATAGAGTCCATCCCTCAAACTATTATAGAGGGAGAGCATCATCAGAGAGGGTGGAGTAGATGGAGGTAGTTGGGGGATGATAGAGTGATACAGGAACCCTACACAAACCACATATAAAAGAATATACTTTTTAATCATTGATTGACTTAAACAGATTGTAGTTTAATTTTAGTTGTTAATATGTTTTTTGTATTTGAAAATGGTTAGTTTTCATGTTGGTACCATACTCTAACCTTGGTTGTGTTTGCAATTATAAGATTGAAATTCTTATATGTTATCTTAACTTACTTTATGTAATTATGTTTCCATAACTTGTGCTTTGGAACCTTGAATGTCTTTGTTGTGATGTAAAGTATGAACCTGTTATCATGGCAATGTGTGTGTGAATATTTAATGGTAGGTATATAAATAAACCTTGGGGGCATGTGCTTTATAACAAATACATTTCTATAAAAAAGGGACTTGATTGCTTTGTGTGTTATATGTCTATTAATTGACTAAGATAGCAAAGTGTGGGTTAAATTTGAATTAGATATGATTATTGTGGTAAGTCAATTTTATTATTTATAATGTTAAAAGATTATTATAATGAATAAGTTTCAAGAATTTAAGGTTTTGTGTGATATTGTTTAGGACTCATCAAGTCACTATGTAAAACAAAGACATCAATTTTGATTGTATGGGTTAAACATTAAGTCATCCCTAGAATTTTGACAATTGTTTTAGATGTATGGAAATTTTTATTGATCTCATTATAAACACATTAAATTTAGTGGAGGTATTTTGGGGGTTTGTTGGTAGAAAATTACATGAAAGGGGATAAAGAGATGGGAGTAGATACCTGGAGGGACACACATGGCACATGAAAGGAGAGAAAGGAAGAGGATAGTGAAAGGGTTCAAAGAAGATCTAGAAAGAGAAATACTAATTTGGCATAGCCACTAGGTAGGGGTTTGGTGGTTAAAATAATAATTAGTAACTATTGGAATTAAATTAACAAAGCTAGTAAATTTTTATTAAATAGGGTTTTTTGTTTTCATTATTAATAATTTGTAGAAAAATAGGGGGTTATATATTTTAAACTTGGGATGGGATCATACCATCCATAGAGCCAAATATATGGCTCTAAAATCCTAGTTCAAAAAAGGCTATGTATTTAGAATTATTTTCTAAAATAATTATGTTGTTATTTAAAAATCTCTGTATTTTAGAAGGATTAATGGAAAAGAGTAAACTTGTTTGAGTTGTGTATACATTAATTCATGACACATTTGAAAGTGGAAAACCCTACCTAAGAAAATCTTAAGTAAATTTTAAGGGTAGGTTGATTTAATAGCCTATTTTTAAATTACAACATTGTCCTCAGTTAAACTCAATATTTAAATCCTAGTATCGAGTCATTCCTTCTCTCATACAGATGTATAGTATTATTTTAGTGAACAAGTCAAGTCAAATTAATTAAACAAGAAAAATCAAATCATGGACGTAGCTGGGTATATAAGGTTAAATTGAGATGAAAAATTATAAAGGAATAAGAAATTTTAAAACCATTTCCATGATTTAGTGGTTTCTCGAAAGTCACTTCAGTTGAAATAATTCCATTCCATGTAGAGAATAATTTTAGGGTTGGATTAATTCTTATTAAATGAATTTTGTGTATAACAATGTACAAACTATTATATAAATATAAATAGGTATTTCTAGCCATATTTGTCCCAAATGCCAAGCATGTGCCCAATGGCTAATGGTCCTAATGTAGACAAAGAGGTAGAGTTCTTGATTGATCAAATGATCAAAATGGTCTAAACTAGCTTTATATGGAATGAATAGAATAGAGAAATAATGAAGCTCATAAATATTTTGAAGTAATTTAAGTTTACTTAAAGTGTAATTCATCTAGGTAAATATTTTGATGGTATTCATCTGGTCCAGCCATTCCATCCAAATATTGTCTAGATGTTTTGTTTTAGTGGTAGAAAAGCTGAGTAGGCATTTTCATGGTACTAGATCTCACATGTGTGGTAATCTCAAGAAGAAAAAATCATATGGGTCTATTCATTTTGGATTCTAGTTCATATGCACCAAGTTGAGACTCATGTAATGAAGTGTAAAAGAAGATACATATGGGTGAAGTTGGATCCCAACATAGAATTTACTAAAGTTTTGATACTTAGTTTTTCTATACCAGACCATCATGAAGATGTCTTGTAAGACTACACAAACCAATTTACTTAAATTTTTTATAAAATCACTTAAAAAAAATTGAATGGCTAATGAATCAAAAGGGTTTGTTCCTTTTAGCATTAGATCCATTCCATAAAAGTTTGGTACCCCCATGATATTTTTGATTCAATTTATAAAATTGCAAAGTTGGTCAAAAATGGTAGACATCTATGTAGACATCATTTTTAAGACCCATAAAGTGACTATTTGGATAAAAAAATCCTTGGTGGGAACTTGAGAAGGAACACATGAATGACAAGTGTCAAGTATGTGGGAGATCGAACAAGTTAAATGGTTAGTGAATCATAGGAACTAATAAGAAACCAAGTTTGAGGTAGTAGGTCCCAAAGATCCATGGTATACATTTAATTGGATCTCAAAATCAAAAAGAGTGAAATAGAGTCAAAAGGGTCAATGATATAGGTGATTTCCTATAGCCAATAACAAAGGGATGATCCAAGATGTTTGATTAAGGTCAATAAATAAAAATGGACCCGAGTTGGTAGAAAAGTAAAGGAAAAGAGCTTGATGTAGACTCGATTCAGACCATAATATATTAAGATAGATTTACAAAGGTAAAATAAGTAGTTTAGACCTAATATGTACCAAAAGGGGGACTTGGAATTAAATAGAGTGCCATCTATATTGATTATAGTAAAACCAATATCCTTAGATTGGTTTTCATATATAGTTAAGCTAGGTCCAATTTTCTAAGCTGGGAACAGGTATGTACTTTTAGTATAAGGATGTTTAGTCCTTTCAACATGATCTCAGCTCCAACAAATTGCCACTCAAATAGACTTGAAGCATGGCTCAATTAGATATATGGATATGAATATTTTGTACTCATAATGAGATTAGGTGGAAGATCCAAGGAAAAATGACTTATGGAATTGGAAATTAGTTGGAGCATTCATTTCCAATAAGATCATGACTTGACACTTTTGAAAAGTCTTGTCTTGTAGTGTAGCTTGTTTAAACCAATGGAATGATTTGGAGGCTATTTGGGAAAATCATGAATATCTTGCTCATAATAACTTGTTTTGATTGGACCAAAATCTTGGTGAAATATATCTTGAAGTGGATAGCTCATTGATTATCATGAACAACATGTTTCCCCCTTCTCTCTCTCTCTTCTACCCCTTCTCCTGTATTATCCCTTTCTTTATAGTTTGGTAAGGGGTTATCATTTTTTTAGACTCTTTCATCTTTATGGGAAATGGGAAATTTCTTGAGATACTACAAGTATGTTCATCTTGACTAGGCTCGACCCTATGAAAAATTTGTAAGAACTACCTCTTGATGTAATATGATAATTTCTTTGCCTATCTCTTGCCTTAGATTTGTGTCTATTAAGTCATGCATTATGGTGTTGTGTGAAGGATATTTTTACTCATCCATGGTCCTTCTTTATGAACTTGTTTAGGAAGTTTTCAATGTTGTTTGCATGTCTAGATTAGTGTTCTACTCTAAACCTCTTTTATGAAATACTTATGTGAATTAGTTTGATCTTGAAATTGTGTGAGCTAGTATTATCTCTATAGATCTAGTGTTGATTCATGCTTATAGGAGTTTACCCTTTGAATTTGGTGCATCGCCTAGTTAGCTTTCTTAGGAGCCCTTATCCCCTTACTAACCCTTTTCCTTGTGAATTATTAGGCTTAGTATTAGTTTATGTGAGCATCAAAGAGGAAGTCCACCTTATCTAGAGGTTCAATCCCAACACAGGTTAACCATATCCTAGGATTGTTACAATTTTATAGCTTAGTTGGAGAGAGCCTGAATAACCCTTTCCAAGGGTTCAAATTAAGCCTATAACCATTTTTGGCATGCCTGGTGGGACCAGGTCCAAAGTAGTGGAAAGATTTTTGATGTTGTTATTTTACATATCAACCTTTGGAGGTAGGTTTTCAAACATCAATGATGACTTCAAGCATCTACCATCTAGTTTAACAAACCTGAGTACCTAATCATTTGGTATGTACAATCATCACCCATTTGATCAAAATGCATGTTCATTCAGTCCTTATCCTTCATATCAAGTTAACAATATTCATGGCTTCACCCCAAGTGGCCCTTAAGTGACCTATCAACCCTATCATGGCCTTTGTCTTCCTTCTTCCCTTGTATATGACTAAGGTTAGCCTCTTTTGCATCAACTTAGTCCTCTACTTCCCCTTATCAAGACTAGGCTTACCTTGTTACATCCTTGTCAGAGATCAAAAAAGCATTAATAGTTTATAGTGAGTTAATAAAGAATATTTGTAAGGGTTTGGAGTTTTCTCCAATTATCCCTATCAATGTTTTAAAAAAAACAAAGAGTTCCCTTTATTTAGTGAAGGGCAGATGGTTAGTTTGTGAAAGAGAACAATGTTCACCTTGTAAAAGTGAGGATATCGCTATGATAAGGAACATGGTCCAAAATGTAGATAACATGCTAATGATAGTATTCAAAGGAGATTAATAGATATTTAATTCATATAATTAGTGTCAGAGAGATGAACCATATAGAGATAATTATTCTAACACAATATAATAATATATTTCACATACTCATTCTCTTATCTAAATCTTCATTACACTATAATCATTCAAGACTATACAAATATATAGGAATATTATTTTCTATATCTAGGGATTCCTAAATCCCTATAAAATCACACCTATAAAATCTCCCAAACTCTTATAATAGTTTATATTATTGTTACCAACAATATAAACAATAAGCCAATATAAAATATATTATTGTAATATTGTTAATATAATAATATTTTGATATATAAACTAACTATCTAACTATATTTACCTATTGGTAAATATCATTATGTAAATACTAATTTACTATTTACATTTCCTATAAATACCAATTTAACCTAATGTGAAAAATATTCCCAACATTCCCCCTCATAGTTTTTACATGGTACAATATATCTCTATTTTTTATTGTAGCATGTTCCACCTCTATGTGCTCATGATATTATCTACATACATGTGCCATTTAACATCTCTTCACACACATATATAATTGGTTTTTATAGGTTAACCAATAACCTTCCAAAATAGTTTTCACAAGTTCACCAATAACCTTACAAATTGGTTTTCTCAAGTTCACCATTAACCTTACAAGATGGTTTTCTCAGGTTCACTACTAGCCTTACAACATGGTTTTAATAGGTTTACCACTAACCTTTCATCATGATTGATATAATTATTTTTAGATCAACACTCTCTAATGTAAATATAAAAAGGGTTACATGGAAATATCTCATAGACATGAATAAGTACAACTGGTCTTATTTTTCACACATGATGAAAAATAAATGTAACTATTATATTGAAATAACTAAAATCCATACCATGCTAAAATAAAATACACACCACACAAAGTCACCATAATATTTAGGTGGCCCCATCATTGGAAATTGACAAGAGGTCATTGAAAGACCGCCATCCTCCATGTATCCTCCATCCTCCAATAAAGGATACTACTTACTCAATTGATAAAGATTTATTATTTAGGTGCCCAATGTATTACTTTCCTATCAAACATTGACATTTTGTTAGTTAAGTATTCTCTATTTTGGTGTCTACTTCGTATCTTACTTTAAAATTCTTTTGAATTTTGATGTCTTAGTTTTTCATATTGTGTATCTTGATTTCTATTGATAATACATTTGTAATGCAATTTTTTTTAATTTCACAATATTTTGACAATGACACATTTTTGATATTAACCTAATTCACCTAAAATATACATTGATAATTTAAGAACATATTTAAAAAAAACTGAGACTGACACTTTTTATTATTATTATTTTAAATAGATACAACATTTTAAAAATTAATAAATGAAAATTGATTTTTGAATTATACTAAACCTATACAAAAGATAAATGACCTATTATAATTTTTGACTCATGATAATACTTTGTTTAGATATCACTATTATTTGAATAACAAACTTTATATCCTAAATAAGATATTATGGATTTAATAACTATAAACCACTAAATGACTTACATAAGTTTTTTGACTTAAAAATTAAAACTATATACAACTCTAAACTTATAGACTGATAAAATTTAAATTGTAAGACTTAAAAAAATAAACATAAAACATAATGACTAGATTATATCAAGACTTTAACTAGATTCTAATGACACAACTAAATTAAAACCTAATATATACGTACACTTGGATGAAATAAATTTGAATACAATGTGGGGTCAATTGAGCACACATGTCAAACATTCTAATAAGATCAAATTCCAATTGAATTTGTTAGTTTTGGGATGCTTTTCTAGGTTTACAAATTTTTGATCAGATTTGCGTAGAAGATGGATGCATGGAGAGGATATATATGTCAATTTATAGATGGTAGAGAATCATAGAAAAATATACTATGTGGAGTTGACTATTGCGATGAGAAGCGACTGACATCAAACACTTTCCTCACAAATTTTTTTCTAGGATTTGATTATATGGCTATGAATGGTAATCACCACATACACCATGATGTAAAAATTAATTCTTGGAAATAGAAATGCCACAATGTTAAGTTAGAAAAAACATTTAGATAATAAGACATATCACCTGAGAGGGAGCTGAGAAAGGATGCTTGGATCAAGATCTTGACATTTGGATAATGTGAATAGTTTGTATATAGATTCACATACACGTTATAGATCACAATAATCCATGGGTGAAAGTATTAGTTACCCAAGTTGTGTACTCTAATAGCCTATAGTAATATCACACAAGGATCTAATAGATGGATGAAAGCTAACATGCATATGAGGATGAGTGCATTAATATCAGATATGGGACATTGACTACTAATTCACAACTTAATGATTGATTATGGGTCTATAGCTCTAATCTAACCCATACCCACTTTGATACTAATGATAGTATGCATAGGAGCTTAATATAGATTTACTTCATATAATTAGTGTTAGAGAGATGAACCATATAGAGAGAATTATTTCAACATAATATAATAATATATTTCACATACTCATTCTCTTCTCTGAATCCTCATTACACTATAATTAGTTGAGACTATAGAAATATATAGGAATATTATTTTATATATCCAAGGATTCCCAAATATATAAAAAATCACACCTATTAAATCTCCTAAACTCCTATAATATTTTATATTATTGTTACTAATAATATAAATAATAAGCTAATATAAAATATATTATCATAATATTGTTAATATAACAATATTCTGATATATAAACTGACTATCGATAAATATCAATTTGTAAATACTAATCAACTATTTACCTTTCCAATAAATACCAATTTCACCTAATGTGAAAACTATTCCAAATAACTAATATCTTATGAAGGGTAGTAGGCTCTTTTGGATCAACCCTATGTGCCCTCTCCTCCCCCTATGCCCAAACTTCCTCAAGAACATGAAGATATCCCATCTTGGATCTTCTTCTATGACCTTAACTATTTCATAACATCTCTTGTGAAATCACCCTCTCCTACATCCATTCAAGAAAAAAAGGGTGACAAATATTACACATCCCCTTGTGAAAATTAATCAAGGAGGGAACAAAGAAGGAAAGGGAGGTGTTAGTTGAGGTAGTCAAAGAACCAGTCTTGGTAGAGGAAGGGTTATTTGTGACAAAAAAGAATCAAACAACCATATCTCATCTCAATGAACTTGGTGTATAAGATTTTCAAGACTCTCTCTCCTCAGTTCAATAGCCACTTAAAAGAGCATTCAAAGTACCTAGATGGAAGGATATCCTCCTAATTTTAAATCAAGGTGGACTTCTTCACCCTCCCACCATCTCCCTTATAAAAGACAAAACTATTATAGAAAGGATAGAGGAGAAGCTTGTAGTCATAGGTGAACCTAAAGAAGACATTATAAGTATTTATGATGAGGAAATCATGATAGGTAGCCTAATTCACAAGGAGGATAATGTTCCAACTTTCAAGTTGTAGGAGCTTGATGAGAAGCAAGAGGACAACCTTCATGAACCTAGCGTGGAGGTCAAGATCAACTCAAAAAAATTAGAAAATCAATGGAAAAAATTGTACTCAGATTTCTTAAGTGAAATGAAGTATATTAATATTTCAAACTTGCTTTAAGAGAATAATCCACAAGCTAAATATGGGGTACAACTTGAATGGACTGTTGAAGGTTCATTTTACATAGATGAAGAAGAGGAGTAGGACTAGATGCCTGAGGTTGGTCCACTTCAAAATAAGGTGTCAAGTGAGGATAGCCTTAATATGTTGGAGCTAGAGGAAAGCATATCTGACCTTGAGCAAGATAAATGTGATGTTTTCAACCTTGGATGGTCAAATCAGCCCTCATTTATAGTTGAAGAGAAAGATGAAATCTTGAATGAGGTTGATTTAGGGGACATATCAAGTGTTCAAGTGATTAAATTTGATGAGCATACTAGTGAAGAGCCTAAAGAGTTATGGCAGTAGTTTAATTCCATAGACAAATAATTTAAAGAGGCTAAGGGACATGTCCTTCTAAAAAACCATGAACATGCTTCTATAAGCATGATTAGTCCCAATTTACATAAGGAAAAGGTAGAATAACATGATATTTTTGAACCACCAATCAAACCAAGTGTAGTTGCTCCCAAGAGCCCAAATGAATCCTTCATGCAATAATTTATCAAAAGTGGAGAGAAACATCAAGAAAGTGTTCCTACATTCTAACATGATCTAGGTGTGGAAGACTTGGACCAATATATCTACATTGAAGACATGTTCATTCCACTACATCCATTGGGGAGTACATCAGAAGGATTGGCCATAAAACTACTTGGTTCACTAATTTTGGTACCTCCAATGCAAGGAATGTTTAGAATTGAAGCATGACTCAGTTAGATATATGGATATGAATATTTTTTCCTCACAATTAGATCATGTGGAAGATCCAAGGGAAAAGGACTTAGGGAATTAGAAAGTAGTTAGATCATTCATTTCCAACAAGATCACGACTCGATACTTTTGGAAAACTGTTGTCTTTTAGTGCAACTTATTCAAACCAATGGAATGATTTAGAGGCTATTTAGGAAAATCATGAATATATTTCTAATAATAACTTGTTTTGATTAGACCAAAAGCTTAGTGAAATATCTCGTAGAGTAGACAACTCATTGATTATCATTAATATTGTGCTTCCCCCTTCTCTCTCTTTTGCCCCTTCTCCTATATTATCCCTTTCTTTCCATTTTGGTAAGGGGTTCCTAGTTTTTTAGACTATTTCATCTTTCTAGGAGATGGAACATTCATTGAGATACTATAAAGTATGTTTAGCTTGACTAGGCTTGACCTTATCAAGCATTTATAAGAACTACCTCTTGATGTAATATGAGACTTTCTTTGCCTATCTCTTGTCTTGGATTTGTGTCTATTGAATCATGCACTATAGAATTATGTGAAGGAGATTTTCCTCATCCATGATCCTTATATTTGACCTTATTTAGGGATTTTTAAATGTTATTTTTAGGTCTAGATTAATGTTCTACTTTAAACCTCTTCTATGAAATAATTATGTGAATTATCTTTATCTTGAGATTATGTGAGCTAGTATTGTCTCTATAGATTTAGTGTGGATTCAAGCTTATGGGAGTTTCCTCTTTGAATTTGGTACATCACCTATTTAGATTTATTAGGATACCTTATCCCCTTTCTAACCCTTTTCCTTATGAATTATTAGGATTATTATTAGTTTAGGTGAGCATCAAAGAGGAAGACAACCTTCTACAAAGGTTCAATCCCAACATAGGATACCCACAGCCTAGGATTGTCCCAATTTTATAGTTTAGTTGATGAGAGCCTAAAAAACTCTCTCCAAGGGTTCAAATTAAGCCTATAATAGGTATATACATATACATTATGTGTCATACTCAAGTTTTTCAAAGACATATTGATGTGTGTGTGTGTGTGTGTGTGTGTCTATTACACACACACACACACACACACACACACACACACACACACACACACACACACACACACACACACACACACACACACACACACACACACACACACACACACACACACACACACACACACACACACACACACAAACACACACACACACACACACGTATATGTATACCCACACACATTAGGTATACGGTTCTTTTATTTACATATAAAACTGTGTTTATATTGTGTTTGAACCCTAAGTAATCTCTAAGTGATGATTGTCTAATGGTTGGGTATTTACTGTAATTATAACATAGAAACCCATTTTGTATGATTATAAAGAAGGATAAAGCTCATAGTAAATATATTACTATTGTTTAAACCTATTATATATGTATAATTGTATTAAGAGACCACATAATGACTTATTACAACCTAAAAAATTATAAATGTTTATAACCATATGTGTGTGTATGTGAGTGACTATGTCTATTCATGACTATGTGCCATTTAAAATTCTAAGTTTTGGTCTATCATATATATGCAAATTAAACACAGTCACATTACTCAATTTAAATATTTGTTGGGTATTAGAAAAGAATTTAATATAGTTGTGTACACTATTCTAATTTTAGTATACTTTGTACACTTATAAATATAATGATGGATGATTAAGTATGTTATATGTAATAATAGAGATGTATAAATTCATTTATTTACTAGACTTAATAAGTTTAAAATTAGAAGTGAATTCAATGAATTCAAGAAACTTCTAAATGTGTAGTATTTGAGAATTTTAGATCAAGTCATATTATCGATGATTAGTATATGAATATCTTATTTATATAATTAGGAAAATGGAAATAAAGTGCTTTTAGGATGAGATAACAAATAATGTTAGATGGATGAATTAAATTAAGTGAAAATTTGCATATAAGGATAATAGTAACTTGAAGTATGATGCTTAATTTTACTTGAATGGTATGACTGTCTTGAAATCTATTTATATAGATGATATTAGGTTAAAAATAAAGTTAACTTGTTCAACACTATTATATTGCATATGATATATTGAATGTAATTTTATGATACTTCCTTATACTAGTACATACTATAGTAGCTACTAGGGAAAAATTCATTAAGAATTTTGTTGGTTTTAATATTTTTAAATATATAAACCCATTTGGTATTAATGACACTAAAAAGGTGGGTGAGATGGATTCCACATGATTTATTAGTGTCACAAATACAAAGATATAGTGTAATATGGTTGAGTGGTGTGCATGAAATTGACTTATCTTTGAGATCTAATAACTATAAAGAAAACTTTGGCCAAAGTAGTGTTTATGGTTAAACATTGTCAATTCATCTGTTAGATTTAGTTTACATATTTTGTATGATATCATGTTAGAATGAAATTATTTATGAAATGTTGCATGTATTAGTTATCTTAAAACACAAAGGTTATATTTGACACTCTTGATTCTCACACCATCATTATTGGCCCATCTGTGAAGGGAGGAAATTCCATAGTTGGAAGATTGTGAGAGGGATATATGGTCTATGGTTGGTGTGGAAAAGAACTCGGATGACACTCTCCCTCCCCTCAATAGTGTTTCACTAGAGACCACACTCATGATTACTTATGGATGTTTTAAATTTGATGAGACTCATATCCTCTATCGAGCATTGAATAATTGTAAATTATTATGAAACCATGTATTATGTAAAGACTTTACTATGTTGTTATATTTAACCACTACAAAAATTAGATGTAATATTATATCAGTAGTGGCTGAAGTTGTAAATCTACATTTATGAATTAATTACAATATTCATTTTCATAATCATAAATATAATTGATTCTATGATCATTATCTAAATATATTAGCTCTAGACCTTGCTTGTGGTTAACTTAAAATAATGTATTTAGTTAAATATCACTATGTTATGGTTTTAGTGTGATTGAATTTATAAAATGAATTAGTGTAAATGTTTTTTAACATTATTCTAGTTAAACCAATGGGATTGTTCCATTTTGGTATCAGAGCTAAATTTCAAAATCTAGAACTTAATGCATCCACTAACATAAACATATTCTCCTCTTAACCAAAAAGAAGAATGGTGCATGGTAGATCTAGAGGTGAGGGTACTTCAAACACTAACACTTGATTGGATCTAAATTAATTTTCCACTAAATAAGTTGTAAAGTTGGATAAGATCTTCATAACCATGCATGAAACTAAAGACCAAATCATGGCCTTAAAACATGAAGTGCATGGACATGTTGAGGAGAATAATTAGGAATAACCTAAGTAACATCTTGAAAAGTAGGAAAATTTGTAAGATCATCGACATGAGGAGGTGCCATAAGATGTGAGAGCTCAATTAGTTGTAGAGCTAGCATAAGCTATGAAAAAAGTAAATCCACCCAAGTTCAATGGAACCATTTTGGGAGATGGATCTAAATCATGGCTAATAGAGATGGAGAAGTATTTTAAGATTTGAAATTAATCAAAAGTCACTAAGGTAGTTTGGGGATCATATTATCTTATTGGAGAATTAATAACATGGTGGGAAAATAAGAAGCTCAAGATGAACCTTGACTCTACCACCACCACCTGGGAGTAGTTCATGGCATTATTTAGGTCACAATGGATTCTATAATTGTATTTTTATTAGAAGATGATATATTTTTAAAACCTTAAGCAAGGATACCTTACTATTATTGAATATTGGGAGGAATTCACTAAGCTCCTAAATTATGTTCCTCTATACCAGGCAGATGAGAGATTTTTCATGAGGAATTTCATTATGGAATTAAAACCCCAAATTGGTTGAGATGTGGATGTGCATAGGCCATATACCATGGATTAAGTAATTGAAAAGGTAGTTAAGTAGGAGAAGAATTTGAAATATCTTGCTTAGGTTAGAGACAAATTCAAAAAAAAGTTTAGACATCCTCAAATGACTTTAAAAAAGAAGAATTAGAAGAGGAGTAAAGAATCCAGTAACCAGTTTAAGAACTAGAATGCTAAGTTCAAGAAACATGAAAACTAAAAATGGTTTCAAGGGGAACCAATAGTTAGATAGGATAAGACCATGTGGTGGATGATTCATCTTTGGAGGTGATCATTATGCTAGAGAGTGTACTCAAGGGAAATTAGATGGTAAGAACAAGGGTTCTACCTCGCAACAAGGAACTTTTTAGTAGAGGATTCATGCATATATTGATAATCATTAGGCTGAGTTCCAAGTTTCTCCTATTAAACTATCAGGTATTTTGTTTGATCATCCAATTTCCATTTTGATTGACATTAGAAATACTAGAATTACTACTAGAATGTATAATAAGTTTTCTAGAAAATTTGGGATGATAGAAAATACATGGTCAGTATAGTATGCGAATGAAGTAAAGGTTAAGGTTGATAAGTGTCTAGTGGAAGCTGAGATCAAGTTACCTAAATTCACTATAATAGTGGATCTATATGCTACACCACTGGGGTCATATGATTTGATCCTAGGAGTAAATTAGATTACTAGGCATAAAGATAAGGTTGATTTCTATCTTAATAAGGTAAAATGTTAGGATGATTTTGGAAATAAGACACAACTTCAGGGTGAGAAAAGAGAATTAAAGATTAGGCATATTTCTATAATTCAACTCAAGAAGGATCATAGAAAAGGATGTTAGGCATTTATTATTAAAATAAATGAGATGCAAGAATATAAGGAACCATCCATTGAGGATTATTATTTTCTTAAGAACTTTTTGGATGTGTTTACATAAGAATTACCAAAATTACCAACCAAATGTGAGTTTGATTTATCAATTGACATAATACCTATATCTAAATCATAGTCCAAGGAACCTTATAGGATGACAACTAAAAAATTGGTTGAGTTGAAAGATCAACTACAAGATTTGTTATCGAAAGGGTTGATTCAATTGAGTGTGTCATCATTGGGTACCCCAATGGTGTTCATTAAGAAGAAATATGGTACTCTTTGCTTATGTATTGATTACATGATGTTGAATAAGGTGATAATAAAGAACATGTATTCATTACCTCACATTGATGATCTATTTCATTAGATGAAAGGGGAAATAATTTTATCTAAGATTGATCTTAGAGAAGGGTATTATCAACTAAGAATCCAAGATGAGGATATTCTAAAAAAAATGTCTAGAACCTGCTATGGGCACTATGAAGTTATAGTGTTGTATTTTAGTTTAATAAATGCTTTGGCATCATTTATGAATCTCATGAATAATGTGTTTAGGAATTATCTATGCCACTTTATTTTAGTTTTCCTAGAAGACATCTTCATTTATCCTAAGAATGAGGAAGAACATATAAAACATCTAGAATTGGTTTTGCAATAGTTGTGGAAACACAAATCATATGGTAAGTTGTCCAAATGTGCATTTTTCTAGAGGAAAGTATAATATTTAGGACACATTATCTTTGTAGATAGAATTTTAGTTGATTTGATGATTATAAGAGCCACAATGGAGTATACAAAACTTAAAAATGTGCACGAGGTGAGAAATTTTATGAGATTAATAGGTTATTATAGGAAATTTATTCAAATTTCTCAAAAATAACTAACTTAATTACCTCTCTTTAGTGGAAGATTCAAAGTTCTATTTGGTTAGACATGTGTGAAAAATCCATTCAAGAGCTAAAAAGGAGGCTTACTTCAACATCTATGATAAGAGTTTCTAATTCAAATGGTCAATTCTCAGTAATCATTAATGCATCTAGGGATGGTCTTAAAGGAGTTCTTCTACAAGATAGATTAGTTTTAGCATATGAGTCTATAAATATTAAGCCTTATGAGGTAAATTATACCCCTCATGATATAGAACTTGCTACAATAGTGCATGCCTTGTAAGTTTGGAGGCATTATCTATTAGAGAAGCCATTTGAGCTCAAGAATGATAACCTGGGACTCAAGTGTATATTTAACCAACCAAACTTGAATACATGATAGAGATGTTGGTTAGAATTCTTATTTGATTATGATTTTGATACTAATTATATAAAAGGCAAGGAAAATAAAGTTATATATTCCCTAAGTCTTATAAGGTACATAGTGGCCTTGACTACTATTAAGAATACTTTCTATGACTAGGTAATTAAATTCTCCCATGAAGATGAATTCTATGAGTAGATTAAGAAATATTTGTCAGAGGATGCTCAAAACCTTAAATTTAAAGGATTCAAGTTGGAGAATGATGGTATTTTGAGGTATGATAATAGAATGTATGTACTTGATAGAGATAACTTAAGGAGTACAATGCTAAAATAATTTCACACTACCCATTATTCATGTCATCCTAGAGTAACAAAGTTCATGGCTGAGCTAAGACCTCTCTATTTATATAAAGTAATTAAAAAGGATGTAGTAGATTTTGTATCTCATTGTTTGGAATGTTAATGTGTGAAGGCTGAACATGTGTATCTAGTAGGATTGTTATATCTTCATGATACACCATAATGGAAGTGGTAGGTAATTAGTATGGACTTTGTCCAATGTTTGCCATTATCATAGAACCATCATGATATGATCTTGGTAGTATTTGAAAAACTAACCAAGGTGGTTCACTTCATACCAAGTAATTTAACTGATGATGCACCAATGCTTTCAAAGAGATTTGTGAAAGAGATGTACTAATTACATACATTTTTAAAAAATATCATTTTTGATCAAGATATATGAATGACTTCTAGATTTTGGTTAACTTTAAATTTATCTCTATGCACACAGTTGAATTTGAATACTACATATCACTTAGAAATAAATGGATAAATAGAGAGAGTTAACCAAGTTTTAGAAGATCTCCTTTGAATATCTTACATTGATAAATAATACAAGTAGGAGGAGTACCTTCCATTAGTTATGTTTGCCTATAACAACTCATATTAATAAAAAAAAATGGCTCTACTTGAAGTATTTGTTTGGAAGTATCTACTAAGAGGGGCAGTGAATCAATAGACAATAATGCACTTTCAATTCTATAAACTCATTCATCATAAAACAACATGAAAATGAAAGCTTATACATCCAAAGCATGAACAAGAGCAAACATCATATGAACACATCATTTATGTGGGAAACCGTCTAGGGGAGGAAACCCACTCTAAATCCTACAAACCAATGGACTACAATTCTATAAGGATAATACAAACATGATACTTTAGATCAGCTCCAAATGACCAAGGAGAATCCACCTCTCAATTTAGTCTAGCTCCAACAAGACCTTTAGCTAGCTCCAACTAGCAAGGATGATACAACCCCCTAGGTGATTAAGACCATTTACTCTAATGTACACCATTTCTCTTATGTCCTCTACACCTGATGATGACCTTATCTTGTTCTAACACCTACAAATTGCTTCTCTTCACAAGGTAGCCACACCTACCTCATTCACTCAACCAAGTCACTTTTTAGACTGTTAGGTCTAATGATTTTTTAACTCATGAACATGATCAATCAAACATGAATAATCTTGTTTACCCTTTGATGGTCCTCAATGACCCATCTATACTCCTTGACTAAGCTCTTTTTTTCACTTTAGTCAACACATTCTCACACCTACCCAAATAGGCTAATTTGACCTTATATATATCACTCCATCATCTAACCCATCTTGGTCAGCCAAGATACTTCAAATCCTTGTCTTATCCTTATAAAATATCATCATACATGTTGTATTAATGGGACAATCTCTCCGTAGGTCATCCATTGCCCTTAAGACCCAAAACACCAAATAGGCCTAATAGAGACCTAAATGAATTAGGCCTACAAACCAATACATTACACCTTGGAATCTTTGGTTCAGCTTCAGTCTTCACCAATGATTCAAACACATAAAACCTACCTTAAATATATCCTTTCATACTCCTACAAAGGTCCATAACATATGGAGCTTCAACTCACACTTTAAACCAAGCCTTTTAGACTACTTGCTAATTATGTCTTTACACACTAAAAACATTGTATCACACATCTGAAGTGTATGCACAATTATTACATACAACCATATAAATAAATAAAATTAATTGGTACTACATGACCTAAAAAACATTACCAAAACCATTTGGATTCACTAAAAGGGCTCCAAGTATCCACAAACACCACTATCACAGGCTCACTTAATTATGGTAATACAAAATCAAAATACAGTAAAATATTTTTGAGTCTCCAAAATTGATGAAGGATATACCATGAAATATAATGCCTTCTCATCAATATTTGGGACTTATAGAACAACATCAAACTTATTCCTTCAAAATGACCACTCAGACTGCCTGTAGCTTCTAACAGTACAGTTATATAGATGTTGTTGTCTAGCACATGAAAGAACACTTTCATAACATCTAATAAAAATTAATAGCTTCTATGCAATTTGTATATAAATCTCAAGTAGATATTTATCTTTTTCTAGTAGTATCCATTGGTCTAACAAACCAATTCCTCAAATCACTATATCACAGTCTTGATTACTTAGATAAGTCACTTTGAAAGCACTATTTCACCTATGTATGAGTATCATAGACACTTACCACTTAAGGGAGAATGAGGTATAGGTCTCAAAAAATTACCTCAATCCATTTATTCAACCCAATTCACTGATTAGACCTTCTAATTTCTCTTTTTTACTTTGATCATTCTTTCTCATTATTTACTCCATTTCCACTCTAGTGACTAGGCAACTTTGAGGACTTATAAATTTGACAAAAAGAAATTAATATTCTTAAAAATTTACAAGGATGTTTGAGACAAGTCATAATATTCAACAATCATCCATTATATCATTTGGTCATTCTAAGAAAACTTCCTAAAAAATAAGAATATTATTAACAACCCATTTTTTGTGGGACCCACACACTATCAAGTGACCAAAAATACTTTGTCAAAAAAATTAAGGAGTAATATTCCATATACAAACATAATTATATACATCCACCATCTTTTTTAATACCTACTAGTAATATCTTTCACATCAGGTCTAAGACTAGGGTTTTAGCACTCAAAAACTTCCTTAGCTTCTTAATGATCATTCATAAAGATGTGCCATTTAACCCATAAACCAATTATTGGAAAAAAATTATTGCAAAACTTCCCCATATATTGAAAATATATCATCTTCCCATGAAAACCTTGAACGTGCCAACAAGCATGATAAACTTCCTCTTGGGCTCCTTGCACTTATTTCTATCACCTTCTAAAGCTTCTAAACCAAATTTTTTACTTTATAGATAAATATATGACCTATTACATAGTAATTTTTTTTTATCATACTTATATAATCATAAAAAAATCTTAAATCAGCTCATTCATCTTAAAAACTTTCTTTGACCCTTTACAAGGCCTCACAAGCCCGCCTAGGCCAACTAGGCCAAGAGCCAAACAACCTTGCAGACTACTTGCCAACTTTTTCAAATCATATATCTGAATTATTATCACCATATACATGTAAAAAATTTATATTATAATCACATTAAGCTCCTTACCATGATATACAAGCCATAAGACTTAAAACCCTATAGGCATTTATATAAGACCAAGCCTACAAGGCATAAGATAACTTGCACACTTCATGAAGACCATTTGGATTCAATCCTTATGCATAGAACACATCAATAACAAGTTTAAAATCATCATTCCAAGCTGAATTCAACCATACAACATCCACCTAGGACACCCATGCACACCCTTGCAATTATCACATTGCTCCAAGTACATTAGACCACCATGATCTATCTCTCTGACCTGTTAGACCACTTTGTCATCACCAATGCCACTTTAAATCAATGAAAAAACATCTACCATCAATATCCCAATAATCTCCTCCTTTTTAATTGATTTCAATACTCATTTGATCTCTTTCCCTTTGCTAAAATGATAAAGTGGACTCCTTTTAATACTAAGCACCTAAAAAATCAAGCAAATAAGCTATAGGAAACACATTAAATCAAGATCACCAATATGAATACATCTTAAAGAGTACCATTTTGACCTCAAAAAAGCATAACTCCTACTTGGAATGTGTTTACACTCAAAAACTACTCCAAGCTATCAAGATCCTTGGATTGTCACCAATTTACAAGGCGACATAGGTCCCCCTGGGACCCTTCTACACTTTAAAGGATCTTACTTAGACTACACAACCCATGCATACCTAGAATACCTTCAATAATAGCTATCATCAACTCAAACAATAACAAGAGCACTAAAGCATCATGCAAGCTTACTTATCACCACTCTCAAGGTACTATACATTACATTAGATGTACTCTAATCATAAAATCATACCTAAAACATACTTAGTGTAGACTAACATACTCATCTATAACTTAAAAATCCCATCTTTATTTTGGAAAATTTCTTCAACAATCTTCATTTTCTTCACTAAGCCTATTTAGACCCCTTGTAGCCCTATCTAGCCACTACAAACCTCATAAATTTTTTCCATAATCACTTCGAGCCATTAAAATTCATATTTAAATACCAATACCATTATCCCTCATTAATTCCAAGAATGGGCCTCCAAATCATCCTCCTTAACATACTTCCTTCTTTAGCTATCAAGCTAATTAAGCCTCCTAGTGAGCTAAAACTTGAATAAAATGAAATATACTCACCTTAAAAATACTATAAAATTTGATTCAGATACCCATTTTTACCATTCAACTAATTTTGAAGCTTCTATCCTCTAACTCCAAGGATTTGACCACTTTTCCAAACATGCCTAAATCACTAGGCCTTCAAAGAAATAATTGGTCAAAAGTCAACCTTTAGTCAATGCAAACACCTGAACTATATACCACACCTGGAGACCATCAAAACTCACTTTAATGTCATATTTAAATCCTCCACACCTTTGGTAACCATGACTTCCTTTAAGCCACCAAACACATGCTTTTGAGAAGAAAAACCTGTGACCACTCAAAATGCTCCACCTAGCATAAATTATTTCATAAACTTATGAAACCACTTGAAACATGTCTAAAAAACATATGTAGAACTTCTTGAGTATAAAATACTTCATGACACATCTTTATTCTTCAAATTATTCTTGAAACCAAATAATTTATGCATATAGGCTCATTATCTACAGTAGGCACCTTGACCAAATGATCAAAATCACTCCTAGACACCTCATGAACACCTTAAAGCTATATTTTCTCTTTTAAAATAACAAAACCAGATTTAATATTCCATTATCAAATTGTTTTTACCCTAGAACACCATATAATCAACTTTGGCACTTTTTAGGTAGTCATCACTACAAAAAATGGTCAACTCAAACTTTTGACCATAAAACTCATATATGAGCACATAAAAAATTCAAACCACCTAGGAATGACTTTTTTAAACCTACATAAAGTATTAAAACAAACTAATTCTTCCTTATACTTCAAATCACCACTCAACCAAGGTGTCACAAATTAATTAAAAATGCACTTTAGGACCAAAAGACCTGAACATACCTTTTATACATCATTGTTGCTTCCAATTGTCTTCTTAGGTTAAATTGAACATCTGAGACAATAAATAATAGCTACCATATGATCCTTAATTCATCAAAAATCTATCTTTTAGAAACTTGAATCCATTATGGCTAAGAACTCTTCAAAAACACTTCAAAGAAACACACAGTCATAAAATTTTGTGTATAAACCTACTAGCTATCAGTCATCTGATAAACAATAGTTTCTTAAAATAATATCAAAATAAGATATCATAATAATAAAACTCATGATACATAACCCTAATGTCATAACCAACCTCTTAGTCCATTTATCTCTTCATGAAAGCCCTTTAAATTGACTCAAAGGATCAACCTTACCCTCATAATTAAGATTCTATTATAAAAACTCATAACTTATGGCATCTTTAGATCATTGTACCTTAGACACCTTATTGATATCAATCATGCATTCCAAGCATGGAAAATACTGAAGGAATCCTTTCACTTAATCCATCCAACACTCACAGAGCTACAAAGAACATGAATGAGTTTACTTACCTTGCAAGCACACACCTAGGATTTGAAGAGACAAAGCACCTTGAAACCATCAATCCTCTACCTTTCAACTCTTGAGCTACTTATTAATTTCAAGGATAAAAAATAACCATACACAGATCAATAACAAGAGCTATAAAAACTTGAGATCATAATCAAGAACTTTGAGAAACCATTCTTAATGACCAAAAACTCCACATAACTTTGCAAGTCACTCATGTATATCAAGAACACAAACCTTCATATATAGTCACCTTCATGAATGATTTTCTTTATTAATTTAACGTATTAAAATCTCTCTAAGAGCATGGATTAGTACTATGATTATTTACAAGCATCATTTAATTATTAGAACATTAAAACTAGATCATTAGATGAGTTCTAATATTCTTTTGCTCAAATTGAGTTCACCATTTCAAACACATATTGTAATAGTCAACTTTGATCCATATTTATTGCACCTATACAAAAAACTAAAATAATTCACCAATTGGAGGATCTTCTTCATATATTCCTCTTACACTTTACTTCTTACCTCATCTTGATTTGACTTCATCTAGGGCATCTATAATCTAATTCTTTTAAATTGGTTTCCTTTGATAAATTTGAATTTTCAAATTCCAACAGTCATGTTTTCATAAAAAAACTTCTCTAATGAAATAATTTTACTTTCATAAGTTCCAAAAGTGGTCTTGACACCTCATATGACCTTTCAAATCATCTTTCATACCTTTAAAGACTTGTACAACTGTAATACACTCATAGAGTATCTTCTTGACTTCTTTCTCAATGCAAATAGGTTATGACCTCAAGTGATTTTTAGAGTTCATTAGATTTTGTCAACTTCAAAAAACTATAAATAGGATAACATACTCATACCTTCATACTTAAATAATATTTAGATAGACCTAAATTGGGTCTCATACTCCAAGCATTTGATTAGACCACTACTTATCTCTCTTCTTTCATGTTAGTTGATCAAGAGACCATCTTCAATAAGCTCTATCATTAAACATAGGTTTGATCTTGGACTTAGCCTTAGTATATTCCTTATTCAACCTTGCTAGTGCCAATATGTAGACTACTATGCAAACATCAACCATGATTTTCATAAACTTATCCATCTCTACAAGCAAAATTGTATAATGTCCTCATCACACCTCAAGCTACTTAGGGTCACATGTGGTTATCAAGCCTCCTCCAAAGGTCTAGATTTGATACCAATTATTTAGAAGTATCTATTGAAAGGGGGGTGAATCACTAGACACCAATACACATTCAATTCTATAAACTCATTCATCATACAACAACATGAACATAAAAGCTTATACATGCAAAGCATGAAAAAGAGAAAACATCATATGAACACATCATTTATGTGGGAAACCCTCTAAGGGGATAAAAACCACTATAAAGCCTAAAAAAAAATTGATTATAATATTATGAGGATAATAAAAACATGAGACTTTAGATCAGCTCCAACTGATCAAGGAGAATCCACCCTTTAATTTAGTCTAGCTCCAACTAGACCTTTAGCTAACTCTAAACAGTAAGGAGGATACAACCCCTTAGGTGATTAAGCACCCACTAAATCACCTCTATTCTGATGTCCACCACTACTCTAATGTCCTCTACACCTAATGATGACCTTATCTTATTCTAACACCTATAAAATTTCCTCTTCATAAGGTAAAAACACCTACCTCATTCGCTCAACCAAGTCAGTCTTTAGACTATTAGGTCTAATGAGTTGTTAGCTCATGAATATGATCAATCAAACATGACTGATACTCTTCACTCTTTGATGGTCCTCAATGACCCATATTTTCTCTTTGACTAATCTCTTTTATTCACTTTAGTCTACACACTCTCACACCTAACCAAATAGGCTAATTTGACCTTGTATATATATATATATCACTCCATCATCTAACCTATATTTGTCTTCCAAGATACTTCACATACTTGTATTATACTTATAAAATATCATCATACACATTGCATGAATGGGATAATCTCTCCATAGATCATCCATTTCCCTTAAGACCCAAAACACCAAATAGGCCTAATAGAAACCTATATGAATTAGGCCTATAAACCAATACATTACACATTGGACTCTTTGGTTCACATTAAATTTTCAACAATGCTTCAAAAACATCAAAATTTACTTCAATTTATCCTTTCATACTCCCACAAAGGTCCATAACATCTGGAATTTCGTCTCACACTTTAAACTAAGCCTTTTAGACTACTCGCTAATTAGGTGTTTACACACTGAAAACACTATCTCACACATCTGAAGTGTACACTCAATTATTCCATATAACCATATGAATGAATCACATGAATGGGTCGTAAATGACCTAAACAACATTACCAAAACCATTTGGATTTGCTTAATAGGCTCCAAGCATCTATAAACACCATTGTCACAGGCTCACTCAATTCTAGTAAAACATAGTCAAATATTTTTGACTCTTCAAACCTGATCAGGGATATACCATGACATCCAATACATTCTGATCAATATTTGGGACTTATAGAACAACATAAAACTTATTCCTTTAAAATGACCACTTAGACTGCCTGTAGCTTCCAATAATACAATCATATATATGTTCTTGTCGAGCACATGAAAGAACACTTTCATAATATCTAATCCACATTCATAGCTTCTATGTGATCTCTATATCACTCTCAAGTAGATATTTATCTTGTTCTAGTAATATCCATTGTTCTAATAGACTAATTCTTTAAATCACTATATCATAGTCTTGATTACTCAAATAAATCGCTTTAAAAACACTATTTCACCTGTGTACAAGTATCATTAACACTTACCACTTAAGGGAATATGAGGCATAGGTCTCAAAAAATTACCCCAATCCATTGATTTAACCTAATTCATTGATTAGACCTTCTAATTTCTCTTTTCACTATGATAATTTTTTCTCACTGTTTGCTCCATTTTCACTCTAGCAACTAGGCAAATTTGAGGACCTATAAATTTGACATAGAGAAACAAATATTCCTAAGAATTTCCATGGATGTTTGGGATAAGTCCTAATATTCAACAATCATCCATTAGATCATCTGGTCATTCTCATAAATCTTCCTAAAAAATAAGAATATTGTTAACAACCCATTTTTTATGGGACCCACACACTATCAAGAGACCAAAAATAGTTTATAAAAAACTTTAAGGAGTCTTATGAAACATCCAAACATAATTATATCTATCCACCATCTTTTTTAATACCTACCAATAAGATCTTTCATATTGGGTCTAAGACTAGGGTTTTAGCACTCAAAAACCTCCTTAGTTTCTTTACAATCATTCATAAAGTTGTGCCCTTTAACCCCTAAACCAATGATTGGAAAAAATTATTAAGGACCTTCCCAAAATACTCCAAATATATTATCTTCCCATGCAAACCCTACACATGCCAACAAGTATGAGAAACTTCCTCTTAGGCTCCTACACTCATTTCTAGCACCCTTTAAAGCTTCTAAACTAGATTTTTGAATTTGTAGCTCAATCTCTAAAATTTGACATATTCAAAATATTTGAACATGATTATCTAATCATCCACCATTGTTAAATCATCTCATTAATATTAAAAACTCTCTTTGACCCTTTACAAGGCCTCACAAGCCCACTTAGGCCAAGAGCCAAACAACCTTGCAGACTACTTACCACCTTTTAAAAATCATCTATCTGACCTCTTATCACCCTATACATGTCCAAAATGTATATTACAAGCACATTAATCTCCTCACCATGATATATAAGCCATAAGACTCAAAACCCTATAGGAAACCATGCAATATCAAGCCTATAAGGCATAAGCTAACTTGCACACTTCATGAAGACCATTTTTAGTCAATATTTATGTATAGAACACATTAGGAACAAGTAAAATATCATCATTCCAAGATTCATTCAGCCATACAACATCCACCTAGGACACCCTTGCAAGTATCACATTGTTCTAAGTACATTAAACCACCATGATCTATCTCTCTGACCTGTTAGATCACTTTATCATCACCAATGCCACTTGATATCAATGACAACACATATACCATCAATATACCAATAATATTATATGGGATAAGGTGTAGAACACAAATTAGTTGGGATAAGTTAGAAGACAAAGTAGTCTTTGGACCTAAAATACTTGTGGAGATGGAAGATCAAGCTATAATAATCAGGAAAAGGTTGGTTGAGGCCAATGATAGATAAAAAAGTTATGTTAATTTCAAAAGGTTAAAAATACAATTTTATATAGGTGATAAAGTATTTTTGGGGGTTAAGCCTTAGAAAATCTTGATTAAGTTTGGTATATCAATGAAGCTTTCACTAAGATTTGTGGGAGCCTTTAATGTTTTAAAAGTGATAAATCATGTAGCCTATAGGCTTGATTTTCCACCATCTCTATCTCTCTTTCATAATGTTTTCCATGTGACCTATCATAAAAATTATGTTTTTGATCTTTATCATGTATTAGATTGGAATTCTTTACATGTTTTGGATCCTGGGGTGGTCATAGTAGAACTAGTTAGAATAATTGACACTCACAAACTCAGTTTGAGTAATAGAGAAGTGTCATAGTACAAGGTTCTATGGGACTAATATTATAAAGATAGTACCACTTGGGAGGATTTATATGAGTTATATATGTTGTTTCTACATTATTTTACTTTATATATTTTTTGGATATTATTTAATTTTTTGCTAATTAATGTTTAATATCATAACTAATGTTGGAATAAGTGTCATCGAGATGATTAATGTCTTTAGGGGACAAGGATGTTACATCATGATTATTCTATAGATTTTTTAACCTATTTATTTGTGGATTTTATGGTTAATAATTGGTTAATTACTATTTTGGTAAGTTGGATTTTATATACTAAAGTATGCACAGTAATATGTTGCTTATTTTCATGATCATTAACTTATTAAGTTAGTTGTACTTATATATTATGTATATAATGATCATGATCATTAATTTCATTATAGTAGTATATTATGGATTTTATATTGATACAAGTTAACTACTTTTATTATTTTGATGTGGATGTAGAATGGAGTTCATCCCTCAGACGATGATAGAGGGAGATAATCATTAGAAAGGGTGGAGAAGATGGAGGTAGTTGTGGGATGATAGAGTGAAATGGGAACCTTGCACACACCAAATATAATATAAGTTACTTTTTAATCATTGATTGATTTAAATGGCTTGTGTTTACTTTTAGTCATTAATATGTTTTTTGCATTTAAAATGGCTATTTTTCATATTAGTAACATACTCCAACCTTAGTTGTGTGTTTGAAATTATAATACTAAAATTATTATATATTGTCTAAATTAACTTACTTGTAATTATGTTGCCATAACTTTTTCTTTGGAATCCTTGAATATCCTTGGTATGATGCAACGTATGAACCTACTATCTTGGTGATGTGTGTGTGAAAATTTCCTGCTAGGTATACAAATAAACCTTGGGGGCATGTGATTTATAAAAAATAAATTTCTATAAAAAAGGGGATCTTGATTGTTTTATGTGTTAGATACCTATTAATTTGACCAATATATCAAAGTTTGGGTTAAACTTGAGTTAGATATGATTATTTTGGTAAGTCAATGTTATTATTTATACTGTTTAAAAGATTATTACAATGAAAAAGGTTCAAGAATAAGAATTGGTGTGTTGTTGTCCTGGACTCATCGAGTCACTATGTAAAACAAAGACTTTGGTTTTGATTGCATGGGTTAAACATTAAGTCATGCCCAAAATTATACCAGTTTTTTAGATGTATGAACATTTTTAGTGAGCTCATTATGAGCAAATTTAGTTTGGTGGAGGTATTTTGGGGTTTTTTTGGCTGAAAAATAACATGTAGGGGGATAAAGAGATGGGAGGAGATACCTAAACAGACACATAGATGAAAGAAAGAGGAAAGTGAAAGGGTTCAAGAAATATTTGGAAAGAAAAATATCGATTTGGTATAACTATGATTCTATACCAGGTAGGGGTTTATTATTTAAATTCATAATTAGTAACCATTAGAATTAAATCAATAAAGCTAGTAAATTTTTATTGAGTAGGGTTTTTCATTTTCATTATTAATAAATTGTAAAAAAAAAGGGGTTATATATTTGGAACTGGGTATGGGCTCTGACCATCCACTAAGCCAAATATATGAATCTAAAATCCTAGTTCAAAAATACCTATGTATTCATGCTTCTTTGCAAAAATAATTAAGTATGTTGTTATGCAAAATTTTTGTGTATTTTATAAGGATTAGCAAAAAAGAGTAAACTTTTTTGAGTTGTGTATACATTAATTCATGACACATTTGAAAGTAGAAAATAATTCCTAGGAAATCTTAAGTAAATTATGAGGGTAGGTTGATTTAATACCTTTAAAAAAAAAAAAAAACTTTGTCCTTGATTAAAATCAATCTTTAAATCTTGGTATCAAGTCATTCCTTCCTTTATACAAATGTATGACATTGTTTTAGTGAACAAGTTAGGTCAAATTCATTAAACAAGTAAACCTGAATCATGAATGTAAATGGTTCTGAAAGGTTAGATTGAGATGAAAATTTATAAATGAATAAGAAATTTTAAAACCATGTCTATGATTTAGTGATTTCTTGTAAGTCACTTTAGTTGAAAAAATTCCATTTCAAGTAGAATACTATTAGGGTTGGATTAATTCTTATCTAATGAAGTTTGTGTATAGCAATGTCCACCCTATTGTATAAATATACATAGGTATATGCATATATATTATGGGTCATGGTTAATATTTTTTAAGACCCATTGTTATACACACATACATATACATATACATATACATATACATATACATATACATATATAATATGATTAGGTATATGGTTATTTTATTTACATATTAAATAATGTTTATATTATGTTTGAATCCTAAGAAATCTCTAAGTGATGACTATCTGATGATTGGGTATTTACTATAGCTATAACATAGAATCCCATTTTGTATGACTATTAAGAAGGATAAAGTTTATACTAAATATATTAATATTGTGTAAACATTTTATGTATATGTATACTTGTATTAAAATACCACATAATGAATTTTTGAAACCTTTAGAAGTGTGTGTGTGTGTGTGTGTGTGTGTGTGTGTGTGTGTGTGTGTGTGTGTGTGTGTGTGTGTGTGTGTGTGTGTGTGTGTGTGTGTGTGTGTGTGTGTGTGTGACTATGTCTATTCATGACTATGTGCCATTTAAAATTCTAAGTTGTGGTCTATTAGATATATGGAAATTAAACATAGTCGTAATACTCAAGTTAAATCTTTTTTGGGTATTGTAAAATAATTTAATATAGTTATATGTTTGTATATACATCTATATATACATGATACTCTTCAATTATTGATAGAATACTATTCTAATTGAAGTATACCATATACACATTCATATATTTATGGATGATTAAGCACATTATATGTAATAATAGAGAGGTATAAATGTATTTATTTACTAGAATTAATAAGGTCAAACTTAGAAGTGAATTCAATGAATTTAAGAAACTTTCAAATGTGTAGTTTTGAGAATTTTAAATCAATCCATATTATCATTGAATAATATATGAACAACTTATTGATATGATTAGGCAAATGGAAATAAAGTGGTTTTAGGATGAGCTAATAAATAGTGTTAGATGGATGAATGGCATTATGTGAAAAATTGCATATAAGAATATTAGTAACTTGAATTATAATGCTTAATTTTACTAGAGTGTTATGACTACCTTGAAATCTATTTATATAGCTGATATTATGCTATAAATAAATATATAGTTGACTAGGTTTACTATAATATTGCAATAATTTAAAAAATATAAAATAAATACACATGTTCAACATATAGATTTCACCATGAGAAACCTAACTAGTGATCTTTAACTAACTCTATTAATTTAGTTAACTAAGAAGGTTATAGATAATCTAGTTAGCTAAAGATCATCAAAAATAGATATAGAAATAATGAATAATACTAATAACCATAAATACTGCATTACATCATAATGAAATAATATAAATCAACCATAGCTAATACAACATTACAACCTCTGTTGTATAAGCATAATGAATAAAATTTACATTTTTCAACAATACATAATAATATATCAAATGATAAAACATGATACATAACTCCTCTGAGTAGAGTCTCCATAACTCAAGAGTCTCTATGACTCAAGAGTCTTCATGACTCAAGTATCATTATGTAATCTCAAGTGTAGCCTCAAGTATAGTACTCTGGTTGGGAGGGAAAACATCATCTAAGAAATTTTCCACACCAAAAACATACCATAGATCCCTTGAACTATATCTCAAATAAGGGGATGGACCTCCCTTCATGTATGGGTAGATAATGATGGTGATGGAATCTAGAGTAACAAACCAGAACCCGTGTGTTGAATATATCTAATACATAATGTGTACCATAAATAAATTTACTCTAATATGATATCACATAAATATGAAAACTATATAAACATATGAAATGACAAAATTTATCAAACATTACTTTGTCCAAAGTTTTCAATAATAAATGATTAGTAGGATTAGTGAAATTTATAATACCACTTGATTAGATTACTCCTTATCTTGCATTGATGGTGCTAATTAACTCAATGGAATCCATCCACTACTTAATTAGGGTCATGACTGTGAGATTTGATAAAATAAATAATAATACAAAAACTAATAGATTCATTCATCATATTTCACTTTAGCTAATCAAAATTATGCTAAATACAAAAATATCACAAACATTCATTTAGTCCATCAAATGAATTGAATAAAAACCATATATCTAGTTTATTATAAATAATAAATAGAATCCAAAAATAGTCCTCAATATAACATACCATCTAGATAATGATTATCTAGACCAGTAGTTGCTTTAAACACTAACTTATAATATTATTTCTCCACAAAATAATATTATAACACAAGATTAAATAATTGCTTATAATCCACATGTAACAAGTCTAAAACATCATAAATGTTTTATATTCAAACTCATAAATACATTATCTTAATGATTTTATCCAAGTATTAAAATATATAACAAGCATTGTTTTACACACCACATGGTAATAATGCACAACAAAGCTGAGTCTATAAATGGTATAATCAATCTAATATATATATATATATATATATATATACATATATATATATATATATATATATATATATATTTGAATACCTTTACAATATTGAACCACTACCATTTTATATGCAGTATACTCCTAAGATGACATCCATTGTCAAATATCTTAGGGTATTTTGTATACTCAATGTATATATATCCATATTTTGAAATAGTCCCATAATTATACCATAAATGAAATGAAGCTCATATAATTGTTTTTATAAAACATAGATATTTGATACACATTATTATTTTACCAAATTTATTTTTAAATCAAACATATTAAAATAATTGATTCAAAATTCATACTTTAACCAAATTCTAATACTCAGCTAACTATACCCAATCAAGTTACCAATTAGTATTAAAATATAGTTCAATTACAAAGTATTTATGCATAATAAAGTTTAATAAAACAAAAATAACACTTATTTATCAAAATAAACTATGAAATTATATAATTTCCACCCGAATACTTGTCCCTCTATTGACTAAGCAAAAGTCATTTACAATTTAAGATAAATCCAATGACACAATACATAGTCACATATAATTTTTATGCATAAGCCATATATATTATGAATATAGTTTAAAACTTAATTCAACCATATCAATTTAACAAAATCAAGTATATAACCCTACATAAGGCCAAGTGTGCATCTACAGTCATTTTATCATCAACCTATCCTTGGTACATAATAGACTAAACCAAAAGTTCCCAAAATGTTTATATATAAACAAGTATGAATAATACAAAGGTTTATAATCACAAGTAAAATTTATAATTCCTTGATACACACAAACACACACACATTAGAATCCAAAAATAACAAAACCCAAAATTCCAATTCTCCCATATAGATAACATTAGAATGTATTACATATTATCCCATATTAAAGTTAGATAGTTTGAAAAATAAAGTTATATATCAATGTATATATACCCAGTCGCCCTTTAAAACCTTGAAAAATGAGTTATAAGTATACATTTATATATCTATTTATATATATCTATATACATATGTATATGTATATATCTTAATAGTTTTATTTATATATATACCTATATATTTCTATGTATATATTCAAATACCTAATTTTGTATAGTTAAATTCATTATTTATATCTAAAGTCCAAAATAGGTGTATATATAGTCAAACCTAATATTTTTCCATATTTACCAGCCATATTAAAAATACCAAAATGAATATATACAAATTGATTCAAATATTTAAGCTCAAGCCACATTGTATATATCCAACAAGTACTTCTTAATATGAACAAGGTTTTTCAAAATTAACGAGGAATTTAATATTTCATAGAGGCCTATATAGTCATAAATTTTTTATGGCTTTACCTAAAAACCCTAAGGTTACCCTGAGTTGAATGTGGGGTTTTATGGAGGTCGAGCCTTACTTAAGGCTCTATAGATAACCCAAATATTCAAAGATTCAATCAAAGAAACTCGATAACCAAATTTAAAAACCCATTCAAATTGCACACAAGAATTTAATTATAGAACTAACTCAGTAAATGTATGCATGCCAAATAAATCCAAAAAAAATCCTTCTTCTTGCACTTGTTCACCACCTTGTTTTCCTTCAATCTCCTCTTCTCTTTATGCCATGAGCCATGAGTTGTTTACAACCCCCATTATCTTCTTATTCTCCTTTTTCCATCAACCTCCTTGCCACCATTAATGACCAATTCAACTGACTAATAAATACATGTAAAAATAGATCAATAGAACTCCTTATATTTTTCCATTCATCACCATGAAAATACCCAATAAAAACTCCATGATTTTTCCAAATGATGCTTAATTCAAATTCAAAGAGTGGTTAGAAACCCTTATCACTCAAAACTTCTTTTCCATTGATTAAAATAATCATAATATAATCCTTAAAATAATTTCATTCAATTTGACTTAAGTTGCTTCCTCATCAATTTTTAAATAAATAAACAATAATAAAACCTTTATGCCATGCCATGTAACATCCATTGACTTAGTCGATTCAACCTTCCATGCTAAGTCGACCATTTGACTAATTTATAAATTAAACAGTATAACATTGTATTCAAAGACCATAGTTTATGTTACCATGTCAACCATAAAAAACTTTCTAACACATGATTTCCAATGCATTTAATCTTTTATAATGATATATAAAACATTGTTATTTATCTTTCAACATTTTAATATAATATACTAATAATAATATTTAATTATTAATACCTATATCATTTAGATTAATAATAATGGAATATATATATATATATATATATATATTTAATGCCTACATAACATCAAAACATTACACTACAAAGACATTTTAAATAAGGAAATAAGGTAAGCATAATATAAACAATTTCATTCATTCCACCAAATAATTATGTCAAAGAAGATAAACTATGCATCATCACTAAATTAGAGAAATCACCTAAAAAACAACATGATCATTAATAAAAACTAAATTTAGTAAAACTATAAAAGAACATAGCATTGATTTAAATGTAAAAATAAGTGTGATATAACTATCTATCAAACAATATAATCATCAAATATAAATGTGGTGTGTACAAGGGTTTTTAGATTCATTCTCTATCATCCGCCAATATCTCCATCTAACCACTCTCTCTGATGATGCTCTCCCTCTATCACGATCTGAGGTAAGAATATGTATTGCATCCACCTCACAATAATGAAGGTAGTTAGCCTAAAACATAATTATATTCATATAATAATGTTGTATAACTAATCAAACATGATCACAAAATATATAATATAAAAGTACTACTAACTCATAACATCTAGTCATGTAAATTAAGCAACATAAACAATCCCATAATCAACATATGTCATCAAGATTAATAAAATATTAGGTAATTAAATAATCAACCATAATATTCTATGGATTAAATAGGTTATTTATCTTAAATATAAGTAGAGATGTGACATCCTTGCCCCCCTAAAAATGGTCATTGTTTTTATGACATTTATTCAAACATAAGTTTTGAATTAAAAACATTATTCAACAAAAAATAATATAATGTGCAACAACAAATCAAGGGGGAAAATGTGGAAAAAACTTGTAAAACTCATCATAGTCTTCCTAAATGGCACTATCCTCAAAGTATTGGTCTCATAGGACCTTACATTGTGACACATCTCTATTACACAAATAGACTTTATGAGTGTCAATTAATCTGATTGGTTCTACCATGACCACCTGAGATCAAGAACCTGCAAAGAATTATAATCCAACACATGTGAAGGATCAACTATATAATTTTTGAAATAATACACATGAAACATGTTATGAAAAAGAGATAGAGATGGTAGAAATACAAGCCTATATGTTAAAAAATTAACCACTTATAAAAAATCAAAGGGTCCCACATATCTTAGTGAAAGTTTTGCTAACTTCCCAAATTTAATTAAGATTTTTTGTAGCTTATCCCATAGAAACACTTTATAACCAAAATAAAACTACTTAGTTTTTCTCTTTAGATCAACATAAATTTTATATCTATCATTAGCCTCTACTAACATCTACCTAATTGTCTTAACTTGCTCTTCCATTTTTGAAAGCATATTAGGTCCAAAGACTACCCTGTCTTCCAATCTATACCAACTAATTGGTGTTATACACCAACTTCTGTACAATGCCACAAATAGATCCATCTTTAATACTGATTGGTATGAGATTTTATAAGCAAATGCAACCAATGGAAGATACTCTTCCCATTTATATTTTTGATCCATGCAATACATATGAAGGATATCTTCTAAAAATTGATTAACTCACTCTGTCTACCCATGCGTTTGTGGGTAATATGTATTTCTAAAGTTCAAATGAGTACCTAAAATTAAATTCAAAATCAACCAAAATATAGAAGTAATATTTAGATCATGATCCAAAATGATCTTCTCTAGAAAACCATATAATCGATACACTTACTTCATGATTCTACTTTCAAGTGTAGGTGCATCATCTGTCAAGTTTCCTAGTATGAAATGAGATACATGTTATGCCTAATTTTTACACCTCTCCCCTAATTTTATCTAAAATAATATGATATCACTCATACTTTTCCATAGTGATGACTCAATCATAAAAATTTAAAACTAAAATTAGGGACCCTAAGTTAATCAGTATTATTTATGAATATTCATGATTTCAATTTAATAATTTGATAATTATTATATTTATGAATTCATGTTTGCATTATAGTGGTTTTGAAAAGTATTTGTGAATAAATGAATAAAATATGCATATATATATTTATCATGATAAAGTTTTGTGATTAGTTCATGGTCAGATTATAAGGCAACATTTTCAATTGAAAGAGGGATGTTTTTTATGATTGAAAACATTATTTGATAATGGTGATGATGTAGATATATTGAGTTTTAGGTGAGTATGATATAAATTTTGAATTATTTTTTGTTTGACGGTGTGAATAGATTGTGGTGACTATTATTCCTATTTTCATTATTATTGGAAATATTAAGCTTGTTTTAGACTAGACAAGAAGGGTCAAAGAATTAATTATAATGATTCTTCTCTCAATTCATTTTTTGAATGGAAACAATATAGATAGACCATTCATTATTTTACAATTTGAGAAAACATTGTATTTTATGATCAAATGCATCATTTCATGTGATTATGAACTCTATCTTTGAAAATTATATGAGTTCTCAATTTAATATGTAGACCTTAATTAGGTAGAATTTAGTCATAATATAAGGGACATTTCAAAAAAAAATTGTTGGTATGACTTGAATTGATTTGAGTAAATTGCTTTATAAAGGATTATAAATTCTAAATAATTAATCCCAAGTCAAATATTGTCTAGCTTAAGTTTCAAAAATGATATGACTCATGAGGATACTAACCTAAAGTCATTATTCTAAAGTTTTGAAATAATGGTTATGATTTTATCAGGTCATAATGATTTTAAAGGTTTAAAACTAAGTATATAAAATGAAATTTCAAAAGTTTGGAATACGTAAGTCTAGGTATTAAGGTATATGATGTTTTCAAAGGGGAAAATATGGATGGCAATATGAATTCATATTTTGAGATATTAACACTATGAATTAGCATCATGTTTAATGTTTTCATAGCATATTGAATTGACATTGAGTTGGAATGAATATAAAATGAAAAGATATGGCCTCAAAGTTTCAATATTGGCAAACAGATTCGGTATTAAGGGAATTAATGTGAAATGGTATTTTTCTTGAAACATAATAATTAGTTGATGATATAGTAAAAATATAGTTGTGGGTAACTTTGTCGATGAAAATAAGTGAATTGGTGGGATTAATAAGAATACAGTTAATAAATAAAAACCAATGCAAACTTAACATGTCACTTGGTTAGTTATGAAAGCAAGTTGGAAATATAAGGCTTGATTTTTCTTGGTTATTATTCATAGTTGTAAGCTTTGTTGCAAAAGTAGAACTCTGATTAGATAAAATTTGAATTGTAGAGCAAGGTTTTTGGTAAAGAATATTTGTCGAGAAAAAATTAGTACGTTACCAAGTATGTTGATATAATTCTTGGTCAAATTATTTAGAAAATATTGTGGTGTTTTATTATAAAATTTACAGTTTTCAATGAAAGAATTATCTGTTTGAATCTGCACGAGTGTGATTAGGAGTTTTCAATATTTCTTGTATTGTTTTTTATGAAGAAGAGGTGAAATATAATGTGTAAATTTTATGAGTTCATCTGCATGCAATTATTTGAAGAGATATGGTGACTAATTTTGAAAGCTCTGAGTTATTTTTGAAAGGGCTATGGTATGAGAAAGTTTTATAAATCTATTTTGCACGGAAATAGTTTTGAAAAGTTTTTGATGATTTTTTTAAAAGTATATTTTAGAATATTTAAAATATTGTCAAGATGTGCATAATTTTTTTATGTATAGTGGGAAAAAAGGAAAGTGGCAAGTTTTCAATTTTTATTTATTATTCCCATGCATGCAAATGAATCCTATCTAGTTGAAGTGCAATGATGGATTAAGTTGTTATCCACATGATATCAGTGTTAATATCTTATCTTTCAATATATGGTGATAAGATTCTATGTATTTTAGAGATGCATAGCCTCAAATAGATTTTTGAGAATTTCAATTTGGAAATAGATGTTTTAGGTTGTAATTATTTTAGATTATTGGTTTCAGGAATGATTTTGCATATTGATTTGAAGGGTTTCTTTCTTGTTTATTCTTCAATGTCAAAACTCTCAAATCTTTCTCCTAAGTCCCGATTCAGATAATTATAGACATTTTTCTTAAAATTTTGTAGCTTTACATTTTCTAATTTGATTATTGGGAAGATTCTATCAAAAAATAAATGAACAACAGAATATAATATGACAAAATTATGAAGAATAGATTTTTTTTGGTTATTCAAAAAGTGGAATCATAATAGTAAATGGGAGATAAGTGATGGATTTTAATTTGATTTTGGAAATTAGTTCAATTTCCTTCTCCTGTACAAATTTTTAAAAATCATCACCTACAAGAATTTTTACAATGTTAAATTTGATGGCCAAATGACCATCACCACAAACTAGAAATTATGTAGTTTGATGTCATTTGAATGTCAAATTTATACTGACTAGAAAACACATTGAAATTGTTATTTTTAGCAAAGTGAAAGTTCTTTCATGGAGATTTTGGGTTCATATTTCATGTGATATAGCCAAAATATTTTTACTATTAAGGTATTTCATAAAAATAATTATTTTTGGAAACATGGTGTTGCACATGGAATAAAAAAAATTAAAGAAGTCTTTGGAGATTTAATAAATTACTTGAAAGTAAATTGATTACACACACACACACACATGCTATTGAGTAAATTAAAATGCAAAATGAAATTAATGTAAAATTTAATTTCATTTAATATGATATGTTACTTGATTATTTATTGATTAATTGATATTCTAAAATATTCTTAGTTGACTGAAAGGGTCCCCACCCATTAGAAATACCTGATCTAAATTCAAATATTTGATCTCTTAATAAATTTTAAAATTATTAAATAATTTAAATTTGTAATCACCAAATTAATTAACTTTTAAATTTATTAATAAAGTTGACAAATAACTAACTACAGTTAGTTATAAATTTTTTTTCAACAAACTTTAGAGGTTTAAAAGGAGATCAAGGATTCATTTGAAGGAGGAACAACATAGGTACTGAAGACTTATATGCTTTTGAATTTAATCATCTCTCTCTCTCTCTCTCTCTCTCTCTCTCTCTCTCTCTCTCTCTCTCTCTCTATGCAATTTCTCTGAGATAGCATGACTTTTGTAGATAGACTAATGGTAATTTCTCTAATAGTTGAGTATACTTCTTAGACAATGTAGGTATATTCAGTTTTATATTGTCATTTGTGACTGATAATCTAAATATTATCAAGTTTAATATATTTTGATGATAGTAACTTGAAATCCTATGTATATAATTTGAGTATTCAACCTAAATAATGATGAGAACATCATTTTAACAAGAGATTATTGATCTAATTGATTGTAAAAGTTATCTTTTGAGGATATTTTTTATGAAGGATGTTGATTTCTCAAATAAAATTGATCTGATTTGCTAAGATGACTTATTTATTAAGACTCACAAATTTTCTATTTTATTATGTTTTTTTATTTATTTGAGTTTGATTTCTAGTTTAGTTTTTGTTAACTTTAGTTTACTTTTTTCGACAATTTCTTGTTTATTTATATTTATATTTATTTAGTTTGTATTAGTGTTAGTATTAGAGTATTATTATTTTTAGTTTAAATTAGATTTATTTATTTTAGTGTAAGTTGTTAGTTTAGTTTCTTAGTTAGTCATTGTTGTTTGTCATTGTCTCTTTAGGTTGTTGAGATATATTGATCTTTTATGATTTCAAGTTTACTATATTTGATGATCATTTATGAGCACAGACATAACATATACTTTTCAATAATATAAATTTTTTATGCTTCAAGAGATTGACCAATTCATAGACTTTATTCTATTGGATAGGTCAGATGATAGTTTATATCCGATGTGAGATTGAGTTATATAATATTGAAGGAATGATTAACTTATTAAATTAAAACATTGTTTATGAGTAAATTTTCTTGACATAATTGATTTACATGTTGTGTTTGATCAACTTAGTGAATATTTGTATACTTAATTTATATTTATTATTGAACATATTAAATACCTAGAACTTTAAAAGACCATCTTTGCATGCCTTAGGACTATTTTGTAGTCATAGGTCCCTTATAATTAAACTATTACAATTCCATCTTGACCTTAATGATAGGAGAATGAGTTGATTCATTTGCATGACATTTTTCACTATCAACACTACCTTAGTTTGTCAACTACAACCAATATCATGTCATGCTTATTCCATGATAATGACAACCCTTGGAAAAAATCCATACTAATCACTTACCACTTCTATTTTGATATGTCATGTGGATATAATAATCCATCTAAATGCACATGTTTAGCTTTCACAGATTGACATTCTAGAAAATGAGACACAAAATCTATTGCATCTCTCTTTATTCCTTTCTAAAAATAGAGTGGTCTAAGCTCAATCATGAGCTTGGTTACTCATAGATATCCTAAATATGGGGCATAATGAAATTATTTTATCAATGTGATCCTCACATTCTCTCTATCAGGTATATAAATCCTACCATTATATCATAAAAGATCATCATTCTTTATTTTGAATCTCTTAAACTTAAGATTCTAAACATTCTTGGATAATGCTTTCCTGAATTGATTATAAAATTCATCTCCTGGCAAGAATTTGATCACTTGATCTTTGAAAGTAATCAAGATAGTATTCACAATTGCTATGTACCTTCTATGGTTTAGAAAATCAACTACTATATTTTCCTTGCCTTTTATATAGTTAATATCAAAATCATAGTCAGATAATAACTCTAACCATCATCTTTGATGAGCATTTAAATTTAGTTAGATGAATATGTACTTGAGTCCCAAGTTATCAGTCTTGAGTTCAAATAGTTTCCCAATAGATAATGCCTCATAACTTATAAATCATGCATAATTGCCATAAGTTTTAGGTCATGTTGGGTATAATTCAACTTATATGGCTTTAGTTTCCTAGACTCATAGGCTACCAATTAATCATTCTACATAAGATCTCATAAAAATTCCTTCCCTAGATACAACGGTGATCACTAAGAATTGAACATTAGGGTTGGGAACTCTGAACACTAGTTTTTGAAAGGCTACCTCACACTTATCTGACTAGATGAAACTATGATTATTCTACTAAATAGAGGTAATCAAATTAACTTTCTTAGAGAAATTTAAAATTAATTTCCTGTAATAGCCCACTAATCCCATGAAATTTCTTACCTTGTGCACATTTTTTGGTACTAGCCACTCCATAATGGATCTTATCTTTGTCGGATCTACTTAAATAGTATCCACTGAGATAGCGTGTCCTAGATATTGTACTTTCTTTTGTGAAAATTCACACTTAGACAACTTTCCATATAATCTATGCTTTCACAAACACTGTAAAACCAATTTTAAATGCTAGAAGTGATCTTTCTCATCGTTGGAATAAATGAAGATGTCATCAATAAATACCAACATAAAAAATTCTAGGTAATATCTAAACACATTATTCATAAGGTTCACAAATACCACTAGAGAATTTATCAATCCAAATGGTAACACTTTGAATTCATAGTACTTTCACCATTTGTAGTAATTAACATTACATAGTGATACGTGAATCATGGCAATTATGAAATCTTGAAAGTAATACTTATGAATGGTTTTAGGTAGTACTTTGAATGGTTCATGAATTCAATAGTGATACTTGAATGGTGATACTTGAAACATCTTGTTTTAGGGTCAAAATTTAGTCATTAGGATGCTCTTTAGGTTCCAACTAAGCATTTTCCTCTTCATTCGCATGCACATCTTATTTTAGGGTCAAAATTTAGTCCCTAGTCTCTTGTATAGTACTGACTATTTGGTCTAACTTTGTAGCTTGCTTAGTGATACACTAATTTGGATCAATAAGGGGTTTAGTATTTAAAGTAACCTCACATTCTAGTCTAGTGTGCACCATTTTTCTTCCTAGTTATTAGGAGAATAAGTTTGCATTAATGAATACATTAAGTCTTAGATTTTTAGTTTTAGATCTAATACCATAATGTAATAACCCTATTGGGTTTTACTAGAATATTGCAATAATTTAAAAAAAAATTAAATACACATATTTATCATATATATTTGACCATGAAAAACCTAAATAATGATATTTAACTAACTATATTAATCTAGTTAACCAATAAGGTTATAGCTAATCCACTTAGCTAAGGATCACCAATAATAGATATAGAAATCATGAAAAATATTAAATAACCATAGCTAATATAACATTACAACCTTTGATATATAAGCATAATAAATAAAAGTTATAGTATCTAGTAATTCATTATAATATCTTAAATGATAAAACATGATACATAGCTCTTCTAAGTAGAGTCTCTATGATTCAAGTATCACTATGTAGGTTTAAGTGTAGTCTTAGGTATAATACTCCAACTAGGAGGGAGATCATCATCTGATTACTTTTACACACCAACCATGGACCATATATCCCTACACTATCTTCTAAACAAGGAGATGGATCTCCATACATGGATGAGTAGGTAATGACAGTACAAGAATCTAGAGCAATAAACTAAAAATTATGTGTTGAATATATCTAATACATAATGTGTACCATAAATAAATCTATTCTAATATGATATCACATAAATATGAAAATTTTATCAACATATGAAATGATAATGTTTATCAAACATTACTTTGGCCAAAGTTTTCAATAATAAAATATTACTAGGATTAGTCAAATTCATACACACCACTTGATTAGATCACTCCTTATCTTATATTGATGGTGCTAATTAAACATGTGGAATCCATCCACTACTTACTTCGGGTCAAGATTGTGAGATTCAATAAAATAAATAATAATGAAGAAACTAATAAGTTTATTCATCATATTTCACTTTATCTAATCAAAATTATGCTAAATATAGAAATATCACAAACATTCATTTAGTCTGTCAAATGAAGTGAATAGAATCCATACATCTAGTTTATTATAAATAGTAAAAAGAATCCAAAAAAAAATACTCAATATAACATACCATCTGGGTAATGATTATCTAGACCGTTAGTTTCTTTAACCATTAATCAAATTATAATACTATTTCTTCATGAAATACTATTATAAAATAGGATTAAATAATTGTTTATATTCCACATATTACAACAACCAATCAAAACATCATAAATGTTTTATATTTAAACTCATAAATACATTATCTTAATTATTTTATCAAAAAATTAAAATATATAACAAGCATTATTTTACACACCACATGGTAATAATGCAAAAAATAGTTGAGTATATAAAATACATGTATATATAAATGGTATAATCAATCTAATTTAATATAGTATGTAATTGTATAGTTTACCTATATATATATATATATATATAATTTTGTAAATATTTGAATACCTTTATAGTACCAAACCACTACCTTTTTGTATGCCATATACTCCTAAGATGACATCCATTACCAAATATCCTAGAGTATTATGTATACTCAATGTATATGTATCCAAATTAGGAAATAGTCCCATAACTCTATCATAAATGAAATGAAAATCATATACTTGTTTTTATAAAACATACATATTTCATACATAATATTATTTTATCAAATTCCTTTATAAATCAAACATATTAACATAATCAATTCAAAATTCATACTTCAACCAAATTCAAACACTTAATTGACTATATCTAGTTGGGATACCAATTCATATTAAATTATAGTTCAAGTACAAAATCTTTATGCACATTCAAGTTTAATAAATTAAAAATAACACAAATTTACCATAATAAACTATGTAATTATATAATTTTCATGTGTACCAGTACCTCTATTGATAGAGCAAAAGTAATTTACAATTCAAGATAAATCCAATGACATAGTATGTAGTCACATCTAATTTTTATGCATAATACATACATATATATATATATATATATATATATATATATATATATATATATATATATATATATTATGAATAGAGTTGAAAACTTAATTTATCCATATCAATTTAAAAAAATGAGTATATAACCCTGCATTAGGTGGAGTGTGCATTTACAATTATTTTATCATTACCCCATCCCCAGTGCCTAATAGACTAAACCAAAAGTTACCCAAATTTTTATATATAAAAAATTATGCATAATAAACAGGTTTATAAACATGAGTATAATTAATACTTCCTTTATATATATATATTCATTCTATATATTCATTCGACTCTAAAAACAACATAACCCAAATGAAACCCAAACTTCCAATTTTCCTATATAGATAACATTAGAATGTATTACATATTGCCCCCCATTAAAGCCTAATAGTTTCTAATAAAGGGTTATATATCAATGTATATATACCCAATAACCCTTTAAAACCCTATGAAATAAGCTATAGGTATACATTTATATATCTATTTATATATATATGAATATATAGGTATATTTATATATCTCAATGGTTTTATCTATATATATATATGTATATATTCACATACCCACTTTTGTATAATGAAATTCATTATTTATATCTAGAGTTCAAAATAGGTGTTATATAGCCAAACCCAATATTTTTCTAACTTTACCAACCATGTTTAAAATACCAAAATGAAATATATAAATTGATTTGAATATTTAAGATTGAGCCACAATGTATATATACAACAAGTATTACTTATGAAATATTAAAAATTTGAAAGAAGCGTTGGGATACGCTAGGCGTGCTGGGAGTGCTGGGCGTGCTGGGCGTGCTGGAAGCACTCTCAGAATCAGAATCCGAAGGTGTAGGGAGGCAGATAGAAGATGCCCTTCCAAAAGGGGGAAATGAAGGATGGAAGGTAAATGGAGAATTGGTGGTGGAGAACTAGGAAGGAGGTACTAAATGTGGAGGGATAGTAGGAGAGGAAAAAAAAAATGAAGGATCTGAATTTTCTACTGATAAAAAGACTGGAATACCTTTGAATGGATTGGATCCTTTCTGTGGTACCAGTACTTCCCAACAAGATTATTCTCTTGCTGTGTTGGGGCAGATGACTGAAAAGGAGGAAGAGAATGGGCATTTAAACAAGGAAAAATTCTCAAAAGTGCAGAAGGTAGAGTACTCAGAACATAAGAAGTGGTCCTCTCTATTTGGCAAGAAACCCAATGAAAAACTTCTCTTCCCACTGGTTATTACTAAATCATGTTGGGAGAAAGGTGAGTTCCAAGTATTTATCCCAGATCCTTTAATTGATTTTTCTGTGTCTTCTTTGGAATTCACCCTAGTTGGTAAATTTTTAGGGGCAAGACCAAATATAGAATCCCTTACCAAGATGGTTAAAAGGAAATGGGTTATTCGAGGAGATGTTAAAATGGCTCCTATGTTGAATGGTTTCTTTTTGTTCAATTTCAACTATAAAGAGGACATGAATATGGTTATGTGTGGAGGACCATGGTCTTTTGGTAAATGTTCTTTAACCATTAAAAAATGGGAGCCCAACATGGACCTATCAAATTCTTTCTTCTTAAACACTCCCATTTGGGTAAGACTTCCTGGACTTCCCTTAGAGTTTTGGTATGAGGACATTTTTAAAGGTATAGCCAGCTCTTTTGGTGAACTAGTGGCATTAGATAATGCAATGGTTACCAGATCCAAACTTTAACATGCCAGACTTTATGTTAAAGTTGTAGATTTGAATAATCTCCCAAAAAAAGTGGATTTAATTTCTAAGCATGGCAAAAAAACTCAAAGGTTTGTTTTTGAAGATTTGCCCAATTCTTGCTATGCTTGTAAAAAATAGGGGCATTGGGCCAGAAACTGTCCTTACAAAAGGAAAAATTATTCAAGTAGTGTTCTGGATGAAACAAAGACCAAGGTTCAACACAAGAAAGTATGGATACCCAAAGAAAAAAATCAACAAGAACTAAAGAAGAATGAAGATAATAAAGTTCTGCATGCTGAGGAGGAGAAAGATATCTCTATTGAAGAACCCAAAGTTCCACAATCAGATGCGGATGAAGAGTTTATGGTTGAGAAAGACAATTCTGAGCAAGAAGGCTATGGGCTGCAATCTAAAACCACAAATCCTGAACAAAGAAAAGATGAGTTGATAGATTTAACAAAACAAATCGTTGGCTATCAAAAGATAGAAGACAGTTGGGGAGATGTAGAAGACAAAACTAAACTGGAGGAAGGAAAATTATTGGATGGAGCTGAAAATAAATTAGAAGAGGATGATCCTCTTTTTTCTAAGACCAACGTGATTTAGGCTAAGAATGTTTACCCTCTGAAGGTGCTAAAAGTAAAAGATAATGGAGAAATCATAAATCACTTTTCAAACCAAAGAAAAGAGCTGAAAAAAAAGAACATTACAAAGGGGGTTGAAACAAGAAGCAGCAAAAAAGACCAGAAAATGAAGGCTAAACACCTAGTTTCTACTATGGATAAATCTAGAAAAGGAGATGAACAGTTTTTAAAAATGAAACTGGATGTTGGCTCTCTAGATCGACCGGGAAGAAGATCTACAAAGAAAAATAGAGATTTAGAAAGTAAGCAAAATATTGCTGATGGTAGGCAGGCAACTATTTTGGATTTTACCTCTCAAAAATAGATAGAAAATCTTTATTTGGAATTTTAGGGGGTGGAACATAAAATGGTTAATGATGTTGCCCCTATTTTTCTTGATTTTGCTGCTAGTTTTTAGTAGGCTTAAGGATTGCTTATCCTGGTGCTTGTAATTGATCTTCCTCTTTATTTTTGTCAAAGGGTTTCAGGGTCCCTTCAAAACCTGTTTTTACCTTAATCTAAAACAAGTATTACTTCCTAATATTAACATGGAATTTTGAATTTAGTAAGGATTTTAAGATTTCATAGATGCCTATATAGTCATACCATTTCTATGTCTTTACCCAAAACCCTTAGATTATCAAAATAATAATCCTTAATTATTATTACCTATATCATTTAGATAAATAATAATGGAATCTATCTATACACTTTTAATTCCTAAATGACATAAAAACATTACACTGTGTAACCATTATAAATAAGGCAATAAGGTAAGCATAACAAAAATAATTTCACTCATTCCACCAAATAATTATGTCAAACAAGATGAACTATGCATGATCACTAAATTAGAGAAATCACCTAAACAAATAACATGATCATTAATAACAACTAAATTTATAGAAATCATAAAAGAACACAACATTTACTTAAATGTAAAACTAAGTATACTATAACTATGTATCAAATAATATGATCATCAAATACAAATGTGATGTGTGCAAAGGTTTCTAAATTCATTCTCTATTGTCCCTAAACATCTCCATCTAACCACCCTATTCGATGATGCTCTCCTTCCATCACGATCTGTGGGAAGAATAAGTCCTACATACACCTCATAAAAATGAAAGTATTTATCTAGAAACATAATTATATCCATAAAATAATGCTTTATAACTAATCAAACATGATCACAAAGTATAAAATAAAATAAGTGTACTACTAACTCATAACATCTAATCATGTAAATTAAGTAACAAAAACTATCCCATAATCAACATATTTCATCAAGATTAATTAATATTAGTTAATAAAATAATCAACCATAATAATCTAAGGATGAAACACGTTATTTAGATTAGAGAGAAATTAGGATGTGACATAGAGTGAAGGTTTCCTTGAAGTCCCCACTCTATATCCACAAGCAGTTGCTAGTCTAGGTTGAGGTAACATTTTGACTTGTGGTCTTTCAGGTGGTTTCAGGTCCATATAAAACCTGTTTTTGTTACTTCTTTGTAGTAGGTTTTAGGTTTTGCCTATGGTCGTAAATGCTTCATCTTTCTATCTTTGTTTTAGGGTTTTGGGGTCCCTTCAAAACCTATTTTTACCTTAATCTAAAACATTTTGAGAGCTACCTATGAAACTTGAAAAGATAAATTAGGAATTTGACTTAGTCATGGTCATAATGGCAACTGAGATAACATGTCCCAAGAAATTAGGAAGTGACCCACCTCTAAATTCCTCTTTATTTTCACCTAATGGGCCCTAGGAATTCTATTCCACTTCTAGGATTGGAAATAATTTTAGTATAATTATGTTACAACCATTTTAGGCCATGATGTCCCAAAGAGGGAACTTGTGCTACTAGGAGACAAGTCCCATTTCTCTTCTATATATACTATTGTGTAATATTTTGAAAGGGATGATTCTATTGTAAAACATCTATCAGATTAATGCAAATTTACTTTTTCTATTTAAATACATCTAGTTTTCATGGTAGTCTTCCACTTTATGTATGATTTAAATGGATTAACGCTAATACTAAAGAGCTATAAATTCATGATTTTATAAAATTTTATGCAATAATTAGGATGAGTGTTTGCTTTTCTAGGTAGGTTCTTTGAATCTTTTCACTTTATCTAAAGTTTATAATGACCTATGTGTAGTTAAATATAGGTCTCCATGCACTTATTCATTAAAGGAGTCTTGTAATCAATAATTTACCCTTTCCCATTAGAATATCTCCTTGTGTGATTGGATCCCTATTCAATCTGAAACTTGGAATACTGTGGCACAACTATATTTGAGCACATTATGGTTCTTGAAGCATTAGTTACCATTCATTAAAAGAGTTTCAATTTTATACCTTACCTTCTCTCCCTTTTTATAGTCTTTTTTTACTATCAAGTGATCTTTGTACCCATATTTAGAAATCACTAAGTGAAATAAAGGAAGGCTACTAGGAATATATTAACCCATCATTGGTGTTAAACTTATTGCTTATCCTTTGTTCTTTCCCTAGCTTGATACATGACTACAAATTAGAACACTAATTAGCATTAGAAGTGAAGTGATGTAAGTAGAGCTCAAAAATTTAATATGTTGAAATTGGTTTGGCTATAAGTATAAGAGTTTTGTGTATTAGTGAGAAAACTAGTATTGATCCTCTAGTGGCAGCACTACATCTCTTGGAGATATATTCCACACATGTTATTTGATAGAGACCAATACCTTCAACTCATGCCCTAGATTATCTCAATAATAATCCTAAAACAAGATGATGTAAGTCACTTATTGTCACATATGTCTCTTTTGGGAACCTAATCTCATAAGTGTGTTTAGGATCAAATTTTAGGAGCAATAAAAATTGGTGCTAGAAATAGGGTACCACTTTTCATTAACAATCTTAAATCTATTAGATAACTTGGATCCCACTACATAGATCACTAGATCTTAAATTGTTCCTAGGTAACTTCTAATATCTCATTTGTAAATTCATAGGAGGACTAAAACTATTATAAATCCAATAACATTAGTCACACCTACTAGCTCATCCTCTTATTTAACCCCTAACTGACCTCCATCTATGATTGCACCTATGGTGTGGTTAGTTAGGTCTACTATTGAAATTCCTAGATTTGTCCATGGCCTACCTATGAAACCATAAAGGTACCTCCTATAATTCACACTAGGTGTGGTGTGTACCACCAAAGGACACATGACTTCATACAAAATTGCTCTTAAACTTCTGAATGTTGAACATGAAGATGTCACCTATAAGTGTTTATCATTCATTTTGATGGACATGGTGTATTATTATTTCTTAAATTTGCCTAAAATCTCCATTATGAGCTAGGAACTATTCAATAATATGTTCCTCATCTATTTTGGGAAAGTCATTGGCTCAAGTGTGGTGTACCAAAAGTTCACATGCATTAAGAGAGAACAAAATTTACCATAAGTAATTTTAATAATCAGTTATAAAATATTCATAGTTAAATCATTTTTTTATATAGACCAATTAACCAATTATCCCTTGAAATGTACAAGAATGCACTAGACCCTTAGACTACTATGTTCTTGCATAGAGATCCTTTAATGGTAGATTTTACACTAGCTTATGTTGAGGCCATTAAATTAGACATACATTTGAATCCTTAGGGTCTATTGGCACATACGATTCTAAATACATAACCTAACCTGCCTAATTTAAATCTCATCTTTGCCACTATCCAAAATGTGGCCATGTCACAACCTGTGCTAGAAAAAAATGAGCTTCCCTTGAGGCATACTACTTCTAAATAGCACTTGGGATTCCTTATCCATGCTAAAAATGAATTATAACTTCAATATCATAATCAAGCACTAGTACACACTGTGAATAATGTCCAAAGTGTGCCCCAAGACTCCACTAAGAATGATTTGGATGCTATACAACACATGACATGAAAGATAAAAAATGACTTCCTAAGTCTCCAAATATAAGTTAGAAATAATGGTGGTGAGTGTTAAAATAATAAATTTACCTACCAAAGGTAAAATCATCCCTAAAAGTGATCTAAAAACCAACTAGAACCCTTACCTAATAAACTACTTGAGATAAACATTTGTGAATTGGTCTTACCAAGTTGATGTTGTGTACACAACATAATCCAACATGGGGAGTTAGACTACATAGAATTCTGCAATGCCTTTGATATATTTTAGAGGGAAACAAAAGAATATTAAGTAGTCCCACACAACCCCAATTCTAATAAAAAATTTGATTCTCTAAGATCCTCAAAATCCATGAGCACTACCATGATTTTATATACCTTGGAGTTCCATATCCAAGAGGATAATGATATATAATATGCCACCAATGAGGTGCATGCTTTATAATCTCTAGAGGAACAACTATGCTCTTAGGAATTAGATGTAGTAGTAGCCTATTACCAAGTATACTCCTCCAAACAATAGTTCAACCCATCCTGATCCTAGATCCATGTTTCTCCACCTCCTTAGGGTAATAATCCCAAGCCACTTGAAGAGATCCATTTGAGTCTTATAAAAATTGGGTATAATATAGTAGAGGACATGAATAAGATCAAGGTAAACATCACTTTACATGAGATTTACTATATCACTAAATAAATATATCTCCTCATTAATTCCCTCATAGAAATGCCAACCTAACCCAAGCCCAATCCTCCACACACTAATGTCCTAATGCAAAAAAATAAGTATGAGGTTCTATTTTTCTTCCTTACTATTAGGTTAGTTGGGAAGAACCTTCATAATTATCTAGTCAACTTGGGAACCTTTAAAAATGTCATGCTATCTAGGATTTGTCAAAAATTTAGACTAATACAAATTAAGTCAGAGAAATAATTATTTAGCTAGATAAGTCTAAGGTCAAGTTGGTAGTTGAGATCTTGAACATACATATGTAATTAGAATATGAGCCTAGGGTCTAGTATTTCATAAATATCTAAATGGTATAAACTCTTGAAGACTATGAAATGTACCTTATTAGATATTGGTCCAAAACCCTAAATGGATACATGGATACCAACTTTTCACATATGTGGTTTCCTTAGAGAGTCATATCAAATAAAATATAAGTAGACAGGGAACCTAGAATGAAACATATGTTCATTGAATATAATATAGTTAGTGAAAATATAAACCTAGTCTCCTCTAGCATATGCATCTATATCTTGTCCATAGGGCATGATAAGGATAAATTTGACAATGATCCTAAATCATTAGGTCTATGATCCCTATAATTCAATTTTGTCCATTTAAAGTAAGTATCTAGGTTAGGAATTATCCTAATTGACCCACAAGGGAAATGACACAGCTACTTATAGACTATAGTTCTTTTATATCAATATTCTTACAAAATATGAAGCCTTGATCTTAGGACTATAGTTTAGGTTGAAACATAGGGTCAAAGAGATAAAAGTATTTGGGGATTATAAACTAGTAGAAAACCAAGTTAGGAGTAAATTATAATGTAAGTTTTCATATTTTAGGAAGTATAAACATAAGGTGTGGGATCTAATAAAAAAATTCAATGTTTTCAGTGTCATTCCCATTCCTAGAGAAGAAAACTAGGTGGCTGATTCATTGCCAAACTTTATTATAAATATAACACCCCTGGATGACACATTATTACAAAAAATTTCAATAAATCTCATCTCATGTCCTTCATTCCTTGATAATGTGAAGAAATCATAGGTCTGTGAGGATGATTGCCACATTCTAGAGTTTCTTAATAACTTAGGGGTATTTGAGACCCAAGTTATAGATGAGGTGGAAAGAGATGACATTAGGGATGAAGGCTATGACTTGAATAAAATTATGAAATTAAAATAAAATTAAGTTATAAAGGGAATCATCTCCCTCAATAGGATATTTTATCTTGATATATATATAGACCCACCTGAAAAAATAAGATATATGGACCAAAAGTCTAAGACTATCAATATGGGATGACCATAATAGCATTGGGATGTTCATATTGGTCAAAATTTCACTCTTATTGAAATTTAACAACTCAAAAGGATACCATTAAAATAAAGGGATGTCATTTATTGAGCCTATGGAGACCTTAAGTGTTGAGAAGTGTTGCCATTGATGTCAAGGTTGATGTCATTACATCAAGGTATATTTGGTGAAGATGCATGGTGAGTGTGTTGCAGAGTTGTAAATAATGTCATGGTGATGTCATGGGGGTGTCTTGGTGAGTGGATGAAGTGTTTTTATAGCCTAACTAATAATGACAAAGTGTGTAATGTGCTTATCCTAATATGCTTAATGTTGGCTTGGTTGATCTTTAGTTTTGGCATGGTTAGAGATGTTCAAGGATGAGTCTAAAGTATTGAGAATGTTAAAGGGGTCCTATCAATGGTAAAGTATGATTTAAGGGTTTGTGTTCATGAGTTTAATTCATAAGGTATTCCATATTTTTCATCTAGATAGTTTGTTTTTAGTGGCAAAAAATCCAAGTAGGTAGTTTGTTGCTGTCACCATTGCCATGTGCAGATGGTTCAGGGGGAGTTGGTCATATTGTTGTGATAAAATTAGTCCCTATTTTCTATGTGATAAATCTTAGGTCATGCATATAATAAAAATAAAAAATATGTGGGTGTAAATTTAGGTCCCAGGTAGTTTGACATTGATTTCCCATACTTATTCAAATTTGCATGAGATAAGAAAGAACCAAGTAAATAGTTTGGTGATGGCATATCTCACACATGTGGAAATTTAAAAATTATATGATAATATGTGTTTGTTTAGTTTTGATCCTATCTAACTTACACTAAATTTTTGGCTATATGCAGAAGCACGTCAAGAGATATGCATGTGTAAAGTTAGCCTTCGAGGCAATTCTTGACATTGTCGGCTCTATGGTAGAAAGATCTAAGTAATAATTTTTATGTAGTTATATTTTAAATGTGTGAGGTTTCAAAGAGTATTTTTAAATATGGTTGGATTCTCCTATATGAGGAGATTATATGGCCCAAATTTTAGATCATCCATCTAAGCACAATAAAATTTATTGAGTTTTAAAGTTATCATTCTAGGCAGATTGCAATGGTTCTTATTCTTAGTCAATTTTGCAAGAGTTATAGTTTAAGAAAAAATGGAGATATAAAAGTTCATAGGTGATTATATAGATTAATCTAATGGCATGTGTTGATTTAAAGTGGTCAAAGTGTTTGAGGTTTAATTTTGAGCAAAGGTAAATGATAAGGATCTAACAGTGAGCAATTGTTCATACAGATTGATCAAATGGTGATCACTATAAGATAAACATAAATATGATCCATAGATATTGATGGTGTGTGTTTAGTCAATATTTGAATATTACATGAGATGAGGTCAATTGTCTAAATTTTAACTGTAGCTGTTTGAATTCAAATATTTGAATTTATCAAAGAAAAATTAGTGCTATGTACTTTGGTCATATCTTTTTATATATAGAAAATTTTGTCATGGTGTAAAAATAAAAGTGGTAGAGGACTATAATTAAACTCTATAAATATGGATTTTAAAATATATAAGTGTGTACAAATAAATATATTGAGCTCTAAAATTGATTGTGTGTTCATGCATGTTCTTCAAGTAAGTCAAGAAGGGTATTTGAGCTCATTCTAATGTTGTTTAAATATATCATGATGAATTGGCTATATGGGAGTGTTTTAGACTCCATAAGGATGATATGTGTTAATTATTAATTCTTGAAATTTTTTATGTAGTATGAACAAAGGTTTACAAGTTGACTGTGTATTCATTCATGGTGATTGTGTGCACAAAATATTGTTTAAGACATTTGTGCTTAAGTTAAAGGGTACTGTGATGGATATGGACACTTAAGGAGGACCTATAGATCATGTGGAATGGGTTCATGATTTGGAAAAATGTTCCCATGTTATTATTTTTCTCAAAAAAGTGTCAAAGAGCTAAATGGATCTCCATAATCCTAAAAGTGACTTAAGCCTATTTGAAAGTGAATTATGCTTAAGTGTGACCTATGTAAGATGCCTTAAGGGTGAAGGAATGTATTATAGACAAAATTTTTATTTATTATTCATGATGTCTCTATATATAGTGAAATCAAATATGATGATTTATAGACTTGGAAGGGAAGACTTGTGATAAAGTGCAAGGTATTTGTGAGAGTTGCGGAGCGAAGGATAGGTTGAGTGATCAATTGATGAGTTAATGAGTAGAGCATATTGAGGACTATGTGTATTACCTATAGGTCATATTTATGATTTCCAAATAGTTCTATTTTAGTTTTAGGATATGCAAAGAGGTTTGAGTGTGTATATGAGGATAATTTGAGTGAAGAAGGAGAGAGATTGTGGCATGCCTATGTGAGAGGCCTATATGAGATACAGAGAGTTTTTTGTAGAGGTTAGAAAATAGAGATCCATAATCATGTGTTAAAGACATTAATTATAAGGTTGAGGAGTTTAAAGGATGGTCTAAATGAATTTATCTTCCTTAAGGGTAGTTTTTCCTTGTGAAATAGGTGTTTCACTAAAGGCCTTTGGTCAAAAGGATATGATCAAGGCATGTTGGTATAAAGGATTTGATCAATATATTATTTTTAATTTATTATAGGATAGTAGTCCATGTGTTGTAGACTTGAGAGTGGGTTTTACTCCCCATGAGGGTTTCCCACATGAAATTTGTGTTGTGTTTGATCTTATGTATGCATTCAATGAGAGATCTCTCTTGTTAATGTTACTTGATCAAGTTGATATATGCTAATTATTTAATAGTTTAAAATGATTACAATTGAAATTGAAATATCTAGGTTCACTGATTCAACCCCCTCTCAATGATTATACCTCTAATAATTGGTATTAGAGTGGGTCCTTTGGTAAAGGCTTAATAACTTGAAGGTGATCTAAGTTACAATATGGGGAGTCATCAAGGAGGGTTTTATACTAAGAAAGCACTGATGTTTAATGGGTCCACTTATGCATCTTTGAGTGCCAAGATGAGGGCATACATTATGTCCCTATGTTTTTATATATGGTAATATGTTGTGGATGGTTATGTTACTCCTAATATTCCTCCATGTAGTGCTATAGACAAGAAATGACTTGAGAACAATTCCAAGGCAATGAATGCTATTACTTGTGGTCTTTAAAGACTAAATATACCAAGGTAATCCATTGTAAATATGCTAAAGAGATATGGGACAAAATGTAGATCATTTATGAAGGAGATTTAAAGGTTAATCTTGATAAGCTTTAGACTCATAAAAGGCAATTTGAAAGTCTTAAGATGAATAGAGAAGATTTTGTGGCATGATTTCTACATAGTTGATGAGATTTTGAACATCATCAGAGGTCTTGGAGAGAACCTTGAGGAGGTTACTATAGTTCAAAAGTTATTAAGGTCCCTATCCCTCAAGTTTTATACTAAAGTATCTATTGTAGATGAAGTCATGGTTTTACTCAGCTGTAGTTGCATGAATTACATGACATCCTTACTACCTATGAGAAGAGGAAGAATGATGATATAACACCAAAGAAGGAAGCAAAATTCAAGATTGAAATGAAGCCAAAGAAGAAATTAAAACATAAAAAACCCAAAGAGGATGACATTTTCGATACAGATGAGGATGAAATAATTGCTTTAATTTTGAGAAAATTGAGAATAGGTTCATGCAAGTATAAAGGTATGTTGGAAATATTGTCATTGATGTCGAATATCTAGCATTATTGGTGATAAAGGCCCCATAGAATTTAATGGTGTTTTTAAAGTTCATATCTTGGATAATGTGTGTTAATATTTATTTAATATTAAAAAATATATTTTTGATTTCATAAAGTCAAAAGAGGTCCCATGGATAAGTCAAAGAGTCATGGGGTAAAGACAAAAGAGGAATGGGATGCATTTTCCCATGAAGAGTCATCTTGAGGAATTCCAAGAGTCACCAAGTGAAGACAAAAGAGTAAGGGCACAATTTCTCATGAAGGGACACTTTGAGGAATATGAAAATTCACCAAGATAAAGACAAAAGGGGAAAGGATGCATTTGTTTATGAAGGTTCACCATGTGACTTTTCAAATGAAAGAATTGAAAGGGTCATGCAATTTTGGTGCCATTTTTCATGAGGATTGAAGGGTCACAAAGGATGAATGCCAAAGGTCATTTGGTAAGCTATAAATAAATGCTTGGGAAGCCATTTGTAATGTGTGGAAGATAGCATGATTTATAATTGTCATATCTATCTTAGAAGAGGAAAGGAGATAAAAGAAAGAGACATTGTAATGTGCTATCATTTGTTGAGAAAGCAACATTGAGAGATAGTTGTGTGGTATACATAATAGGGGTTGGTGCTCTTGTGGGTTAGTGCTCATGAATATTTATTGTATTAGTGATTAGTAAAAAGGGTTGGTGCTCCTACAAGTTGGTACTCATTCATATACTTGAGATTGTTATTTATGGTTTTTACCACATTGGGTTTCCATGTTAAAATATGGTGTCTCTCTCTATCTTGTATGGTGTTTATTATTTAATTTTTATTGCATATCTTGAATGAATGATTAAGTGGAATTTGATTAAGTAAAAGTTTGTAATATATATGACATACTGATTCAACTTCCCCTCTCAGTATATCCCATGCTTAATAATTAGTATCAGAGTAGGTTCATTTAGAAAGAGTTTAACAACTTGAAGGTAGATTGGGGAAAACACAATAGCCAAAAAACTAAAGAAAGAGAATCAAGAGTTTAAATTTTTGGTCAAGGATCTTAAGGAACATGTGTGTATATTTGATTCTAAGTTGGATATAGAAGCAAAAAATGATAAGATGTTTATTTAAGATCTTAAGAATTAGCTAGAGTTTGTATATTCAAGTTTGAAATCAAGAGAAGAAGAGTGTAATCAATTGAAAATAGAATGTTAGAAAAGATCTAATAATTTTAGAAATAAGGAGAAGAAAAATCATTTAGAGTCAAGTAGAAGCCACAAATCTTTTACTTCTCTATCAGGCTTTGATGAAGAGGCCATAGTTTATTAAAAGTGAAATAATTTTGGACACATAACTAAGCATTGTAGAATCATGTTCGATTTAGTCACGAAGGACCAAAATTTTAAGTTTTCATTCATCAAGAAGAAGGTTAAAATAGGTTCATGGTAGAATAAACAACCTAAAGATTCTATGTTAGTTCAGACAGCTTTACATGCAAGAAATGAAGAACAACCATGGTTCATTGACAACACATGTATAAGGCACATGACTAGAGACAAGATCAAGTTCATAACTCTAAATAAGATCAATGGTGGCATAGTGAAACTTGGAGATAATACCACTACTAGGATAAATAGAAAAGGTAAATTAAGTTTGGATAATGGTAGAACCAAGACTAAGAATGTTCTATATGTAAAAGGTCTTAAGCATAGTTTGTTAAGTATAAGTCAAATATGTGATTAGGGATACAAATTAAAGTTTCATGTAGAAGGTTGTGAGATTAGAATAAAATATTTACATGAGTTTATTATAGATGCTCAGAGGACAAGCAATAATTTATATGTGTTATCAGATATATTCACAAAGGTAATTCAAAGGTCACATTCAAGGATCTATGAGAGGAGTTGGGAGTAATTTATTTTACTTCTTTCCATTGACGATCAACATCAATTGAGGGGGAACTAAGTGTTAACTCTAAGATAGGCCATTTACCATTTATGTCAAAGGGGGAGAAGTGCAAAAATAGGTACAGGTATAGGGAATATGTACAGGATGATACAGTAAGGGGGAGTTATTGTATGTTTTTTAGTTTGGATATATATGTAGGTTGGCATTTGTAGTATAGGTCTCAAGATGTGGTAGTTTCAATTTGAGGTTACCATCAATGACAAAGGGGGATATTGTTGTAAATATTGTCATTGATGTCAAAGGTCTAACATTTTTGGTGATAAAGGCCCCATAACATTTAATGGTGTTTTTAATGTTCATATCTTGGATAATGTGTGTTAATATTTATTTAATATTAACAAATATATTTTTGGTTACATAAAGTCAAAAGAGGGCCCATGCAAAAGTCAAAGAGTCATAGGTTAAAGATAAAATAGGAACGGGATGCATTTTCTCATGAAGAGTCATCTTGAGGAATTCCAAGAGTCACCAAGTGAAGAAAAGATAGGAAGGGCACAATTTCTCATGAAGGGACACTTTGAGGAATACGACAAGTCACCAAAAAGAAGACAAAATGGGAAATGATGCATTTTCTTATGAAGGGTCACCATGTGACTTTTCAAATGAAATAATTTGAAGGGTCATGAAAGTTTAGTGCTATTTTCCATGAGGATTTAAGGGTCACAAAGGGTGAATTCCAAAGATCATTTGGTAAGCTATAAATAAAGGCTTGGGAAGACATTTGTAATGTGGGGAAGAGAGCATGGTTTGTAATTATCATATCTAGCTTAAAAGAGTAAAGGAGAGAAAAGAAATAGATATTTTAATGTGCTATCATTTGTTGAGAAAGCAACGTTGAGAGATATTTATGTGGTATACACAATAGGGGTTGGTGCTCCTATGGGTTGGTGCCCATGAATAATTATTGTGTTGGTGCTTAACAAAGGGGTTGGTGCTCCTACAAGTTGGTGCTTGAAAATATTATAGTTTGAGTTGGTTTTCATTCATATACTTAAGATTATTCTCCATGGTTTTTCTCACATTGTATTTCCACGTTAAAATCTAGTGTTTGTCTCTATCTTGTGTGGTGTTTATTATTTCAATTTTATTGCATATCTCGAATGAATGGTTTAGTGAAATTTGATTAAGTAAAAGTTTATAAGATATATGACATACCAATTCACCCCGCCTCAGTATATCCCATGCTTAATAAGGTAAACTACCCTCAAATGCTTTAATTATGGTGAGATAAGACATTTTGACAATAAGTGACCTCATAAGTAAAATAAGGATGATGATGAAAAACATGATCAAGTGCATGATGATGGTAAGAGATCATTCATGTCAGATAAAAACAAAAAGGGATTTAGAAGGTTTGATAACAAGAAGTACTTCAAGGACAAGAAGAGTCTCTACACACAAAAAAATATTGTAGCTCAATAGATGAGAGTGAATATAATGACTTAGAGTATGATCATGAAGATGATGGTCCTATTGAAAATGAAGCCCTATTCATGGCTAAATAAGGTAGTTGTTCACATCAAAAGGAGTCTACTTAGAGTGATTCAAATGATGATGAATTTGAGGTGGACTATGAGACTATTTTGACAAATTCTCTTGAAGAATTGAAGATTGAGAATAAGATTAACAAGAAGATGAAGTCTCAACTCAAAGACAATGAGGAGCAATTCAATGTATTTGAGGCAAGAATGAATGAAGATTCCATGGAACATGAAGATATGGTCAAGCATCTTGGTTGTCAATTAGAAATACTATCTACAATCCTAAAAGATAAAGAAGATGAATGTTCAAGGTATGCCTCTAAGATTATGTCTTTGAAACATGAGTTAGAGAAGTCTACAAGCAAGGTGAAATCATTTGTCAAGTTTGATAAAAGTTTTAATGATCTAGATGATCTCCTAAAGATTCAAAAGTTAGCTAGTAATAGATATGGATTGGGTTTTAATGAAGAGCCAAAATTTTATTTTTAAGTTGACATGAATGCCAATGAGAGAAATGTGGATCATCATTTGAAGACAAAACATCATACAAGGAATGAAGGTACTAGTAGAATGAAGACAAATAAAATTAGATAGCCAAATTCCATGAGGTATGTGAGTTTCAATGGTTACTATTACACATGTAATCAATTTAGTCATAGAGATAGAGACTACAAGAGACTTGTTAGAAATGAATTTTCTTAGAACTATGATGGGGGTAATAAGTCAAAAGGAGCAAGAAAGGTTGAGTACTTCAACTATTAGGATGTGGGACACTTTGAAAAACATTATTTGAACAAGGTAAGATAAACTAAGTTTCTATCAAATGGTATGGTCTTCTTCAACTGTGAATAAAGATGTCACATTTCTAGATTCTACAAGCAAAGGTATACAAATCATGATAATCTCAATCAGGCCCCTAGAGTGCAAGGAAGAAGGAAAGTCAAATCATGGAAACCAAAAGTGGTAAGTTTCAGTCATGATGGGATTTTAGGTCCAAGTAATTTTTTTACTATGGTGTAGAATGCTAAAAAAGGTCAAAAGTGCCAAGGGATCTCATTATTTGCTCATGTTGTGAATTAAGAGATCAAGCTTAAGGAGAAGACCAAGGTACTAGTTACAGTTAGTTATGAGGTAAATATGGATCCAAGTGAACATCCTACCATTGTTGAGGTTGTATCATACATAGAACATCAATTATTAGTATTTAGTGATGAGGTTCCTAATTGCAAGGTAGATTATTCAGATGAAAAGGTATGTCATAAATCTATATTGTCTCCATGTATTATCAATCCAATCTTAGAAGAGTATAAGAGTGATTTAGAAAAGGAAATAGTTTTCATAATTTAGACTAAGAAGAAAAATAAAAAATAAAGAAATATTATAGCTACAAGAGGATTCTAGTGGTTACTGAGGAGATGTGGGCCACTCCTAAATTCACTTTATTTTAGATCATTATGGTGCAAAAGATGTCTCTGTCTATGATTCTTATGAGACTCCATTTAATGGATAATCAAGTGTTGTTGTGGTGTTCTTCAGATGGTCTTAGAAGGCTAGAGATGAGTGCTTTTAGTTGGAGAAGGTATGTCCAAGTGAAAGAGATGTTGTGGTGATGTCAGAGTGATGTCATATCTATATATGGTTAGTCTGCAAAGTCAGATTGAAGGTTTTCAAGAGGAAAAATAGGATTTTTTATTTGTTAAGTTGAAATTTTTTACATATAAAGGTCTGTTGATCTTATTATAACATGTTCCAAGTGGTTTTGTGGTCTGAAGGTATGTTGAAGCCAAATTAGAGATTTTTATTTGCTCTCAGGTTTCCTAGTTTGTGCTTAAGAGTATATTGGTCCTAAATTGGGTTATAGGATGTATGGGTTCCCAAAAATGTGTAACCTCTAAACTTGGTCTAGAAGTTTGTAATGGTTGTGTCTAGGGGTACAAGAAATTTTAGAGGTGGACATTGACCAGGAGGTTTGTTGACTCTATTTGTTTTATGATTCTAGGGGTTTGGGCTTGGCTAGAAAAATGGTCTTCTTTATGAGTTGAGTTTTAAGGATTCTTAATAGGCTTATTGGGCCAAATGGATTTTTAAATAATGATTCATAGATATTTTAAGGTTTGTGGTTTTCAATTTATTCTTGTTTTTGTCAAGATGGAGGCCTAATTGGCAAGTTGGTTTGTGAAAGAAGTTTATTACAGAAGATGAGATAGGTGTTGAAAATTGGTGTACTTAAAGGGGAATATGAGATTACTCTATATATGAATTTTAAAGTTTTAAATATGTGTCTACTAAAATTTGTGGGATTTTCAAGTTCCATGTAGGGATAAAAGGAGTCTAGATAGGCCTAGAAAGAAGAAGAATGCTTTTTGATTAGTTTCTCCAAAAGAGAAAGGTATGAGTGTTTCACGGTGAGTTAATAGGTTTTGTTAAGATAATTTTTCCTATTTGGTGTGTGGCATGAAGTTCTATTGGTGGTCTATGAGGTGGTTTAAGATAGAAGGCTAGTAAGTATGTATGGTGGTTCCTTATGATGTATGGAGATCTAAAGATGATCAAAGGTGAAATGGCTCAAAAATATTAGGGGGAGTCCTCTAAAATTTTTATTTGTGAGTTTAAATATATTTTAGTTCTTTTGTGTGTTCTCTCTTCATTGGTTGCAGTGCTTTGTTAAAGAAGAGTGTTAACATGGAGCAAGAGGAAGTTGTCAAGGCAAGTAGAGGTTGTCTCAAGGTAAGGGGGAGTTTGTATCATCTATATAAGATGGTAGTTTACTATTGATGTTATTTTTATGTCCTTAGGATCATTTTGTGCCCACTTTGTCATTATGTTAAACTAGGATAAAGTTCTTATTGTGAGAGTGCTTGAAGAGAAATAAGGTGAGATGAATGATGTTTGTTGACATAAATGAAAAAGGGGGAGATTGTTGGAGAGTTATAAATGATGTCATGGTGATTTAATTAATGTGTCCTAGTGAGTGGATTAAGTTATTTGATATCCTAAGTAATAATAACAAAGTGTGCAATGTGCTTGTCCTATAATGCTTAATGTTGGCTAGGTTGATCTTTTGTTTTGGCATGGTTAGAGATGTTTAGGGATGAGTATCAAGTATTAAGAATGTGAAATGGGTCTTATAAATGGTCAAGGATAATTGGAGATATTGTGTACATGAGTGGAATTCATCTAGTAGTCCATAGTTTTCATCTAGATAGTTTGGGTTAGTGGCAAAAAATCTGAGTAGGGAGTTTGATGACATCACCATTACCACATGTGGATGAGTCAGGGAAGTTGGTCATATGGTTGTGATCACATTAGTCCCTAGTTACTATGTGATAAATATTAGGTCATGCACATAAGATTATTCAAAGATATGTGGGTGCAAATTTGGGTTCCCAGGCAGTTTGACATTATTTTCCCATATTTAGCCAAATTTGCATGAGACAAGAAAGAGCCAAGTAAGAAGTTTGGTGATGGAATATATCACACATGTGGAAATTTAAAAACAATATGATCATATTAATTTGTTTAGTTTTGATCCTAGTTTATTTTCACTAAATTTTAGGCCATGTGCTAAAGTACTTCAAAATATATGCATGTGTAAAGTTGGCCTTTTAGGGAATTCTTAACATTGTTGGCTCTATGGTAGAAAAATATGAGTAAGAATTTTTATGTCATTATATCTCACACATGTGAGGGTTTAAATAAAATTTTGATATATGGTTTAATTATCCTATATTAGGATATCATATGGTCCAAATTTTATATCATGCATCTAAGTACAACAAAAGTTATTAAGGTCCAAAGTTGGCCTTCCAGGTAGATTACAATGGTTTCTATACTTAGTCAATTTTGTAAGAGTTATAGTTCAAGACCAAATGGAGATCTAAAAGTTTGTGAGAAATCATACAAATTGATCTAATGGTTTGTTTTGAGTCAAAGAAGTCAAAGTGTTTGAGGTTTACCATTGAGAAAAGGTCAAGGATAATGATCTAACGGTGAGTGGGTGTTCATACAGAGTGATCAAATAGTGAGCACTATAAGATAAAGACTGAGTTGATCCATATATATTTATGGTTTCAATTGAGTAAATAATGTAATATTTAATGATATGAGGTCAACTATCTGAAGTTTATCTATGATCATTTGAATTTATTAAAGGAAAAACTAGTACTCTATATTTTGGTCATATATTTTGATCTATGTAGAATTTTATCATGATGTAAAAATTAAAGTGGTAGAGGAATCCAGATCACATATTTAAAATATGGATTTTAAAACATGTAAATTAGAACAAACAAATATATTTATCTCCAAATTTGACTGTGTTTGTGCATGTTCTGCAAGTAACTCGAGAAGGGTATTTGAGCTCATTCTGATTTTTTTTGATATCTCATGATGAATTAGATATATGGGAGTGTTGTAAACTCCATAAGGATGATATATGTGTATTATGAATACTTTACCAATTGTAATCAACACGAACAAGGGTTTACAAGTTGACTGTGTATTTGTTCATGGTGACTATGTGCACATAGTATTATTTAAGTGATTTGTGCTTAAGTAGAAGGTATTGTGATGGATATGGACACTTAAGGAGGACCTATAGATCATGATTCATGAGTTAATGAGTTGGAAAAGTGTTACATAATTGAATGGGTCTCTATAGGACGTAAAAGTGGCTTATGCCTATTTGAAAGTGGATTGTGCCTTATGACCTATGTAAAATGCCTTAAGGGTGAAGGCATGTATTATGGCCAAAAAAATTGTTGATAATTAATGATATATATATATATATATATATATATATATATATATATATATAGTGAAAGTAAAGATGATGATTTATATACTTAGAGGGGAAGACTTGTGAGATAAGTGCAAGGTGTTTGTGAGAGTTATGGAGTGAAGGAGAGGTTGAGTGCCTAGTTGATGAGTTAATGAGTATAGTAGATTAGGGATTATGTGTATAACTTGTAGGTCATATTTATGATGTAAAATTAATGATCTTATTGTTTGAGGATATGTGAAGAGGTTTGAGTGTACATATGAAGATAGTTTGAGTGAAGAAGGAGAGAGATTATGTCATACCTATGTGAGAGGCCTGTATGAGATAGATAGAGAGTTTATGTAGGGGATATAAAATATAGATCCATAATTAGGTGTTGAAGACATTATTTCTAAGGTGAATGTGTTCAAAGGAGGGTCTAAAGGACTTGATCTTCCTTAGGGATAATTACACCTAGTGAAATAGGTGTTTTACTAAAGGCCTTTAGTTAGAAGGATATGATCAAGGCTTGTTGGTCTAAAGGAGTTTATCAATATCTTATTTTTAATTTCTTATAGGATATTAGTCCATGCATTATATAATTAAGAGTGGATTTTATTCCCCTTGAGGGTTTCCCATAGGAACTTTGTGTTATGTGTTTGATCTTGTGTATGAATTGAATGAATGAGCTCTCTTATTATTGTTGTTTGATCAAGTCAATATATGGTGATTGCTTAATAGTTTTAAAGGATTGAAATTGAAATTGAAATATTTGGGCTCACTGATTCACTCCCCTCTCAGTGATTATACCTCTAATAGAGTGGTCTTTGAGGTATGAGCTTATGTGTTTGATGTGATAAGGAAGCCATGTGACAGGAGAGAATTTGAAGGCAAGAGATAATTTGAAGACAAAACAGAATTTTAAGTCAAAATAATGTAGCTTATGTTGATTTATGTCATGGTTTAGGTCAGATTGAAGTTTTTAGTGTTGTCACAAAGAGGTATGATTGTTTAAATGAGCATTGAAGCATGGTTATGAGGCTCTAGGTCTATATGAGGCCATGAGATAATGTTTATCAGAAAGAGATTATTGTAATGGTATGAAAGTGTTTTATAAAGAGTGTTATTGTTTTATATCATTAAGGTAAGCATGTTTAAGTACTAGTTCTTTAGTATAAGGTGTCTTAAGAAACCTAGTCTAGACCTTGTGAGAAGGTATGCATGGTGAATTTTGGTGAAATAAGTAAGCACAAGCTTGTGAAAGGTTAAAAAAAAATTTATGATCATATAATTAAAGTATAGATACTATTATAAGTGTTTCAAGGTAATTTTAAAGTTTGAAGTGCTAAAGAAGCCTAGAAATGGCATTAGTCATAACATGAAAAGACCTTGTAAGAAGGTATGATCATGGTAGCTTGGTGAGATGAATACACAGAGGCATGATAGTTGTTGTGAGGTTGATTGAGAATGTGAGTAAGGTGTATAATAATCCATTAGAGCCACAAGGTGAGCCTATAGGGTTAGGACCTTTAGATCAAGTCTACACCTAGACCACTCCTAGATCTTGCTTAGCCTAATGAGGCATGAAGACAAATTTTCAACACAATTTTGCATATGTGAGAATGGATAGAGGTATGATATGTTTTATCAATCATGTTAACAAGTATTTAGGTCATGGTTTTCAATAGAAGGCATGAAAAGTGGTTTTGAGGTTTCTCAAGTACATAAAATGAAGGCATGCAAACCCAAGAAAGACTTTCACGTGTTCATTGGGACATGTAACCTCTGCATGAGAATTTAAGATATTAATGAGATATGGTGAATTTTCCTAGACAATAACTATAGGAATTGGTTTTGGATTTAAGGGACAACCCTTTATGAATAATTGTTAACATGAAAACCTATGTTAATCATCTCTAAAAACCCTAACAAGGATCTGATGTGAAATATCTTGCCCAAAAAATTTAGGAATGGTCTCAAATTATTATAAAAAATATTGGATGTTGTATTAAACTCTCCCAAGAACCTTAAGGTGGGATTGAGTTGTTATATGTGTGAGTAGACCCTATAGGAAAGTGCTAATTTCTAGGAGATTTGATGTAGCAATCAGAGTTTACCAAGTCAAAGTATAGAAATAGATGGAATATAAATTTTGATACTTATCTTTAATGTCCATGAAATTTTATTTATAGGTTATATCTCTCAAGTGTGATAAATTGGTCATCTAAGTTATCTAGTCACTAATAGGCCTAATGGTGGAAATAGTGAAAAACCTAGGCAATAATGAGAAGATGATTAGGAATGTGCTATCATGATAGAGTGATAAACAAATTAAATAGATATGTTTTTTAGGATTATTACATAATATTAATTCTTTTTATAAATATTTTAATTTAGGTACAGTGATGAAAATTATGAAGACAAAATAGGTTATCTAGCTTAGTGAGGACTGTGTATAGTGAGGTCAACAAATTAGTCTGTAAGATAAATAGTTACCACTAGACCATATTATTTTGTATTTAAATATGTTTTAGAGATTTCATAGGATAATTTTAATTAATTTTAATTATTTTGAAGTGGTCATATAGGTGTTGAATTTTAATGTCATCATGATTTTGCTTTAAGGTAAACTTGCAATTTTAGGTAAGCAGGTAGTAGTGATGAGTTTGAGGATCTATACCTTGAGTTGAAGTATATAATGAAAATTTTGTTTTTTATTAGGAATTTTATTTCCTATAAATTATTTTTATAAGTTTTTATAGTTATTGAAATTTTTTGAAATTTTGAAGCCAAAATGGATTGTTTGGTTACAATTTGACTGTACAGTGAGGTCAAAAAAATTGATCTACAAGACTAATATTTGACATTAGAACTTATGATTTATGTATTATATATTGGTATAGTGATGTAAAAGGATATTTTTAAAGTATAATTTGTCATGGTAAGTATTATTTTAGGTTTTTAAGATCAATTTGTTCATAACTAGGTTTTAGAATGTTTTAATAATTCTAAGTGGGCTATTTGTAGAGAAGTGTTAGAGTCCTTTTGCCATAAGTTGTGAAGACTAAGTAACATGGTGATGTTTTTAATTTTATTTATTTTATATTCATGCTATTTATTTTCATTTTTTTGTGTGTAAATAATTTATTATCTTCAGTTATTTAGGACATACCTTTCTATGTATAGGAAGGCCTAATGTGAACAATACTAATCTCGTGCTTCAAGTGGTGGTTAGATATAAAAAGTATAATGGACATAATATTAAATTATTATGGGTATATTTGAGTTTTATATGAATTTTTAATTTCATTTGTATATTTTAAAAGTGTTCTAAGAAGATCAAAGGGTAACGTGTCCTAAAGAAGGCCTAATGGAATTAGGTCTCCATGAGACCTAAAGAAGGATTTGGTCTATTTGAGTTATGTAAGACCTAATTTAATGACTTATTAATGTTTATATCATGTAATAAGGAATATTTTATGAAAAACATAAGTGGGAAAGTATGTATGTACAACCAAGATGTGCATGAGCAAGAACCTATTATAAGAACAAGGCTAATTAGGCTTATTTAGGCTATTTGAGTGTGTGAAGAATGTATACAATTGAGATAGCATATATTTTAGAATAATAAGGTATTTTATATAATAATATGAGTGTATATGATCCTTAATGAATATCTAATAGTGTTTTTTCATATGAATATCAAGGTCATATGACCTAATTTGTCTTGAAGAGACCTAATTGAGCGAAGAGGCCTAGAAGATAGTTTGAGAGGGATAAGAGCATGAAGAGTTTAAGAGGTGGTAATAATTATTTGGTAAAAATATAATTATTTTTAAGGTTATAAAATCAATTAGATGGTTTATTTTGTGCTGATCTATCTAGGGGATTTGTGCCTCCTTACAAGTTGGTGCTTGCAAAAGCCTAGCTCGGTTGGTGCTTATATAGTTAGGGTTGGTGATCCATGTGGAGTTGGTGCTTCAATAAATTATGATATTTTGACATAAAGAAATATATTATGTTTTCAGATATTAGTTTTTATTCTTCCCCTTGAGTTTTTCCCATGTATATGATGTGTTGTCTTATGTAATATTGTTTTATGCTTGTATAATTGATTGCTTGATATATATGTTGATGTGATGGTTCAAGTATGTTAAGGAGGAATTTAAAGTAAGTTTTTAGACATTGATTCATCCCCCATCTCATTTTTCTTAAAAAATTTGGTATTATAACAAGTCCTTTGAATTAGGCCTAATAGCCTAAATTAGATCCTAGAAGTGAGGATGGTTAGTCAACAAGCTCAAGGTGGTTTATCTACTAGTAAGGATCTATTATTCAATGAGACTAATTATTATTTTTGGAGAATCATAATGAGTACATATATAATGTCAATGGACCATGGCATATGGTAGTCAGTTGTGGATGGATACACTCTACCTCCTACACCACCAATTGATGTAGCAAGAAAGAAGGAAAGTGAGAGAAATTTTAAGGCAATGAATGCCATTTTATGTGGCATAGTAGAGGAAAAGTTTTTTAAGGGGATGAACTATGAGTTATCCAAGGTGATATGGGAAAAATTAAAGACTATTTATGAAGGATACACCAAGGTGAAGATGGCCAAGTTATAAACCCATCAGAAATAATTTGAAAGTCTGAAGATGAATGAAGATGAAACCATTGCATTTTACCTAATGAATGTTGATGAAGTTGTCAATATCATTATAGGATTATGAGAAGAAGTGAAAGAGTATACAATTATTAAAAAGGTGTAGAGATCACTAACTATTAAGTTTGATTATAAGGTGTTTACAGTAAAAGAGATACATGATTTGGACAAGCTAGAGATGGGTGGGCTTTATTGCATCTTGACTACCTATGAGATAAGAACAAATGAAAGAAGACATCCCAAGAAGGAAAAAACTTTCAAAGCTGATAAGAATTCAAAAGCCAAGAAGGTCAAGCATGATCTATGTTTAGATGTTGATGATGATGAATTGATATGCATGTTTGATAGGAAATTAAGGTTTAGATCTAGTAAGTACAAGGGTAAGTTTCCTTTCAAATGTTTTAACCATGATAAGATTGGTCAGTTTATATCTATGTGTCCTAATAAGGATAATACTAAGCATGATTAAGAATATGATAAACATCATGGAGATGAAAATAAGGTCTATAATCTTGACAAAAACAAGAAATATTTTCAAAATTATGAAGGTTGGAAAGAGTCATTCAAGAACAAGAGAAGTTTATATACCAGAGAAGATAATAAGTCATCCAATGTGACACAAGTATGTTTGATAGTGATGATGAAAGTAATTAACATGAACATGAAAATAATGAAACCTTATTCATAGATATATAAATAGACAATGAGGGTTTCTTAAAAGGGAAATACCTTATGGATGATGAAGTATTAGATGAAGAAGAGGTTGAAGTGAACCTTGAGGTAGAATTGGTGAGTGATCTAGAGGATTTTAAGTTCCAAAAAGGAAGAATCACAAACTAAGATCACTAGTTAAGGAATATGAAGATAAGATTAGTTTTTTTGAAGAGAGACTGAGTAATGCATCCAAGGAGTATGATGCCATCATCAATTAGATTGAAGAAAAGATGAAGATAGTTAATGATAGCTTAAAATCTAAAGTGGAAGAATACACCAGGTAAGGAACTGAAATGGAATCCTTTAAATCTAAGTTGGATCAAACATCTAGAAATTTTAAGACCTTTATGAAGTTTAAAAATAATAATGGTACTCTAAATAATATCTTGAATAGTTATAAGTTTGAAAGTGATAAGATAGGTCTTATTTTTAAACAAGATCAAAAGGAGGCAACTCAAGTTAAGGAGAATGTTAATGAAGACAAGAAGGTCAACATGAAAATACTAATCAAATAGCCTAATACTATTAAGTATATTAATTCATTCAATGTTTACTATTATGCATGCAATCAGTTCAGTCATAGAGAAAGATAGTGTAAAAGACCCTCTAAAAATGAATATGCATGGGAATATGAAATGAATCATCAGTCGGGAAGTATGTATGAAGTTTTTTACTATATTTTTCATATTGTGGGACACATTTCAAGATTCTATCCTAATAGAGTTATAAGGCCATCAAGTCAAAACAAGATGTTTGAAACCACTAAAGTACAAGAGAGAAGGCAAATGAATGTGTGGAAACCAAAGATAGTAATGGTGAGTCATGATAAGTATACAAGTTCAAGTGGATTGCTTGCTATGGTAGAATATAATTTAAATGTGAAATCAAGTCAAAAATGTCTATTATCATCTCATATTATTGATCAAATGATTAATGAAGAGGTCAAGCCTAAGGTGTCAATCAAGCCTAAAAGGATCCTAAATGATATTTAGTCTTATGAGAACATGGATATTTGGGAATATATTGAGCTTGTGTTATTTAGAAAGGGGTGACTCCATTAGGCTTCATGGACACAATCTTCAATTAGCAGAAGCATGATAGATGTTTGGTCTAAAGGGGATCTTGTTAGGTATGAGTTATTTTGCAAGTTTTTGAGAATAGTTTCCAAATAAGGATAATGAGTGGTTACAAAATTTGTAGTGTGTATGACCCTTTGCCATTAATGTCAAAGGGGATAAATTTTAAGAAGGGACATTAAATAGATTGGGGGAGATGATAATGATTAAGTTATAGTATATTTTCCATCAATGAAAAAGGGGGAGTTTGTTGAGAAGTGTTTTCATTGATGTCAAGGTTTATGTCATTGATGTCAAGGTACATTTGGTGAATATTCATGGTGAGTGGTCTTTGAAGTATGATCTTGTGTGCTTGATGTGACAATGAAGCCATGTGGCAAGAGAGAATTTGAAGGAAAGAGAATTTGAAGGTAACCTAATGTCTCTTATATTGGTTTATGTCAAATTTAATATCATGTTTCATGTTAGATTGAGGTTTTTAGTGTTGTCACAAAGAGGTATGATGGTCAAAGTGAGCACTAAAGCATGGTTATGAGGATATAGGTATGCATGAGGACATGAGAGAATGTTGATCAAAAATATATTATTGAAGTGGTATGAAAGATTTATCTTAAGAGTGTTATTTTTTGATATCATTGAGGTAATAATGCTTGGGTACTACTTGTTGAGTATAAGGTGTCTTAAGAAACCTAGTCTAGACCTTGTGAGAAGGTGTGCATAGTGAAGTTTGGTGAAATAAGTAAGAAAAATATTTTGATAGGTTGTGTGACATTGTGTGATCATATAAGTAAAGTATATATAAATTCAAAAGTGTTTTATGGTTATTTTTCAAGTTTCATGTGCTTGAGAAGCCTAGACATGGCACTAGTCATAGCATAAAAAGACCTTGTAAGAAGGTGTGAGCATGGTGGATTGGTGAGATGAATGTATAAAGGAATTAGAGGTTGTATTATGTTGATTGAGCATGTTATTAAGGTTTATAATCATCCATGAGAGTCATTGGGTGATCCTACATGGGTAGGACATTTAGATCAAGTTTGCACGTAGACCACTCCTAGATCTGGCTTGGCCTAATGAGCCATAAAGATCAATTTTCAAGACAATTTTACATATGTGAGAATGGAAATAGGAATGATATGTTTTTTAAAGAATTTTTACAAGGTTTTAGGTCATGGTTTTCAAGAAAAGGCATGAAAATTGGTTTTAAGGTTTCTCAAATACATAGAATGAAGGCATGTAAACTTGAGAAGGAATTTTAGGTGTTCTTTGGCATGTGTAACCTCTTCATGAGAACCTTATATACTAATTATATATGGGTAAGGGTCATAGATAATAAATATAGTCATTAGTTTTGAATATATGGGGTAATCCTTTATGAATAATCATTAACACCAAAACCTATGTTAAACCTCTCTAAAAAAAGGACCAGATGTGAAATATATTGTTAAAAATAGCCCAAAATGGTCTCAAATTATTATTATAAATATTTTATTTTTTATTCAAATCTCCCAATAAACTCTAGGTGGGATTGAGTTTCCAGATGTGTGATTAGACCCTACATGAAAGTATTAATTTCTCAAAGATTTGATGTAGCAATCAGAGTTGACCAAGTCAAAGTATGAAAATAGATGGAAGATGAAGCTTGAGACTTATGTTTAATGTCATTTAAGGTTTATAGATAGGTTATATCTCTCAAGTTTTATAAACTTGTCATCTAAGTTAGTCAGTCACTAATAGACCTAATGGTGGAAACAATGAAAAACCTAGGTAGTAGTGAGAAGATGATTAGAAATGTGATATAATTATAGAGTGATAAAACCAAGTACATTGAGATATTTTTTGGGATTGGTATTAAATATTAATTCTTGGTATAAATATTTTAATTTAGGTATAATGATGAAGCCAAAATGGCTTGTTTGGCTCAGTGAGGACTGTGTGTAGTGAGGTCAACAATTGGTTTATAAGACCAATAATTACCACTAGACCATATGATGTTTGTATTTAATTATGGTATAGAGATTTCATAAGGTAATATTAATGAATTTTAATTATTTTAAATTGGTCATATAGGTGTTGAAGGTTAATGTCATCATAATTGTGCTTTAAGGTAAATTAGTAGTTCTAGGTAAGCAAGTAGTAGTGATGAGTTTGAGGCTCTATACCCTGAGTTAAAGTATATAATGCACATGGTGTTGTTTTTTGTGACTTTTATGTCCTATAAATTCTTATTATAATGTTTTATATTTAGTTAAAGTGGTTGAAATTTTGAATCCAAAATGGCTTATCTAGTTACAGTTTGACTGCATGTAGTGAGGTCAAAGATTGGTCTGCAAGACCAATATTTGACATTAGACCTTGTAATTTTTATATTTTATAGTGTTAGATATATTTAAAAGGATATTTATAAAGTATAATTGGTCATGGGAAGTTTTATTTCAGTTTTTGAATATCAAGCTATTTATAATTGGGGTTTAGAGTGTTTTAGCAGTTCTAAGTGGGATATTTACAAAGAAGTGTTGAGTCCTTTTTCCCTGAGTTATGAAGTATAAAGCACATGGTGATGTTTTAAATTGATGTATTTTATTTTAATTTTATTTATTATCATTTTTTTGTGGATAAATAATTTATTATCTTTAGTTGTTCAAGACAAACCTTTATGTGTTTGTGAAGGACTAATGTGAACAATACTAATGGTGTGCTTCAAGTGGTGGTTGGATCTAAAAAGCATAATGGAAATAATATGATATTAGTGTGGATATATTTTAGTGGTATATAAATTTTTTATTATATGTGTATATTTTTAAAGTGTCCCAAGGAGATCAAAAGGAAACGTGTCCTAAAGAAGGCCTAATGGAATTAGGTCTCCATGAGACCTAAAGAAGGATTTGTTCTATTTGAGTTATGTATAAAATAATTTAATTCTTTATTAATGTTTATATAATGTCATAAGGCATATTTTTTAACAAATATGAGTGGTAAAGGATGTATGTCTGACCAAGATGTGTATGAGCAAGAACCTAGTATAGAGACACAACTAATTAGGCCTATTTGGGCTAGTTGAGTGTGTGAAGAATGTATAAAAATTATATTGAATAATATTAAGTATAATAAGGTATTATATAAGAGCATAAGAGTGTATATGATAATTCATGAATATCTTATAGTGTGTTTGCATATGGATATATAGATCATATGACCTAATTTGTCTTGAAGAGACCTAATTAGGTGAAAAGGCCTAAAAGGTAGTTTGAGAAGGATAAAAGTGTGAAGATATGAAGAGGTGGTCATAATAAACTAGGTGAGAAAAAAAGTGTTCTGAGGGTGATCAAAGTAATCAGGTGGATGAGTCATCTAGGGGGTTGGTGCCTCCTTACAAGTTGGTGTTTGCCATAGCCTAACTCTGTTGGTGTTTAGCTAGTTAGGTTTGGTGTTCCATGTAGAGTTGGTGATTAAATAAATTGTGATATTTTAAATTATATGAATATAGTCCATTTTTAGTGATTAGTTGGTTTTCTTCCCCTTGAGGTTTTCCCACATATATGATGTTTTGTCTTATGTAATATTGTTTCATGCTTGTATAGTTGATTGCTTATGCATTTTTTGATCTATATATTGATGTGATGGTTCATATATGATAAGTAATAATTTAAAGAAAATTTTAAGACACTTATTCACCCCCCTATCAATGATTTTGATTCCAATATCAAGGTATCTAACCCAATGTAATAACCCATATTATTCCCCTTAACTAAACCAAAATCCTTTCAAATATAGGTAAAGTCTTATGAACCTAATCTTAGAATGACTCATAAATAAGTAAATTCACAAGATCATCTCATTTGGGATCATATTCACAATACATCACTCTACCTTAGTATATAATATAGTGTGATTTCTCAAAAATAATGTAGAAATCTTGCTCTGTGTTAATTTCAAAAACTTAAAATGAGCTTCTTATAAATATAACTACACTTCTCCATCCCTTGATGAGGTAATTAAGATGGTAATTGGATACCATATGATTTCCTTATTGGATGAATTATCAAGATATAATCAAGTTGTATTAAACTAGAATACTGATCCAAGATTGCCTTTACAACCAAGTGGGTTACTTTTACTTATAAACAAATGCCATTTGGTCTCATTAATGTGATAGCCACATTTTAGAGATATATGGACTTTTATTTTGAAGGTATAATTGGTAAATTAATAAATATTTATATGTATGATTTAACCATTTTTTCAAAACATAGGTTTGATCATGTTCACCGTCTCTAAAAGGTGTTTGAAAGGTGCAGGAGGTATGGTATTTCTCTCAACCCAAAGAAGAGAATATTTGGTGTGATAGAAGAGAAACTCCTTGGTCATGTCATCACCAAGGAAGGTATTTATATAAACCATTAGCGTGATAATATTATTTATATAATAGATTTAAATAATAGAAAAAAGGATCTTATGTCATTATTTGGTAAAATTAAATTTATATAAAAATTCATATCTAGTTTTGCTAAGATAATTAAACATCTAAATGCAATGTTGAAATAGGAAACAAAGGTAAAATAAAATCCTATAGATAGGAAAGAGTATGACCTTAAAATATAAAAATTTAAGATGTTTCAAGGCTATTGTCTCACCCAAATGATCAATAAAATTAGCCTAAAGATTACTATGGTGAAATTGGACCAATAAAAAATAGTCTATCAATACTAGTGTGATCCAATTTTACACTATCTCCTTTATGGGAATCCTCCTCCAAGACTAAACCAAACACAAAAAAGATACCTTAGGATCAAATCAACCCAATACATGGTAAAGAAAGAAATGATTTACCAGAATAATTATGAAGACATATATCTAATATGTCTATCAAAATAAGAATCTAAAGAGTTCAAGACCAGCGTCCATGAGAATCAAGGCAATATCCACCATTCAAAGACTAAAACTTCTCACAAAATTATATGAGCCATACACTATTATTAAAATATATTATAGGATGTTCATACCCATGTATTCACATGCCATTAGTGTCTAAACTTCACTAAGAAATTATTTCATGTATTAATTCCCCTCTTTCATATGATAGAAGAGCATCCTTTCACTTAATGGGGATTTGATTTCATTGGATTCATCAACCCAAATTAATATTTAAAATAATTTATTATTTCACAAGGTGGATATAGGTGGTGGAAACTAGGATAATATAACCAAAGAAGTCATCAAATTTTTGAAGAAAACATAACTACATGGTTTGGCACCCTAGCTTTGCTAGCCTGCGATAATGAACTTGTATTCCAATTAGCCAAGCTCACCAAATGGGCTTGATATAATTTATTTAATTTTAGGATATAATCAAACTAATAGCCACAATGTAAAAATATAGATGAGTCAACAAATAAGAACTAAGTTCACCTTTAAAATATGATTTTTGGGTTGACTGCACAAGATATAAATAAGCCCTCAAAAGCTCACCTTTTTTGCTAGTGTATGGTTTGGAACCCATATTGCCAATAACTCTCAAGATAACCATGCACAAGTTGATGAAACAATACATGTAAAATTATTATAAAATTGACTAAAGGTTGTTGGACATCATCTAGTTGGATGATACATGAGAAGAATCTCTATAAAGCTTAAGAGGCATCAAAAAACTATCAAAAGATGGTTTGATAAAAAAGATAAGGTCAAATTATTCATAATCTCAAACCTAGTCCTAATATGGTACAAATATCACACAAATAATGGGAAAAATTATAATTTTGATCCACTCTAGATTGGCCCATATAAATCTCTGAATTATTGGGGAAAAACACATTTAGATTGAAAGACCTTGAAGGAAATGATATCCCACTTCCTATGAATGGAATGTTCTTGAAGCACTACTTCTTGGCTATCCCTTCCAATTAAATTTTAGAATATCCCATAGATAAAATGTGGTGATGGATATAGTGGATTAGATTGTAGTTAGTTTGATTTTATTGTGTGTTTACTTACGTTATGCTTTACTTTGTTGGTTTCTTGTTCCTAATTTTTGCTTATTGTTCTTGTGTTATTTGATTCAATAGATTCCCTTATTCTCCCCACATTTTCAATAAATAATCTTACAAAAAATTATCCATGTTATCATGATATATATTGAAAGGCAACCAATTATATAAAAGTAAAGATAAATCCAAGTACCAAACCTCAAACTATCAAACCTGATCACTTCAAATTTGATAAATCACTAAAAATGTAGTCCCAAAATTGGAAGATGGAAGGTGATCTCCCATTATTGAATGATATGATAATAAAAGGAACCTCCTTTGAGACACTGAAGGGATTAGAAGTCACTAATTTATAACCAAATAAGTAAATTAATAAAATCTCTATTTAAAAAAAGGTAATCATAACACTTAAAAAGAACATATCAATCAAGGTAAAATCACTGGACAAATAAACTATATTATTACTAAAAATATCTCATTGAGCCATTTATTAGCCTTGGTAACATTGGCCCATAACTCTCCTAGATTAACTAAAAGAAACATCAAATAAAATGAATTTTGAATCTCATGAAAATGCTAAGTTTCTTACTAAGAAAGGGTGATTTGGGAAATCTCCACCATAGGCTTCCTAGCCTAGTTGGCAATGGATTAAAGCCTAGAGTGGTACCAAAGTCATCTCTATTATGGATATAGGTGCCTATATAGAAACACAAAATGTTTGATCTTTCCTTTCCTTATCCAAATTATATTAATAATTACCTTTCAAGGAGTTTTGAGTACCTAAAATGTGTCTAAACTTGTATAATGGATTCAAAGCAGTCATAGAAAAGAATAAATCACTATTTACACAAAATGAACCTATGAATAATTCAAATCCCAATATGTTTGCTGAAGTATAATTGAGCACTCTCTTTTTATCTAGGTTTATCTAATTTTTTTTTTGTTTCTTATCTCACAATTCAATAATGGGGGACTAAAATCTAGGTTCTAATTGCTAGGACTACATTTTACCTATAAAGTTTCCATTTGTTGTGGCTAATAGACTCCCCATTTCATATAATAAAATGGGACCCCTCTAAAAATTCTCAACTCAGAAGTAACCTATATCTAAAAAATTCTTGCACTTGATCTTGATCCATGTAAAATTTGAACCCCTACTCTACTTTGATTAACTGAGTATTTCATAATATTCATAACAAGTGAATAGTTATCATAAATATCCATATAAATACTTGTGTCTGTAAAATTTAGCCTTTTTTTGCTTCATCAAGAATGTTTTATAATACTTAGAATATTTTGTGTTAACTATACTATTTTTTAGATTTAAAATTATGTAGGTTTTCCTAGGATGATGTGACCCTGGAGCCTTAGAATTTCATAGGTTTTATTAGAGCCTTAAGATGTATAGAGGCCAATTTCATATGATGATGAGGAGGAGACCAAGTTCCTTGACACTCTCATAGCCCTTAAAAAGTCAATATTTCATAAAGATACATCCAAAATAAAGGCAATCCCATATTTTTATCTTTTGAAACATGCTAATAAAATCCATGCACATGCACAATTCTACTCAAGACCTAGTTTACTTTGTAGGTCCCATAATAAAATTATAAACATCTCCAAAGCTACCTTCAAGAAATAACACAATCTCCTAGAGTTCACCTTGGTTTATGACTAGAATACAATAGATGCATAGAAAATACACATTAAATATATGTGGTTCTCTAAGATTGGGTTGTTGATCTAGATCAATGGACTAAAAATGATGACATTAATGCTTTCACTATTCACACCTTACATGAATTAATTCATGTTGGGATGTTCTTATTGAATCAATTATTTAAAGCAAAGAATGTTTTACATGTTAACATCATCTAGGTTCCCCTATTGAGCATCATACTCTAAGGGAAGGAAGTCTTGGACCTCGAAATAATCATCAATTTTAACTTAGTAAAGGGTGTAAATAAGGTGAGATGAGGTGGTAGAGTTTATATGATGAGATATATTGTGGAAATAGTCTATACCAACCTCAGATTCAAGCCTTCTATGTTTCCACCATGGACCCCTTCCATCTCTATGGTTCACATGATATTTTATAAGATATGCATGCACTACTGAAAGAACCACATTTGGGATATTTGAGAATATTTATACCCCATGGTATACATGGCCATCAATGAGAGACCTATGATGTAACTCTCATATAAGATAAGAAATATGTTATTACCCATAGGGCATATTATTACTATAGGGGTCAAACCATAATTTAGTGGAGGGTGTTTGGAAATCCCCTCTCCTCTTACCTTATCAAGTACCATATCACCTCATAGAGTAATATATTACTTATCTATTTATCAAGGGTGTCATGGGTTATTAACTTGATCACTAGCCAAAGGAATACCCAGACTTCCCAATCTTCATTTACCACCATGAATACAATATTCCGTCACTATAGAATGTGATACATAATAGTAATTCCCACTACTTGGGAAGAGTAGAACACTAAATTAAGATCCTTGTGAGATTATAAGTTCCCATGTGATAAAGTACATGGCATATATCAATATCACGTATCACCATGAGCCTCACAAATATGACTATATTCATCTCAACCCAACCATTAATTTCAAAAAATTGTCATGGGTAGAAATAATAAAAAAGAAAATAAAGTGGGCCCAATCCACACCAATGATGTTCAAGAAACTTAAAAACACATTTTAGGATAATCATATAATGGTTCTCAGTTTCTTCACCTCTATGAGTTTTGCCTCCCTAGTCTTGGATCTATATATGCCAACTCCACTTCCATGGGTCACTCAGTCAAAAAAAGTACAAGTTCCATATTTATAAATTAAAAAAAATGCCTAAGTGATATCAAATAAGGGTAAATAAGAGGTTACACTAGAGATTTATTCCCACACTAATTCCATCCCATAACAACCCATGGTACCACACCTAGGATTCCATATTCCTACTAGTCCTATTCTGATGAGGCCTCACTTGGTTCATATTTTTCCTACTACCTAATTCACTCAAGTAACCTTGTCTTCAGAGATGTTCATGTTTATTACTTGCCAATTCCCATTCACTTATCTTGTTCCTCTCCCAAAAATCCTAATGGTGTACCTTTAGTTTTTGTAGCTCCGAGGAGAGATCAGATCCAAGTGGCTCCAATATTTGTAATACCAACATACACCATGGATACCATGATAGTGGATCTATTGGATACTCTTGTTATGTTTTGGATCATATTTCCACATTAAAATGTATTTCAAGTATTGTATATTAAAATGCACTATATAATCTTAATGTGTAATGTAATTATGAGAAGACAAATCTGAGAGTGGATTGTACTCTTGTTGGCTTGTAATAAGATATGAACAAGTGTTTCTTAGTGGATGTAGCCCACATTGGGTGAACCATGTTAAATCCTATCTTATTGTTTTGAATCTATGTTCATAGCTTTTTTTGTTATTACAATTCTATGAAATTATTTTGCATTAATTATTGAATTATTCTTAACAATTGATATTAGAGCTTCACATTGTATTTGCTAAGTGTTGAATTATATGAAGGGTTATTAGTTTAAGTGGGATTTATGGATAATTATAATAGGTCAAATGTTGAAAAGTTCAATAGGTATAACTTTGGTCTATGGAAGATGCAGATGGAGGATTACCTCTATTAGAAGGACCTCTATGCTCCAATGGGAGAAAAAGTAAATCAACCAGTGGGTACAATAGATGAGGCTTGGGATATGCTTGATAAGAAATCACTTGGGGCCATTATATTATGCCTTTCACCTTTGTTCATTTTTAATATCATAGGATAAGACCATAAAAGGTCTCATGAATGTGTTAGGGAAGTTATATGAGAAACCCTCTACTTCTAAAAAAATATTTTTAATGAAAAAGTTATATAATATGAAGATGTATGAAAATGGTTCTATTGATGATAATTTTAATTAATTTAATATGGTTGTGAATATTTTGAACTCTATAAAAGTTGAATTTGATGACAAAGTTAGAGCTCTATTTATTTTTTGTTCCTTATCAGAGATTTGGAACAACCTAGTAATGGCTATGAGCAACTCAATATCTAATAATGCCAAGTTGAAGTTTGAGGATGCCATAATAGTAACCTTAGTGAGAAATACAAGGAAAAATCTCTAGGGAAACTTCTAATTTAGGTGATGCTTTGGCAATAGAGAGTAGAGGGAGAAAAAATTATAGAGGAAAGAGAAATCATGGAAAGTCAAATGGCTAAGAAAGGTCATGATGGCATGATGGAACTATGGAAAGATTTGGCATGTAAAGAAGGATTATTGGGTTATTTATAACAAGAATAAAAGTCAGAAAGACACCACAGAGGTGAATGTGGTAGTAGATAATGTTTGTTAGGATGCATTCATTCTTTCCATAGATAATATTACAGAGTTTTGGGTTTTAGATTTAGGGGCTTATTTTCATGACACACCACATAGGCATTATTTTATTAATTATGTTCAAGGGGATTTTAGACATGTTTATCTTGGTGATGATGAAAATTACACTATAGTAGGAAAAGGATATGTTTAGGTCAAGATGTAGAATGGGAACACTTGGCTACTGAAGGGTGTTAGGCATGTGCCCAAGTTAAGATAGAATATGGTATCCATGGGGAAATTAGGTAGTGAAGGTTGTATGGTGACTTTTATATTATATTATTGGAAGGTGACCAAGGGTGATATTGTGGTAGAAAGAGGTAAGAAGGTTGTTACTTTGTATTTATCAAGTAGTGATGACTATTGTAATTTAGTTGCTATAGATTCAGATATAACTCTATGGTACAATAGGCTCAATCACATGAGTTAAAATGACATGAAAATTTTGAAGGATAGGTTACCTAGATTGAAAGGGTTTGATTTAAATTTCTATGAAGACTATGTGTACATAAAATAGAAAAGGGTAAAGTTTCTCAAGGTTAAACCCAAAAGGAAGGAGAATAAGTTGGAGCTAGTTCATTTAGATGTATAAGGGCCATCTCAGGGATATTATATCAGTGTCTCATCTTATTATATCAAGAAACTAGTTTAGGAACCTACTCCATAGGAATCCCAAACTCCTAAGGTGAGAAAGTCTTCTAGTGTAAGAAGTGAACCTAAACATTTTTTTCTATTAATATTTTATTACTCACTGACAATGGAGAGACAGAGTTCTTTGAAGAATAAATGTAGGTAGATGTTAGGAAGAAATGGGAATATGTAAGGGATGAGGAACATCAGTCATTCATTGAAAATTAGATTTGTGATTTTTTAAACCCACTTGAAGGTAAGTGAACATTATAGAACAAGTGGGTGTATAGAATTAAAGAGGATGATGGAGGTAAGGAAAAGTACAAGGATTAATTGGTGGTAAAAGGGTTTACATAGAACAAGGGAATTGATTTTGATGATATTTTTTTTGTGGTGGTGAAGATGACTTTTATTAGGTCTATTCTTGGGATAGTGGCAGTAGAAGACTTAAAATTAGATAAGTTAGATGTGAAGAATTCATTCCTCCATGGTGATTTGGAGGATGAATTATACATGGAGAATCCATAGGGATATGAGGTCACAAGGAAGGAGACCATGGTGTGTAAACTAAAGAAGAGATTGTATGGCCTAAAACAAGCTCCATGACAATGATACAACAAAATTTATAGTTTATGATTGAGTAGGAATACTCCAGGTGTCATTTAGACCATTTCATATATATCAATAAGTTTTATGATAGTAGTTACATTATATTGTGTCTGTATGTGGATGACATGTTGGTTTTAGGTAAGAACATGCATGAAATAAAGGTACTCAAGGAACAACTTAATAATTCCTTTTCTATGAAGGATTTGGGGGAAATAAAACAAATCCTTGGTATGAGAATAATTTGGGATAGGAAGGAACAAAATTTGAATTTATCTCAAGAAGAGTACATTAAAAAAGTCTTGGAGAGGTTTAGTATGCAGGATGCTAAACTAGTTAGGACTCCTTTGGTAGGCCAATTTAAGTTAATAAAGGAGCAATGTCCTAAGATAGAGGAGAGAATCCAAATTTCCTATATACCTTACTCATCAATAGTTGGTAGCTTGATGTATGCCATGGTGTGCACTAGGCTAGATATTTCCCATGTAGTGGGAGTAGTAAGTAGGTACATGAGTGATCTAGGTAGAGAGCACTAGTAGGTAGTGAAGTGGATCCTTTGGTACTTGAGAGGGACCATAAGGATAGTTTTAAGCTACAATGGATTGGACACCATTTTTTTTGGTTATGTGGATTCAAACATGGATAGATATTTAGACAATAAGAGGAGCATGATAGGATATGTATTGACTATAGGTAACATAGTGGTGAGCTAGATTTCATGATTATAGAAACTTATGGTTTTGTCAACCATAGAGGCTGAGTATGTTGCTACCATAAAGGCAAGCAAAGAGATGATTTGGTTATAGTAATTACTTAAGGATTTGGGGAATAATCAAGAGGAATGGAAGTTGTATATTGATAGTCAGAGTGTTCTAGGATGAAGCATATATAGTCGAGGTACCATTTCATTAGGACAGGTTTGGAGGAAGAGAAGTTGAAGATAGAGAAGATTCATACCAGCCATAATCCTATAAACATGATGACTAAGGTGGTCACAAGGGAGAAATTGAAGCTATGTTCAACTTTGGTTGGACTTCATAGATGATAGTGAAGGGTTGAGAAGCATGCTCAGAGGAAATCAATCTCTATGTGGGATATTTTTATGTTGTGGAGCCTATTTCCACATTATAATGTATTTCAAATATTATACATTAAAATGTATTTTACATTCTTAATGTATTACTTTTGGGGTTTTAGACCCCATTTTTTTGGGATTATAGATACATGATTTATTTATACTTGTATATATGTGGTGTCATCACCCATGACTAATGGGGAACCATTATGGGTTGACTTGGCCCATGGTTTTGGTACCAATTGTTTTGTTAAACCACTATGTCAATTACCTATTAATTTATTAAATATGGACATATATTAGGTAATACATTGGTATAACTGAGTTTGAGAAGGTGAATAGAGTGTGTGAATTTAAGTGTGAATTTAGGAGAGTTTGTTGAGCATAGATTTAAATAATATTTGTGCATTGTAATTGTGAGAAGACTGATCTAAGAGTGGATTGCACTCTTTTTAGCTTATAATAAGATCTGATCAAGTTTTTCTTAATGGATGTAGCTCATATTGGGTGAACCACATTAAATCCTATCTTGTTTTTGTGCATTTTAAATTTTGTTCTTTATGTATCTTTGTTCATATCTTTTTTTGTTATTATGATTATATGAAATTGTTCTTCATTAATTTTTTATATATTCCTAACAAATCCTCCATCATGGATACCTCATAGTTTCCCCATTTCAACCATCTTGATGACCACCTTAGTGACAAGTGAGCCCATATGCATATTTCAAGTGACTCCTAGATTCACATCACCTACAATTACTCCTCTTGATCCATAGATTACTATGACAATAGTTTCCACCAGGGCTCCTTTGATTAATGCAATATAAGCTAATTTGAACATGATGCCCAAGAGGAATAAGAGGGTATATTTTTACATGCCCCTATTTTAGGTTATAGTTATTAAAATTATAATTATATATCTAATTGATTTGGATAAGATACCCAAGAAAAATCAAAAGGTATCTCCCTCTTGGACTTCTATTTAGCTTACCCATCCCATTGCTCCCTAATCCTCCTCTTATATCACCTTGGTCCCATAATAATTTGGTTTTAACCAACCAATTTCCTTTTTCTTATTGAACACCACATTTTTAGGTACCATTAGACCATAAATTAACATGACTCTCAACTAGTGATGTTCCCAATTATTATCATGGGGATCCCCATTCATCCTTCCTCCTTTTGCTCCCATGGCCCTCCTCATCCACTCCTTTATTTATTCATTCCTTTTGATTCATCCATTCTTATTCTTCCTAGGCCTCTACCATCTACCATTGCCTTCTCACCTCACCTTTATGCTCTTCCTCTACAATGGGAGTTACTTTAGGTTGAATTTGGACTAGGTTAATAACACACACCAAAGTACAGAGACCATAAATGGTCTATTAAGGTGACCAATAGGTCCAATGGGAATTAAAGAGAGAGACTAGGAACATTAAGAGAGTTATTACACATATGTTCACTTAGTAAGGGTATGTAGTGGTATGGAATACTGAGTAAGACCTATTCTCCTTCACCAAGGTGAGGACATCCAACGGGGAGGATAAAGTGGTTGAAGATCCTATATCAGTGCTTTGTGCTACCAATGATCTATCCAAGAAGCTCATGGAAGACATGAAAGAGGAATTTATATCACTTAGGTTATACATGAGTATCACTTTCCTAGTAGAATTTATTGTTCGAGTTTCATAAGCCCTTACACAAATTCATAGTTTTTTGAAAGGTGTCTAGAATCTTATCCATGAGTAAAGATAACCTCTAATGCACTTAAGCATATTTGGAGAGGATTACCCACATAGATAGTAAGTGCAAGAAGATCATTGGTTTTCCATAAGGGCATGTTTTTTGAGCTCAAGTTCATGCCTCTAGTACACCTAAACCTCTACTAAACTTATGCTAGGACCATGAGGAATGTAATTAAGGAGTGATTTGATATGATAAAAATAGTGTTTGAGCCTTGAACGAAGATAAATGAGTAGATTATGACTTATTTTAAAGAGGTCAACATCAATATTTTTTTCCACCTAGATGACACCTTATTGGAAAAAGATGAATTTAATCTCCACCTGGTCTAATTAGACTAGGTCATGCAGAGGAAAGTGGTGAAAATTAATAGGGTTGTGGCCAAGGTGATTCTAAAGATGGTAACCTAGTCAATAACTAACATTATCTAGGTGTCTGAGGTGAATGTTTAATTTAAGGACTCACTCCAAGTTCAAGAGTGGTTATTATTCTAGGTTGAGGTAATATTTTGAGAGCCTCATATGAACTTTGACAAGATGGATTGGGAATTAGACTTAGTGGTAGCTATGTTAGCAACTGAGGAGACATGTCCCAAGAAATTATAAAGTGGCCCATTTTAAAGAGGTCAACATCAATATTTTGTTCCACCTAGATGACACCTTATTGGAAAAAGAGGAATTTAAACTCCACCTGGTCTAATTAGACCAGGTCATGCAGAGGAAAGTGGTGAAAGTTAATAGGGTTGTGGCCAAGGTGATTCTAAAGATGGTAACCTAGTCAATAACTAACATTATCTAGGTGTCTGAGGTGAATGTTTAATTTAAGGACTCATTCCAAGTTCAAGAGTGGTTATTATTCTAGGTTGAGGTAATATTTTGAGAGCCTCATATGAACTTTGACAAGATGGATTGGGAATTAGACTTAGTGGTAGCTATGTTAGCAACTGAGGAGACATGTCCCAATAAATTATAAAGTGGCCCACATACAACCTCATATTTATTCTCACTTGGCATTCCCTAGTAATTATATTCCATTCATTCTAGGATTTGGAATATTTTTAGTATAATTCTTTTTTACAACCATTTTAGGCCATAATGACCCAAAGTGGGAACTAGTGCTACTAGGAGACACGTCCCATTTATTTTATGTATATACTATTGTGTAATATTTTAAGAGGGTTGAATCTATTATAAAATAACACTTTCAAATTAATGTGAACATGGTTTTTATATTTAAATGCATCTTATTTTCATGGTAGTCTTTCATTTTATTTCTAATTTAAATGGATTAAAATTATTATTAGAGATGTGAAATTCATGTTTTTCTGTAAAGTTTATAAATTAATTAAGATGAGCATTTGTTATTCTAGTAAGGTTATTTGAATCTTTTCACTTTATTTGAAGTATGTAATGACCTATGTGTACTTAAACACATGTTTGTATGAAATTATTCATTAAAAGAATCCTAGAATAGAGGATTTATTCTTTCCACTCAGACTCTCTCCGACTAGATTCTAAGACACCATGAAATATGGCACATAATGGCACACCTATAGTTGAGCATTTTTTGGTTCTCAAAGCATTAATGTTTCCATTCATTCAAAGAGTTTCTCTTTTTTACCTTAACCTCTCTACCTTTTTATGGTATTTTTTTACTATCAAGTGATATTTGTCCCCATATTTAGAAATCATAAAGTGTGAAGTATATGAAGGATACTAATAATATATTGACCCATCATTGGTTTTAAACTTGATGCCTATACTTAGTGATTTCTATATCTTATTGTGTAACCAAAACTTAGAACAATAATTGGTGTTAGAAGGGAAGTGACACAAGTAGATATCTAAACTTTAATATGTGGAAATTGGTTTGGATAGAAGTATAAGAGTTTTATGTGTCAATAATAAAACTAGTATTGAGCCTCTAATGGTAAAAATACATTTATTAGATATATATTATAATAAATATATTTAATGGATCCTAATACCTATAACTCATGCCCTAGATTATCTCAATAGTAATCCTAAAATGCGAGGACACAAGTCCCTTATTGTCACCTAAGTCTCTCCTGGGCACCTAATCTCATAGGTGTGTCCTGGGATCATATTTTGGAAGTGAAAACAAGATGGTATTCTCATTTAAAATTTATATATGTGTATCTTTTTCACTATGTACACACCTCCTTTATGAACTTGCAAAACCTACACACATCTCACATTGGAGATATACAAGCTATGGGCCTATTCATGTTTGCTCATAGTCCCATGTGATTCTCATTTTCACCAAGCATATTTTTACTTATGTATGCCTCATTATTATGGACTAAACAAGATTAATTTTAGTCCTACACACCATACTCACACTTGCTTGTAGTCTTTCACACTCCACTATACCAATATTACTTACAGTAATGTATGCCAAAATCACACTTGTTTATAGTATTGTGTAATCCTATACACCAATATTACTTGTATTCTTTTGTAATCCACTCATGCTTACTCATATTCCTATGTAACACACTCACATGTAATCATAATCCTATGTAATATAATCATGATTATTCATAGTCTCATGGTATACATTTTTGCTTACTCATAGTCTCACATCCCTTACTCACACTTAATCACAATCTTACATAGAATCATTCATGCTAAACATATCATTATTTGATAATATATATACTTGTCTCACACCAATAGATCCACGTGTAAACTTGATTCAATCATGTGGATTACCAAGTGGTATTTCTCAACCTAAAACATGTCAATTATCCACCTAGGTCGTTATCTACCATATACTTATAAATTTAACCATTTATCAATAGTGAATATGTAATGAACTATAACTATATTCTTTGCAACTAAAAATATTTCAAACTACTTATATTTCATCTATCATATGCATTTGTACAAGGGTCGATAGGATCCATAGTCAGTGTCATACATAGCCATAATAATAGGTAATATGTTTTTAGTATCTACCCTATCATACATGATTTTTAAGCACTATCTATTCTATGAAAACCAAAGGAAGTGTTACACACTTTTGATCATAGTGTTTGCTCTCCTAGCCTTATTGAAGAAATGTAAACATTTGATTTTTTCCCTATTATTTCTCATTGAATAGGAGTTGTATTTTTCAAGTATAATAATTACATTCCATTAAATGTGTGTTGATAATTATATTTGAATTTATTTATGTATATTCTCTTTGAATAACCACGCTCATTATCCCCAATGCATGGTTGTCACCCATGCACCTAGTCTTGGTCCCCCATAACATGGATCAATAATGACATGGATGATAATATCTATGATTATTTACCATATTTATAACCCTTGATTTGACTCAATAAATTATGAGGATTATTTCATCAATTTTTACCCTCTTTCTACTCCAATCTTGGATGGTTTTAAGTGGATTAGTCATCAAAACCTAGTTCACATTCAAACCTGCCCTCTTTAATCAACCTTTGTCAACTCCTAGACTCATGAATAATTATTATTTTACATGCCTAGAATAAAACACATTATATATCATTTATATTTTTACCCTAGTATTCAAACCCAACCCAAAACTACTCCTATAGTTTATATCACTCATTAGGCCTCATCTATAACTTAAACTACTTACAAGTTACTCTCTTTGATTTTTTCCATATCATTAGTCCTTTCTATACTTGGTAAAAAAACCACTTCATGAGAGGTCGGATTTCAAGATGATCAATGATTTTATAGGAATATTAATTTAAAATAAATGTTAAGCCAATAAGGGAAATTTAGGTCTAAATCATCTTAGCCAAAATAAATATATGATAAACTATAGAAATTATAGAATGAATACCTAAATGTAAATCTATCTAGGGTAAACATGATTCTAGAATAACTAGAATAAATCATAATTTTTTTGCAGCATGGTGCATTTTCAGAGACCTCTATAGAGTGAGATAATAAAAAACTAGTTGAAAGATCCTTAACCTTCAATATCATTAATGAAATTCTATACAAACTAGGTGTTCACACTATAATTAATTATGAATTATAATTAACTATAATAAGAAATGTAAAATATTGAAATTTGATTGAGGATGATATATAAGACAAAATATATTAAAATATAAAGATATTTAAAATTTGTAAATTTAAAAAAATAGAAACTAGGCTTAGGGTTAGAGAATTGTCCTTGAAATTTATTTATTTCACATTGTATTAACTTTATGCAAACTATGAATATATGAAAATATTTGAAAACATATATGTATTAAAAAAGAGTGCCTTTCTATCTACTGGGACAAGTCCAAAAGAGATGTATAAGAATGTAGTGAATTTTTTTTTGTTATTATGACTTTGTCTTGCTAGACTGTGTATTAAATATAAAAATCTGGGTTTGTTTTCATATGTTTGTATGTGATTTTTTCTATGTGGATCCTAAATTTATGCATAGAAGACATATAATATCAAAACCTTAATATTTAAAAATAAAATAAAATGAGTTCAAATTCAAAAAAATAAAAAATAGGGGAAGTGGGAATAATTGAGTTATCATCAAAAACCCTTTTTTAACTGAGTAATACCTACATAGCCTAAAAGAGCCTCAGGCCAATTTAGTTTTCCCTTTAGATAAGATTATATGAATGAAACTTGAAAAATTTATTAGAATGCTTAAAAATTGATGACCTTAAACTACAATAAACAATGTTAGACTTGGAAAGGGACTATAAAATTGTAATAGTGATGTTTACTAAGAAAATTTATGCTTTTGAAACTAGAAAAATAAGTGCCTTATAAGAGAGTATTATGTCCTTTCAAATATGACCCTTGATTTTATTTTATAGAGTAATATTTAGAATGTTTCCAATAAAATCATAATGACATGCATGAGAAAACCATTAGGAAGCATATCATTTAAAAAAAAGCTCTTAGAGTACATGAAATAAGTCTACACTACTTGATAGGTGCACAATGCACTCCTATGTGCCTAATGCACACTTGTCCTAAAAGGATAAAGGATTATAAAATAAGAATGTTAATAAATTATATATTGAATAGGGATTAATATGGATAAAATATGGAAGTCTAAAAGATGTTATTAGTAATTACAATACTTTGAAGGATTTCTTAGATATTGTATGTTATCATAATGGAGAATTACTTGAGCAAGGTAAAGATGTCAAGAAAAACATTTTTTAGGAATTTATTGATAAAATATTAGTGTCAATATGTCCCCTCCTTTATTATAATGATTCATTAAATTAATAGAGTAAATTAAATGCAAACATAAGTGTGTATATGCACTTTGTCTTTGTCATGGAGATGTGTATGCTCCTTTTCTGAGGCATGTGGAGAAGTACTGAACATATGTAAAATTGAGAGTGATCAAAATTAAATTTAAATAATAAGTGAATATGATTTATTTTTCAAGTTTATATGCTCCAACCCTCATATATTACTCTATACTTCTTGAAGAGATGAGAATAACCAAAGTGGTTCAGTAAAGTGTAACTAAACACTAAGTATCACTTAACTCTAACATGGATCACTTAAAATAAGATGTGGGAACTAGTACAAGGCTCACTAAAGTGAAACCAAGATGTAGAGTGTCACTAATCTCAAATGTTTTCAAACTATAAAAAATGAATCACACTGCTACAGATGGATCTAGATTCAAATTATAAATTATTGAAACTTAGAAAAGATAATTTTGAATTTTTAAAAGTATTAGCTTGGTCATGAATTCATATCATGACCAATGTATTTTATAGATTTATAATTTGGAATTTTTTAAAACTATTTGAAATCCTATATTTATCTTCACACAAGTATATCTAGGCTCAAGTATCTATAATAATGGAGTGCATAAGCAATCTGAATTCCCCCATATATATATTTTTTGATTTTACGTATTGTAAATTATCAAATATGAAATGTTTTAATCATGAAATATTGGATATAGGGATATTATTATGCATCCATTTTTATATGAGGGAAATTTCTTAAAAATAACTTATCTCAAAAGAAAAGGTGAGAGCCTTTGTGAAAGATATAAGTAAATAATAACATTTTACATGCTTGAATTTTATTGAAATCTCAAAGATATAACTTTGAAGCATATGGATATTTTTAATATGGAATTTCATCATGTAATTTGAATATATCATGGAAGTAGTTTAAATAAATTACAATATTTAAATATGTTTTGAAAATGTAGTATTTTTTTAAAATGAAGCATTGAAGCACATAAATAATATGTGCATGATATATACCATGAAACCCTATATATAATAGATATGTAGTAGTGCATGATAATAATAATGGTACCATAGTATCCAATAAGAAAAATTTAATGAAAGTCACCCAATGTCACACAAGAAGGCCTAAAAAAATCAACATACAAAGGAAATGTAACATGTCTCATAGAGTTATAAAGTTTACATAAATGTCACACAATAGGCCCGAATGCTGAACTAAGGGATATGTAAATGTCAAAAAAAACATAGAAGGACAAAGGCCACATGAAATGGTAACTACATATAAGAAATCAAGTGTATGTTGAATATACACAAGACCAAGGGCCACATATAATAATAAATCAAGCTAAATCATGTCATGTAATAAAGTAAGCAAATGAAAAAAATAAAGATAAAATGAAAATATCATATTTTGATTATATGTATGTTTGTTAAATATAATATTCATCATGGCACATGTAAATTATGAATGACAATAAAATATATTTTTTTGTTATAAATCAACATGGAAAATGGGTTGTGGATAAATACAACCAATAAAAGAGTTTTTATAAAATGATGATATGACACAAAATGAGAAAGACTATTGGGTAAAATAATATACCAACATTGAATCCATGTAAAAGTATGCCTTATATTGAATTTATTGATATATAAATATGAATTATATTATATGATAAAAAATATATAAGAGGTCCTTGTGACTATGTTTCATTCAGAAACATAGATCTAAAATGCATAATGATAAATCGACATTAATGGGACATAGACATATCATACTATTGTTTGGTTGGTGCATATTTTTCCTAATTGACTATAGAAAAGAATTTATGATTAGGATAAATTTTTATATGTTTTATTATGTGTTAACATAGGTTCCAAGAAACCCCATTAGAACATGCTAATACATGGATAATTATGTGAAGCTAAAACATAATCAAAATGTGAACATGATCATAGAATAAACAAAGCTATTATTCAATTAAATATGGTGTATTTATGTAAAATAACACATTATTAATATATATATAATGTTTCGTATTATTCTACATGATTAAATAGATTTATAAAAAGAAATCATTTACTAAACACATAATAATGATAAAATAGATTCAAGAAAAACCATTACATAACTCTATAGTAATCTCTATCACATCAGAACTCTTTTAAAATATAATTGAGTGCTATATATAAATATTTTACAAGGTGACATCTCTTCATATTCCAAAATTTCACTAAAAATAAAATAAAGAATTCAAATTCTAAGGACTCTTGACATTATTTCAAGTGCCTAGTGCATAAAAAAGAGACACAAAAGAAAATATAGTGCAAGTAGCACACATGTCCACTGATTACATTTTGTGATTTTATAGCCTTATTTAATACCAACAATTTATTATAATTAAAAATTTATCTCTGATCAATACAATGTTTTAGGGAGTGTGCCTTATGCTAAAGCTAAAAAATCTACCTATTTTGAATAACTAGACTAGAACCATAAGTTGTGGTAATTGCTCAAGGTGTCATTTACCAGTTTTCACCTTTTGCACACTAATTATCTATCCTTTTAAGTTTTAAACTAATTATCACACTAATCTACCACCATTTAAATTTTTTAATGGATTATCATAACTAGGTGGCTACCCTTTACAAATTTTAAACTAACCTATCCTTGCTCCTAATGTTTAAGGCCTTCCTACTAAAATTGCTTCAAAAATGCAAAAATAGAGTGTGTATAGTAAATGTAATGAATGTGGTGGCATGGCCTATGTTGTATAAGATGGAAGAAGCTACGAATATGGTTATACTTGAGATGAAATAATAAATTTCTATAGAATATGATGGTGGAGGTGGATCTTGTGGTTAGGGCATAGGCTATGTAGTTATAGAAATAATTTTTTGGTGGATTTTATTTTGAAGTTAGTTTATAGGAATGAATTAAGGCTCCTAAATGATCTATATTATAGTGATATCCAAATTATAGATGCCATTTTTTAATACTTTTCAATATGTGATATCTTCTCTGACCATATTGATTCTAGTGCACAATGACACAAGACACCCAAGCAAGCTTTGGATATCCTCATCCTACATCATTAGGATCATAGCCTCTATATTAGATAATATAAACTAAATGTATTGGACCAAAGCCTCTTTATTATATGTGTTCATCAATGTTTGAATATGTGAAAAATGTATTTGTAGCATTCATTTTTCTAATTATACATCTTTAACATGAAACTATCTATATATTCTAGTGATTAATTGAGTATGGTGTCAAGTGCATCTAAAGTAGGAAAATGTTCTTCCATGTCAACTTTGGATTTATTATCCTTTATTAAATATGGCTTCACATCCATCCATGTGTTAAACAACTTATGCTTTCAGTCAAGCATGTTTTGAGATATGTTATGATCTTTAAGTGGAATAATGTCAAAGACTTTTTCATATTCCTCAAAGAACTAAAAAATGGATGATGTCTTAGCCTTAAGATTTTGCCTTTGTGTGCAAAGTTTTTGTAGCAATTGTGCAATAATCTAGTATTTTGTGAGTTGAGAGAAGGATTGTGAACCTCTTGTCTTTTGACATGAATTGGTCACCCAAAAATTGAGTGACCAAGATACAACATGTAACATCAATCAACTCATGAGATTTGATGAGGTGGAGGTTTATATCTATGTTATCCTCCCTAAGTTATAACCTATTATTCCAAGGTATATGCCTTATATGTGATGGATTCTTGAAAATAATTTATTCCCTCAATTTTTTTGGACAAAGGTAACTATGAAATATCAAGTATTGTATCTTGTGCCATTGTATCCAAGGTCAAATTTAATTTCACAGTTATCAAAAGGTCTTTATTGATCTACACCATGGGTCAAAAATATGTTGTGTAATCCATGGAGGGTGTAGGGATATACCATAACCATTAGATAAATATTTGGGTCCTACTCTATGATGCCTCCTTATATTCACCCCCTAAGTAGAATATAGGACTTAAGATGTAGATAACGGCTACTGGGTCTTAGGTATCCCCACTATATTGATGATCTCCATTATTTATTTATATATGGCTTCTTCTTTAGCCTTTCACTTTGTAATTGACTTAGCTTTGGAATATACCTTTACCTTAGTTTTTTTAGTTGTCTCAACCTTTTTCTTGGCCTCTTATTACTAGGCATTTTTCTTTACTTGTTTTTACTGAGTGCACAACACTTATTTTTCCTTCTTATCTTCTTGATCCCTTGCTACTACCTCAATTTCATCTTTATAATTTTATACTACCTGTGCTTCTTAAGTTTCTTGATCTTTTTATTCCCTCACATATTCTACCTCTACTTTATTTTTATCCTTTGATTCCCTAGCCCTTTTATTTTTAGCCTCAGCTTCCTCAACCTTTCCCCTATTTTTATCTTCTTGATTCTTCCACTACTCATCCTTGATAGACTTATATTTTTCCTCTTACTTATTCTTCTTCCTATATTTATTTTGATCCTTATGAAACAAACCAATTTTTTTTTGGAATCCTATATCAGAGTACACTTTAGACACGATTAGTCCCACTTACCAAAATTGATAAAAAAATGTTTAATGTATTACATGTTATCATGACTGGAACCAAAGGAGGGTAAATGAGGTAGTTCACTAAAGGTAAACATGTATAAAAGGTATTATGGGGAAGCTAGTTGTTGCTTAGAAGGATTATGGAATTTGGGGTGTATTAGTGTACACATACATTGATAAGTCATGAGTACCATAAGTGGCACTCTTACTTCATCATAAAACCATTTTTAGGTCCTTAAACTTAGGTAATTAGCTCAATCTCCTTAGTGGGTTTTAGTCCTATTAAAATATGGTTAAGTTAAAGAATTAGTTTAACAGAGCAGACTAGCCTTAAAGTTCTTAAATTATCATTTAGGTTATTCATGTTTTCCAATCAAGTTAAATGTTATATAATTTAGACAAGTACTCAAAAATTAGTAAACAAAATTAATTTTATACTTGCCATGTTAGATTAGTGCAACATTATTTAGTGCTACCGGCCATGTTATCTTTCCTTTCTATCTTTAGGGTCATTGCACTCATTTGTTCATCTTTTATAATTATAATAGTTCAAGTCTTAGCTATGTTATTCCATATTCTATGTAACTATTTTAATTGGCATAGCCAATGCTATAAAAGAGTTTAAAACATAAATCTATGCTTTCTAAATGAAAGTAATATCTTGCACAATCGGCAATAATGAATTTAAGTAGCTATCTACTCAGGAATTTTATTAATCATAAGTAATTATTTTAAAGATATAAGTATGTTATGAATTCATTGCAATTAAACCTAGAACCAAAAATCATTCAAGGGTAGAATTTAAGAAACATAAGTATTAGGGCTCATTCAAGTTTCAAGATGAGTGGAACCCAATTAAAAGGTTCAATCTAAGGAAATCTTATAAAACTTTCTATTGGTAGTCGAGGCAACTAGCCAACCAATTTAGCTTATGGGAAGTATACTAAGGAATAACATAAGTATAACTTTCATATTTTTTATGAGAATTATGATAACTATTTATCATTTTTGAACTTCATTATGAATTCATATAATTAACTAAGGAAAACATTATGCATGATCATTCATCTAACTAAAAGAATTAATAGTTATTTTATATATGTTTATGAATTACTTATAGATTTTGTAATTATACATAAAGTTGAGAAATGATATCATATACATGTAAATGGAAAACATACCTTGAATGAAACCAATTGGTCATGATAGAAATAAGTATTTATTTGATTTTTCTCATAGTCTATCTTATCAATCTTATGCATTGTTACAAGGGTTAGATGCTCCAAATATAATTATGTATTGATAAATGAGAGAAATCAACTATCTAATTGATGATCCAACTAAGTTAAATGCTATGACACTTATTTAGTTCTAAATTCAAGTAACTAATGTAAAATATTAGTGTATATGAATTCCATGTAAGGTAAACTTAAACAATTAAAAATTTGTTCATTCTAAAATATACAACTATAAAATAACTATATGTAAAACATTTATATGTTTATGTTTTCATGGAATAACAAACTAAAATAAAAATTAATCTTTATAATAACATAACTCATATTTATTTGAATTCTAAGTGGAAAAAATTTCTAGAAATATATTTTCCATAAAACATCTAAGTAGTTTTCATTAAAATTTAGAAAGAAATATACTTAAATATGTTTATATTTAATAGGAAAAGATCATTCTTAAACCAGAATGTTAGAACTATGAGAATTAACCTATCAATGATTAAGTATTATCTAAACCCACTTTTAGATGATTATAACATATAATTTAGTAACATAATAAAACAAGTCGTATTTACTATGATCATAAGAAATATAGTTTAAATTTGTAAACAATACAATTCAAAGTACTTATTTTAAAGATATAAGTATGTTATGAATTCATTGAAATTCAACCTAGAACCAAAAAAGGTTCAAGGGTAGAATTTAAGAAACATAAGTAATAGGGTATATTCGAGTTTCAAGATGAGTGGAACCCAATTAAAAGGTTCAGTCTAAGGAAATCTTATAAAACTTTCTATTGATAGTCGAGGCAACTAGCCAACCAATTTAGCTTATGGAAAGTATACTAAGGAACAACATAAGTATAACTTTCATAATTTTTAAGATATTTATGATAACTATTTATCATTTTTGGACTTCATTATGAATTCATATAATTAAGTAACTAAGAAAAACATTGTGCATGATCATTCATCTAACTAAAAGAATTAATGGTTATTTTATATATGTTTATGAATTACTTATAGATTTTGTAATTATACATAAGTTGAGAAATGATATCTTATACTTATAAATGGAAAACATACCTTGAATGAAACTGATTGGTCATGATAGAAAGAAGTATTTATTTCATTTTTCTCATAGTCTAGCTTATCAATCTTATGCATTATTACAAGGGTTAGATGCTCCAAATATAATTATGTATTGATAAATGAGAGAAATCAACTATCTAATTGATGATCCAGCTAGGTAATTGTTATGACACTTATTTAGTTCTAAATTCAAGTAACTAATGTAAAATATTAGTGTATATGCATTCCATGTATGGTAAACTTAAACAATTAAAAAGTTATTCATTCTGAAATATACAACTATAAAATTACTATATGTAAAACATTTATATGTTTATGTTTTCATGGAATAACAAAATGAAATAAACATTAATCTTTATAATAACATAATTTATATTTATTTGACTTCTAAGTGGAAAAATTTTCTAGAAATAGATTTTCCATAAAACATCTAAGTAGTTTTCAATAAAATTTAGAAAGAAATATACTTAAAGATGTTTATATTTAATAGGACGAGATCATTCTTGAACCAAAATGTTAGAACTATGAGAATTATCATATCAATGATTAAGATTATCTAAACCCACTTTTAGATGATTATAACATATAATTTAGTAACATAATAAAACAAGTCTTATTTACTATGATCATAAGAAATATAGTTTAAATTTGTAAAAAATATAATTCAAAGTACTTATAGAAAAGATTCAACTAATATTTATTTTATCTGCTCAATAATCCATTTCCAAAATCTATTCATAACATTGTTAGCAACCAACTGTATCATTATATTAACCCAAAATCAACATTGATAATCTATAATAATCCATAGTAAAATCAATAAATACATTTGTTACCATCTTCCATGTGAAGTCATCGATAAAAGAGTCAAATATAGACCAAATTCTTAGACCAATCATGCCCCACTAGCCTATGAACCCCCCATAAGTGGCCCTTACCATCCCAACCATCAGTAGGATGGTGGTTTTGGTAACTAGGAACAAGTAATGAATTCAAAGCACATTGATCTCTAAATAAAAGACTAAACACCCAAAAAGCACATACAACAAAACAATTCAATCCAAGGCAAGATGGGAATGGTCAATTGTAAAGGTATAGATTAAGGGTGAGGATAGTTAGCTTGGACCATTGAATGAAATAGAAAAGATCAATCCTAATCCATTATATATCTTCTAATTTTATCCTACGTAGACCCCGTCGAATTTATTGATCAGTCTTTAATTATCCAAACCCATAATATATACCCATAATAAGTTAGGTCTAGTTTGTGAATGAAACACACATATTCCAACTAGCAATAAAAATGATTCAAAATTGACATTATTTAGATAATTTAACTAATACACATAAATATAATTTAACCAAAATAATAAACTAAGACTTTAATATCACATATCAAATTAAACCTAGATAACTTAAAAATGTTAAAATATTAAAAATCCCATCCTCATAATATAAATTATGATTCCTTGCCTTAGCACATAACATAATGAAATATTTTAATTTCAACATAGTTACTAAATTCATAAAGACTAAATTATGAAATGAACATAAACTGAGTCAACGATGAATAAAACCTACTCAAGTGAAACCCAATAAAGTCAAGATTTGATCAATCATAATCTCAAGGTCAAAATAAGGGTTACAATGAAATCCAAAGAGTTCAAGTGAAAAACCATCCATAATAAACATGTAGTCACATAAATTGAATAACATAACTAGATATAAAAATATCCATACATATGTGTATCACTTGAATATTTTGATAAAGAATTTAACATAGTCAACCAACAACACTACCACCTAAATATATTGGGAATATAACATTTTGTACATTCATATATATATATATATATATATATATATATATATGTATGTATGTATGTATGTATGTATGTATGTATGTATGTATCCTTATAAACAAATACTTAACCAAAACAATAAATAAAATATATAGTTACTATTTAATGAATTCTAATATTGATTCAAAGGGTCAAAGATCATAAAATAGACCAAGATTGAACATCATACTAACACCATTTGAACTAGCATAAAGAATCAAAATCATAATTATTAATATAGTGTATATGAAACTATAATGTTTGTATATACTTCCTTATAATCATATATATACATCTATATTAAAATAAACCTTAATAGACTAAAAATTAAAGCCCATGATGTAGTTATTAAGATTTCTACAATCCACATAAAAGAAAGCAAGGCTCGAAGTAACAACACTTCATAGTCATATGAGATGACCCAGAATGAATAAAATAAGGTATATATTTTCTTCCATAGTCAAATAAATACCACAATTTGAAAATAAACACCCCTAGAATGAAAAAACACCAAGTCTGACCTATAATTATATGGATAATTATATAAATAACATAATCCAATATTTGACAGGGTGGTACAATACCAAAATATTTAAAATGATCAAGAACCCCACACAAATACATAACACCTTATGAGAATAGATAAAACACTAATAAACAAAGCTCAAATACAAAATATTCATAAACCTGGTAACCACACCTTGAGGAACCATTGTGTTCAAAATTGAATAAAGACATTAGAAGTAAACAACACATGATGTTTTATCAACACAACCAAAAGCCTAAAAAGTATAGTACAATAAAATGGAAAAATTGACAGATGAAATCAAAGAATAATTATGACACTTATCCATATATTTAAAAGACAGTCAGCTCTAAAGAAAACACAGTCATTCATAAACACACAATTTATTCCTTAAATCCCATATAGGATACATGACAATGAGTTTCATCTTATCCATAATAAAACACCCATAGTTTAAATAAAACCCAAACACTCATGCATATATATATATATATATATATATATATACACAAAAAAAAAAAAAACCCAATAAACTATTATTTTTATAAGACAATATTTAAAGGAAAAGAACTCAGTCAAAATAGTTAAGAACACAAGGTTTTCCAAGTTTTATTCCCATGTTATAAAAGAAAACCCAATCATTTTAGCACATAGATAATACACACATTTAAACATAGACCATACCCATATAATGATATATATATATATATATATATATATGTATGTATGTTTATTTTAATTTTATAAGTAATAAACATACCAATATATTGATATAGTAGGACTACATATTCACTTGGAAGTCCAAGGACATCCAATTGCATACATAGCTTGAATTATTTTAATCATTAATAAACCTAGTAAAACTGAACTAGAACTCAAATAAAATACTTGAAAAATTATAGAAAACTCCAAAATGGGTGAAAGTTCAAAGACTCGCTCAAGGTTGCCATGTGTTTCCTAGACTAACTAGCTCACTATTAAAACCAGCTGAAGTGTTTCACTATTTGCATCCAAAAATATCCATCCTCTAACATTCTACCTACCATCCACATTCCCCATTCCTTTCCCCATACCCCCATCAACTCTATTTAAATTCCTATAAGGAGAGATAAACTTAGTATATCTGAAGACAATCCTACTAGCCTTGCCATTAATGGTAAGTCTAGAAGAATCACTAATAAATCACATCTCTACCAATTTAAAAATGGATTAATAGTAGTAATTAAGGATTAGCATAACCTAAAATGAGTTCATTAAAACCTTTTCCACCTACCTTATTAAATAAGGCTTAATGCATTTCCACATAGACCATCGACCCAAGTCACTATGTTATAAAATATCATCAAAGAATTTAAACCATGTTTAAATCAAACCATGAATATACAAGTTATTTAACAATATGTCATAATCCTTAAATAATAATGCTAGGTTAAAGGGTGGGGGGGGGGGGGTTAGGGTAGCATGGGGGGTTAGGTCTAGGTTGTCTAGTTAGGTTTAGGTAATAGGTTGATAGGGTATAATAGAGTCAAAGTGACTCATGTAGCCTACATAAATGAAGAATGAAGGTATGAGTATGAGAAATGAAATGAAAAATAAATAGGTAATATAAAATAATGAACAATAATAAGAAGTAATAACCCATAGTAAAACTAGTAAGGTACAATAGTCAATACAAATATAAGGACCACATTTGATAACACATAATGAAATATAATGATCAAATCAAATTATCTGAAGGAAAATAAAACAATAGTATACTTTTCATTCATATAGATGTGCTAAAAAAACATTGTTCTAGGATTATGGCCTCCACCACCTACCTAGCTCATATATCAAACCTATAACCACCAAAATGGCTTAATCGCATTATGTTTTAAATCCACAAATATAGATCATAAAATCATCATTAGTAGAAAAAAATAGTCCATAACATAATAAATCATAGAATAAGTACATAAACAATACTGTTGTATCAAGTACCACATAATCCAACTAAACAACATCTAAACCAATTTAGCATCATAGTGTTAATGTAATAATAACATAATATGTAATGAAAATGTAGTATCGTAACATCCTCCCCTCCATGGAAAGTAGCCATATTGGTGACTTAATAAAAAATCCATGTGTAATATTTTTTGAAAACATCAACATCTTCTCAAGTGGCACTTCTTTCACTGATAGGATCCCATTGCACTAAAACCTACTATATGAACCTGTTATGCAACTTAATGTTGTAATGGTCCAAGATTCTCACTGGTTCTAACTAGATCTTTTTCTCTTTCATGACTTGTAAATGAGTCCAATCCAAAACATGAGATGGATCAAGTATATAATTTATCAAATGCAATATGAAAAACATCATGAATCCTTGAAAGATAAGGAGGAAGTGTCAGCTAGTAAGCAATAGGGATGATATTTTCCACTATGTCAAAAGGCCAAAAAAATCATGGTACTAACTTAGAATTAATAGCTCTTTTCTAGGATCTAATGCACAAAAAAACTTTGTCCCCTATGCTAAATTATTGTGGAGTTATTTTAAGATCTACAAAACTTTTCTACCAATCTGAAGCTACTTTTAAATTATAACTTATTATTTCCATCTTCCTATCATATTTTAGCAACAAATTAGGTCCATTAACTGAACTAATTTATAATTTATTCCAACCAATAGGTGTTTTGTACTTACATCCATATAAAGATTTAAAAGGAGCCATCTTAATAGCTAAATGGTAAGAATTATTATATGCTAACTCAATCAGATGAAGATAATCCTCCCATTTTGTTTACTAATCCATCACATACATGTGTATCATGTATTTAACCACTTGAATGAGCCATTTAGTTTACCCATCTATTTCTGGATGATATGAAAAGTTAAAATTTAGCTTGTTTCAAAGGCTATAGTTAAAGTACACCAAAACCTTAAAGTAAATAATTTGTCCCCATCTGATATGACCACTTTAGGTATACTATGGAGTTTTACCACTTCCTTTATAAAGTTTTCTACAAATACAAATGTATTATCTATTAAATTTCCATTAATAAAGTGGCCAACTTTAGTTACTTTATCAATCACTACCAAGATTGTACTATGTTTAATACATGATTTTGGTAGCCCCATAATAAAGTCAAGTGAGACTACAAACCACTTATCCTTAGGAATATCATGAGGGTACAACATCCCTCCTGGATGGTAATGCTCATCCTTAACCCATTGACATTCCAAGCATTTCACTATAAGTTTAGTGACATCATGCTTCATCCCAATCCAAAAATAAAACTTTTTCATCTCATGCATCATTTTTATAACACCTAAATGAGCATAATAAGGTGTTATATGCACTTTATTAATTATAAATTTTCTCAAGTCACCCATCTCATGGACATAAATTCTACTTTTATGCCTAATCAAGAAATCTATTGAAATAAAAAATTAATCAAATATTTTTACTACTAGTTTGTTAGCCAAACCTACACTTCAAGATAGAATACATCAACAAGTTTTTGTTCCAAAATAGTACTTATGAAATTTATTTTTAATATTGACAAGGTAGAAAAGTACGCATGTCTACTGAGTGCATCAACTACATGGTTCTCCTTACCTTTGATATAGGAAATATTCGTATCAAAATTTCTCAAAAATTCTAGCCACCTACGTTAGCATGCATTTAAATCTTCTTGAAAAAATAAATACTCAAGACTTCTATGATCGAATTTTACTTGGAAATACTTTCCTAATAGAAAGTGTTTCCATTGCTTAAGTACATGGATAATGGCAATAAATTCCATGTCATGCGTAGGATAATTATTTTCATGCTCTTTCAAATTTCATAACTCATAAGCCAATACCTTGCCATCTTGAGTCAAGATTACTCCAAAACCTTCTTTGGAAGCATCGACCAAAACTTACAAGTTAACATTTGGGTATGGTATGATAAAAATAGGAGATGTAGTAAGCATAACCTTTAACTTAACAAAATCTTCCTCACACTGAGGAGTCTATACAAATTTATTTCCTTTACACTACAAAGAAGTGATGGGGTAAGCCATGCTATAATTTTTTTAACAAAGCACCAGTAGTAACCAACCAAACCCATGAATCTTTTCACTTCATAGACATTAGAAGGAGTAGACCAATCTTGGATAGCTTTAATTTTGGTGGGGTCAATAGAAATGCCTTCTTTGGAAATAATGTGCCCTAAGTAATGAATTTTAGATTCATAAAATGAACATTTGGATAATTTTCCATAAAGCTTATGTTGTCTTAGCCTTTACAATACTAGATAGAGATGTTGATCATGTTCAACCTCATGTTTAGAATAAACCATAATATCATCAAGAAAAACCAACACAAACTTATCTAAGTAATCTCTAAATATGTTATTCATAAGGTTCATGAAGTTTGCATGTGCATTGGTTAAGGAAAAAGGCAAAAATGTAAATTCATAGTGTCCATATTGGGTCTTAATGGTAGTTTTATGAGTGTCCTCTTCTTTGATGCATAGCTGATGGTAACCAGATTTCAAGTCTATCTTGGAAAAGATTGCAACACCCTTAATTTGGTCAAATAAATTATCGATTATTGGCAAAAGATAGTGGTTTTTTATTATTACCTTGTTCAACATGTGGTAATTAATAGAAAGTCTTAGACTACCATCCTTTTTATTTATAAAGGCTACCAGAGAACCCTAAGGAGACACACTTGGTTGAATGCTTCCATTGTCTAAAATTTCTTACAACTAAACTTTTAATTCTTTTAGATCATCTACATTCATGTAGTAAGGTGCCTTAGATGTAGGGGCAGATCTAGGTATGATGTCAATATAAAAATAAAATTCTTGCTTAGGTGGTAACCTAGGCAACTTTTTAAGAAAGACATCCATAAAATCCCTTAATATAGGAAAATATGCATGTTCCATCTCTTTATCATTAGAAATTTCTTGCAGTTGGATTGCATAGAGCTTGTAGCCTTTCCTAATAGCTATTTTCAATTTTAGGGCTAAATGTTTTATTCATCTTGTGGACCCTTGCATGCCTGGAAATTATATAATTTAGCCAAGGTCATTGGTACATCTCACTCTTTTACCCACACAATCAAGTGTGGCTTGATGTTCATGCAGCCAATCCATCCCAAGGATGAGACCATATGACCCTAAAGGCATGAGAAATAGATTTACCTTGTTCTTAAAAACACCAAGATCCAACTTTACTTATTCCAAGCATTCAAGAATAGGCACTTTATTTTTAGTACAACATTCCACTTCCCAAACTTATCTTATCAAGATGGATTTAATATTGCATTATTTAGTAGAAAAAGGAGAAATAAAATAGTCTGTTACACCATAATCAATCAAAATAGTCAAAAGAAAACCATTAATTATACCTCGGGTCTCAGTAAGAGTGGCCTGCAAGTTAGCATTATGGTTATCAACAATAGTGCATACTCTATGGTTCATTATTTGTCATGATTTTAGCTTAGGATAGTCCTTTTTATAGTGATTGTCATCAAATTCCTAGTACATAATTAGTTTAGAAGATGCTACTAGAATAGTATTAGCACATGTGGTAGGTCTATGTGAGTTATTTTGATGTTGTTCCTTTTTATAAGACTAGATTTGGAAGATCCATGGGATTTAAATTTTCTATTTTGATTGGAAAACTTGATATAATTATTATCACCTCTTGAAATTTATTTTTAGAATAAGATTTTTTAAAGTTTTTGTCCATGGGAGAAAGGTTCTTGGCCTTTGATTGCTACCTATTTGACTTGAATTCTTGTCTTGCCTTTTGGTGAGACTTTTCTTTTTATTTAGCCTTGTATGATGATTAGATGGATACAACCAATATTTTTAGATTGGTCATGTTAACATCATGCATCAAAATTTCCTTAAGCCAAAGCTTGAACTTAGTGATTTTAGTTTCCTCATCATGCATATAGCTCACATAACATAACAAGTTCAAGAATTTATTCTCATTTTCTATAATAGACATTTTATCTTATCTTAAAAGCTAAAAATTAGTGATTTTATACTCCTTATAATTTGCATTCAGGTACCTCTTATGGAATTGATTCTTCAAAAATGGACCAAGGAATATTTAAAGGATGATACCCTTTAATATCACATAGGTGGTTCTACCATAATGTTGCAAGTCCTACTAGTTGATAGGTTACTACTCTAGATTTCACATTGGAAGGCATATTATGTAAATTGAAGTACTTTTGTAGATGTAACAACCAAGCATTGACTACATCACCTAATTCTTTACTAGAAAAGGTAGGTGGAGGAATTTTCTTTATTTCCTTGATGATTGGGTCAATGATGGTCAAAGTCAATTTTTGAATTAAAGGTCCTTCCACTTGCCCCATTTCTAATCTAGGTACTTCCTCTTGGGATACCCCTTCAATATTTTTAAATTTGTGCTCTTGATTATTAATCCTCCTGTATAAGGTGTTAAGGGATGTTAATATCTCATGAAGGACTTCCTCATGTTTATCAGTTGGAATCCCACCGATCACTTCAACATGGGGTACCTCAGTATTACTATTTACATTATTCACTAGTAGTTCATCTAGATTATGAATGGGAATGTAGCCTCAATGACCTCTTCCACATCCTCAACTCCTATCCCTAGTGACATTGGAATTCAAATGATTTCCACAAATGTTGCCTCCACTTGATTGTGTTCTAACCATCCTAAGAAATCATAAGTGATGACTTAGAAGATCGAATTTATTTAAATGAAAATACCCATTCCCAAAGTTCCCTAAAGTAGAACATTGCTCTGATACCAAATGAAACAACCCCAATTTTTTTTTGAAATCATATATCAAAGTTTACTTTGGACATGTGTTAGGCCCATTTACTAGACTTGTGAATGAAACATTCCAAGTAATACATGCTATCATGAATGGAACCTAAGGAGGGGACTAAGGCAATTCACTAGAGGTAAACATGTATAAAATTCACTATGGGGAAGCTACTTTTTGCTATAAGGATTATCTAATTTGGGTTTTATCAATGTACACATATATTGATAAGTCCTAAGTTCCATAAGTGACACTCATACTTCCTCATAGGATCATTTCTAGGTCCTTAACCCTAGGTAATTACCTCAGTCTCCTTAGTGGGCTTCAGTCCTATTTGAGGATGGTTAAGTTAAATGAATAGTTTAATGGAGAAGACTATCCTTATTATTATTAAATTATCATTTAGGTTATTCATGTGTTTCAATCAAGTTACACGTTATATAATTTAGACAAGCACTCAAAAATCAACAAAAAAATTAATTCAATACTTGCAAAATTTTATTCATTCAAGCAACAATTATAAAAAAAGCATAAGAGGACAGATTTAGTATAACATTCTTTAGTGCTATCAGCCAAGTTGTCTTACCTTTCTGCCTTTAGGGTCATTCCACTCATTTGTTCATCTTTTATGTTGATAATAGTTTAAGACATAGATATGTTAATCCACATTCTATGTAACTATTTTAATTAGTATAGCCAATGATATAATAGAGTTCAACACATAAATATATGCTTTATAAATGAAAGGAAAATCTTGCATAATCAACAATAATAAATTCAAGCATCTACCTACTCAAGAACTTTATTAATCATAAGTAATTGTTTTAAAGACATAAGTATGTTATGAATTCATTACACTTCAACCCAGAACCAGAAAGCATTCAAGGGTAGAATTTAAGCAACAAGGTTCATTCAAGTTTCAAGATAAGTGGAACCCAAATGAAAGTTTTCATCTAAGGAACTCTTATAAAACTTTCTATTGATAGCCAATGCAACCAACCAATCAGTTCAGCTTATGGGAAGGATGCTAAGGAACAACATAAGTATAACTTTCATACTTTTAAGGAGAATTATGATAACTATTTATCATTTTTTGAATTCATTATAAATTCATCTAATTAAGTAACTAAGGAAAACATTTTCAATGATCATTCATCAAACTACAATAATTATTAGTTCTTTTATATATGTTTATTATGAATTACTTTCAAATTTTGTAATTATACAAAAATTTGAGACATGATATAATACACTTGTAAATTAAAAACATGCCTTGCATTCAACCAATTGGTCATGATAGAAGGAAGCATTTATTTCATTTTTCTCATAGTCTAGCTCATCAAGCTTATACATTGCTGCGAGGGTTATATGCTCCAAATGCAACTATATATGGATAAATGAGAGAAATTAACTATCTAATTAATGATCTAGCTAAGGTAAATGATATGCCACTTATTTCATTCTAAATTAAAGTAACTAATATAAAGTATTAATGTATATGCATTCCATGTAAGGCAAACTTAAACAATTAAAAATTTATTCAATCTAAACTATATAACTGTAAAATAACTATATGGAAAACATCTATATGTTTATGTTTTCACAGAATAACAAACTAAAATAAATATTAATCTTCATAATAACATAATTCATATTTTTTTAACTTCTAAGTGGAACAAATTTTTGGAAATAGATTTTCCATAAAACATCTAAGTGGTTTTCATTAAGATTCAGAAAGAAATATACTTAAATATATTTATATTTAATAGGACAAGATCATTCTTGAACTAGAATGTTATAACTATGAGAATTAACATATCAATGATTAAGTATTATCTAAGCTTAGTTTTAGATTATTATAACATATAAGTTAGTAACATAATCAAACAATTCCTATTTACTATGATCATAAGGAATATGTTTTAACTTTATAAACAATACAATTCAAAGTACATGCAAAAAAGGTTCAACTAATATTTATTTCATCCGCTCAATAGTTCATTTCCAAAAATATATTCATAACATTATTAGTAACCAAATATATCATTATAATAACCCAAAATCAATATTTATAATATTTAATAGTCTATAATCAAATTAATAAATACATTTTTTACCATCTTCCATGGGAAGTCATCGACACAAGTGTCAAACATGAACCAACTAATCAAGACAAGCCCACTCCACTAGCCCTATGAACCCCCCATTGGTGGCCCTTACCACCCCAACCATCAGTAGGATGGTGGTTGTGGTAATAGGGAATAGATAAATAATTTTGAGCACATCGATCTCCCAACAAAATACTCAACACCTAAAAAGTACATACAACAAAAAAATTCATTCTAAGGTGAGATAAGAATGGTCTACCATCAAAGTATAGATTAAAGATGAGGATAGTTAACTTAAACCATTGAATGAAATAGAATGGATTAATACTAATCCATTATATATCTTCCAATTTTATCCTACTTAGACCCCATCCAATTTCTTGATCTATCTTTAATTATCTAAACCCACAATATATACCCATAACCATTCAAGTCTAGTCTATGAATGAAACACACATATTCTAACTAGAAATAAAAATAATTCAAAATTGAAATTATTTAGATAATTTAACCAATACATATTAATTCAATCATAACAAAAATAATAAACTAATACTTTGATATCATAGATCAAATTCAACCTAGGAAACTAAAAGATGTTAAAATATTAACAATCCCATCCTCATAATATAAATTATGACTCCTTGCCTTAGCACACAACATAATGAAATAATTTAATTTCAACATAGTTACTAAATTCATAAATATTGAATTATAAAACAAATATAAACCAGTTCCATGATGAATAAAACCTAGTCAAGTGAAACCTAATAAAGTCAATACTTGGCTGATCAAAATCCCAAGGTCAAAGAAAGGGTTACAATGAAATCCAAAGAGTTCAAGTGAATAACCATACATAATAAACATGTAGTCACATAAATTGAACACCATAACTAGATATAAAAATATCCATATATATGTGTATCACCTGAATATTTGGATAAAGAATTTAACACAATCAACCAACAACATAACCACCTAAATATATAGGGAATATAACATTTTTTTAAATTCATATATATAAATGTGTGTGTGTGTGTGTGTGTGTAGGTATCATTATAAACAAAACCTTAACCAAAATGATAAAGAAAATATATAGTTACTATTTATTGAATTTCAATATTGATTCAAAGGGTCTAAGATAATAAAAGAGATCAAGCTCGAACATCATACTAACACCATTCAAACTTGCATAAATAATCACTATTGTAATTACTAATATAGTGTATATGAAACTATATATATGTATGTGTATACTTTTGTATAGTCACACACACACACACACACACACACACACACACACAAACCTTAATAGACTGAAAATGAAAACCCATGATGCAGTTATTAAGATTTATACAATCCACATAAAATAAAGTAAGGCTCAAATTAATAACACTTTAAAACCAAATGAGATGACCCAAAATCAATAAAAAAAAGTTCAAGATTTTCTTTCACAGTCAAATAAATATAACAGTTCAAAACTAAACACCCCTAGAATCAAAACAAACACTAAGTCTAACTTATAGTTATACAAATAATTATATAAATAATAGAGTCCAATATTTGATAAGGTGGAACAATACCAAAATATTCAAAATGATCAAGAAACCCACACAAATATGCATCACCTTATGATAATAGATAAAAAATTACAAAATAAATCTCAAATACAAAATATTCATAACCGAGGTAACCATGCCATGGAGAACCATCATATTCAAAATAGAATAAATATGTTAAACTAAACAACACATGATGTTTTATCAACATAGGCAAAGGCCTCAAAATTATAGTACAATAAAATGGAAACATAAACTGATGAACTTAGGGAATAATTATAACCCTTATCCATATATTTAAAAGACATAGTTAGCTCCAAAGAAAACATAGTCATTTACAAACACATAGTTGATTCCTTAAATCCCACATAGATACATTCCAATGGGTTTCATCTTATCCATAAGATAACATCCATAGTTTAAATAAAACCCATATACTCATGTGTGTGTGTGTCTGTGTACGAGAACCTAATTAACTATTTTTTAATAAGATAAAATCTTTAAATAAAAAGAAATCACAGTTGAAAAAGTTAAAAATATAGGGTCTGCCAAGCTTTATTCCCACATTATAAAAGAAAAACTAGTCATATTAGCATGTAGACAACACACACATTTTAACATAGATCATACCCATATAATGATGTCAATAAATATACATATATCTAATGTGTATACATTTATTTCAAGTTTATAAGCAATAAATGTATTGATATATTGATATAGTAGGACTGAGTATGCACCCAGAAGTTTGAGGACTTCTAGATGCATACACAACCTTGATTATTTTAATTATTAATCAACCTAATAAAATCAAACTATAACTCAAATAAAATACTTACTAAAAACATGTAAAAAACTCCAAAATGTGTGAAAGCTCAAAGACTTGCTCAAGGTCACCATGTGTTTCCTAGACTAACAAGATCACCACTAAACCAAACAAAGTTTCACTATTTACATCAAAAAATTTCAATATTCCTAACATTCAACCTACCATTCACCTTCCCCATTCCTTTTTGTTCCTTTTTCCATACTCTCATCAACTCGCATTGAATTCCTAGCAGGATAGAGAAACTCAAAATATCCCAAGGCAATCTTGCTAGCCTTGCCATAAATGGAAAGTCTAGAAGACTCACTAATAAATAAAATATCTACCAATATAAAAAAGGATTACCATTAGTAATTAAGGATTAACATAACCCAAAATGGGTTCATTGAAACCTCTGCCACCTGCCTTATTAAATAAGACTTAATGTATTTTCATGTAGACCATCAACCCAAGTCGATGTGTTATAAACTATCATAAAAGAATTTAAACCATGTTTAAATCAAACCACAACTATATGAATCATTTAATAATTTTCCATAATCCTTATATAATAATCCTAGGTTGAAGGGCAGGTTAGGGTAGCATGGGGGGTTAGGTCTCGGTGGTTTAGTTATGTTTAGGTAATAGGTCAATAGGGTATAATAGAGTTAGAGTCATTTGGGTAGCCTATAGAAATTAAGAATAAATATATGATTAGGAGAAAGGTGGTGGCCCATAAATAGGTAATAGAAAATAATTAACATTAATGATAAATAATAACCCATAATAGAATCGATAAGGTACAATAGTCAATACAAACACAAGGACCACAACCAACAACACAAAAAAATATAATGACCAAATAAAATTGTCCAAAAGACAATACAATAGTAGTATACATGTTAGTCATATAGATGTGCTAAAAAAACATGATGCTAGAATTATGGCCTCCACCACCTACTTAGCTCATAGATAAAACCTGAAACCACCAAAATGGCATATTCACATTATGTCATAAATCCATAAATATAGATAAGCAAATCATCATCACTAGAAACAAATAGTCCATAACATAATAAATCATATAATAAGTATGCAGCCAATACTATCACAACAAGTAACACATAATATAACTAAACAACATCTAAACCAATTTCATCATAGTGTTAATCTAATAACAATAGAATATGTAATGAAAATACAAGATCATAACACCTTATTCATATCCACCTTCTATGCCTTTTTTACTCTTATTATGCCATGGTAACTTATTCCTTTACCATGGTATCTATTTATTCATTTGGATACTTAGGCTTGATGGATTTGTCTCTTCCAGTTCCTACATAGGAGTTGGTGAATAAGGCACTAACTATGAATAAAATAATTAGGTTGATTCAATCATAATGCCTCTATATGTTGATTCCTTCTGCCTAGAAGATAATGGAGGATTTAGATTCTTATTTAATTTATTGTAATCCTAGAACATCTCTTAAGGATGTTTCTTGGGTCCTTGGGATTGCTATGTTTTAACATATTTTAGTGGATCTACAAAGGAAACCATCTATTCCATGATTATTAGGAATAATATGGACATAGAATGGGTCCTTTTACTGTACAATGGAGTCAAATGTGGGATTTTTTAAAGTGGTGAGTACTCTTCCTATGCACCTAATGATCTTGCACTTGTGGTCTAATTCCTACCTTACAATATATACTATTATAGATCAAGTTGAAGACATTTGTGGTCTAATTACTACCTTAAAATATCTACTATTATAGATGGAGGAGGTTTGGTATTATCAACCCATAAGTCTTGACACACTTGGTTTTGAATTTTGTAGGTGTGTATTATCTTCTAAAAATAAAAATTATTTTTCTTTTTCTTTATCATAGATTTCCTTGCCTATGTCTATGATAATTGATTGTAAAAATTCCTCTTCATTGATGCCTAGCTTTGTAAGATTACATTATAAAAATATTTTTTTAACATACTTGTTTAGCTAAGATTTGGTAACTTAGGTCCTCTTATTTGGTGGTGGTGGTGATGTTTATTATGATGGTGCCTTCTAATTACCCATAGCATTTTATGATGGAGTTGTTCCTATCTATGGTGGTGATTGTGCTTGTGCTTGTGCTTGGGATTGTGTATGAAAAATATGTTATGAACCTAAAGGCATGGACCACAAATATTTCATTAATTTAAAATAAATGGACTTATATCACAACACTTATACCTTGAAATCCATCATGGTAATGAATAAGTTCAATGGAGTGGCTATTGATTTGGGTATTTCATGGACTCTAATGTGAATCCAATCATGTAAATTTATGATAGATGTATGATACCTATATATTGAAGAACATCATTAGGTATTATAGGGTACAATATGATTAGGTATTGTATATCAACCCACCATTGGTTAAACCTAGTAACCTAATTGTAGTATTGTCTAGTCTTAGTTTACAAAAGGTTGGAAAATGTAGTAATATGCTAAGAGTCTTCATCTAGGTTGACTGGACCCTCTATTAACTTTCACTATGTAAAACATAGTAGTAGGACCAAAAATTGGTATAGAAACACCTATGATATTCCAACAAGGAAATTATCAACATTTTTCATGAGATTAAAAGCTAAAACTTAGGACAATTAAAGTTTTTATGCAACTAGATCATTTTTTAGGCAATTTCAATGACCCATTTTACTACCTACCATGTGCTTTTGGTGGTCTGATATAAACACTCAATGATGCAATTAGAGAGAATGTGCACTGACATGTATTCCATCATACTAATAGGGATCCCCTTAGATGACCTATTATAGTTTTCCTTTATATATAAATGAATTAGGGGAGCTTAGTTTTATAGAGAAAAAGAGATTTTCCCTAGGATAAGAGTCATGTTACTCATGCCATGGTTTTAGGGGTGTTGAAAATGGTGACACCTTATGAGAGATGAATCACATCCTCGTTATATCTAATGAGTATTATTAGAACCACCTCATATATCTACCATAATGTAGTGATCTTAACGAGTCACTAAATATTGAAGCCTCACAAAGGGTGTTAGAGTGATAGGGCTCCTACTTGTGCTTATGTTAATTGGTCATAGCTGAACATATTGGATTTTGTGGAATCGATGAATTCAAAGGGATTTATATCATGGTATATATTTTTTCTAAGTTCTAGACCAATGCTAATTTCCTCCTTATATGAATATATGAGAGGGATTAAAATATGTGCATGATCCATGTTATATGTTTTAGTTATGTTTGAATATTTTATTTAGATGTTGTGTCACTATCAAGGAATCTGTGGATGATTAATAGAATTAGACTTAGATCATAGGTATATTATTCTAATAGTGTGTAATGTCATTATGTTCATTTTGTTCCTTTTTATATAGATTTTTATATACAAATCCACTTGATAGAATGATTTGAATGTGTTGAACTAGTTGCACACAAATTTTCTTGGTGAATTAATGTCAATCATTTGCTAGTGATGTGATGTTTGTTAATCTATGTCTAGAAACATTTATTCATATGATCAAAATTATTGATGTGATGCACCATATTCTTAATGATACACTTTAATTTATTGTACATCCTTTAGTTATAACATTCAATTTACTTTAATTTATGGAACAAAATTAACAATATGGAAAATCAGATAAGAGAGATCCCAATCAAGCTCAAAGCCTATGAGAATAACCTCTGGGAACTTATTAAGGATAACAGAACAAAAATGGAGGAAGTTACATCCAATATTTGTGATGCTGCTGTCAATATTGGTAAAAGAGCCAATGAGGAGACCAAAGCCTTGGAGGGACCCAGCAAACGGATGAGACAAAGTTCAAGAAAGATGGTTACTCAAAAAGGAGCCATGCTGGCAGCAACCACTACCCAGGATACTGTTATGAAAGGAAAAGAACTATGAAAATGATATTGGAACTAGATGAATAATCTAGTTACTCTTGCTGGTTATGAAACTGGTCCTGTTCTTTGTTTAGTCCTTTGCCTTTGGTGTAACCAAATCTCTATTAAATCTGGGTTTTGACCGGTAGTCTTTGTAGTGGTTTCAGGTCCATTAAAAACCTATTTTTGATACTTCCTTGTTGTAGTTTTAGGCTTTGCCTGTGGTTTTGGATGATCTTTCTTTCTTTCCTTGTACTAGGGTTTTGGGGCCCCTTCAAAACCTGCTTTTTCCATAATCTAAAACATTCAATTTACTTTAGGAAAGATGTAATATTTTAAGTGTATTGTCATTAATGGATTTTGAATGGTCATTGATTATTCTTTCTCTATACATAGGTTGTCAACACCTCATTCCTAGAATTAATTAATGATCCCTATGTAACCATTGAAATTTATCTTCCCTTCATGTTATATTTATCATAGATCATACTTTGTCACTTTTAATTTTCAACATTAGTTTTGATGTCCAACAATATATAGATCACACTATACAAAAACACACAAACCTAAAATCAAAACAATAAAACAATACATTAATAAATAATCTTAAACTACATGGTGATACTCAACACCCTCTCTCATTTTTCTAAAATAACTGATAGAGATTATTGATGGTAAATTTTAAGCCTACAACCATTTATACATCCTAGTAGAATGATTCCCTAAACTTTATTTAATATAATTGTTCATTGTTGTGAGATGTCATGAATGATGAAAGGTCCCTTCCATATAATGCATAACTTACTTAGAAATGCTCTAAATCTATTATCATATAGTAAGAACATCTTGTTGTGTGTTTTATACATACCCAATTCATAATGGGGTAACATCTAACATTTTAGGATCTCAATGGAGGTGAAATCCACTCTAGGGCATGAGTTTCAGGTATGCAGTCTTAACAACCAGGTGATGGAATACCAGGCAAGGCATGTAGGTTGTGAACAAGGATTGTGGATGGAGGGGTGGTCTCTAAAAATGAATTAAAATATAGATGATTTCGTGGATAGATGGTTGCTAATCTAGATTGGGAAAGTCTCAAAATAAACTCAAAAAAAGAGGGAAAGGTAGAGCAAAAAAGAAAGGCTCTATGAATTCATATATCACCTCTCTAGTTGGTTTCTAAGTGGATAAGTTATTTCAAAACCTATTCCTGTTACCGAAATCTATTTCACACATATATTTAGACATGGTTAAGTAGTATAGGGTAATCTTGATATAAGAAACTCATAGGCCTTAGTCAAATGTTGCTCCTTTTAGAGAAGTTATTACACACTCTTAATCAAGATATTATGGCTCAGGCTTAATTAGTTATCTGAGATAGTTTTTGCAAATACACAAAAAACTATATCAAATGCAAACACCTCTACACACTTAATAATATGAATCAATTAACTTAATTACCAATAATCAATGTAATTTACTAATCCTTCAATAGCTGTTGGATATCCAAGACTAACATATCAAACAATACAAGAAAGAACTCCTTCACAACTTTTGCACACTAAGAGTTATTAAATAATAGAACTAAAATAAATAAGCCTAATTACACAAACATTGGAAATAAAATACACAAGCACATGAGTTGACAACTAAAATTACTTATACTCCTATATATTGAAAATCTTCTAACCCTTTAAAACTATGGGTTACATGTGTTTAAATAGACTTGGGGAAGGGGTCACCTCATCCTCCAACTACATGAAAAATATATTACATGTCATAGTTATAACTTTAGCTCTAACTATAGTTAAAAAACACTATAAAGTTCTCTTATAGTTGTTAATAGTTCAAGTTAGCCTTTATAAAATCATGAAATGTATTCATGTTTACAAAATGAATAGGCAAATTTTTACAATTTTGTTCAAACCATAAGAAAACTATAAATATGAAATATACACCGCTATAGAATTTACATGTAAAAAAGTGGCACTTTACAATTGTGTTGACATCTACATGGCTACATGGACTTTAGTTAGAGTAGTAACTATAGCTGTTGATGTAGAACTAGAAGTGGTAGCTTGAGTATGCTTCTTCTTTGATTATATCTTGAGCCAAAATTTATGTGACACATCATGCTAATATCTAATTATTTCCATTCTCAAAAGAGAGTGTCTTTGTACCATACCAACCTGTCCTAGGAGCTTTGCATGCTCTACTTTTGTCATTAGAAAGTTGATTTTGAAGATTTCAACTTTAGTCACCTTTTTCCTAGAAAAACTTAATTCCAATTTAATGTCTTCTAATGACAACCTTTATAAACTTTATTTGAATTTGTCTGAGGCCTCTTGAATAAGCTGACCAAAGTTTAACTTATTAATCAACTTTCCTATAACATCTTTCACTTTTGACAACTTGAAGTCATCCAAAATTTGTAAGATGACGGCCTCGTGCTCTTGGTATTTAGGGACTAATACCCCAATAGATATTACCCATTCCTTGGCCTATTCTATCTTTATTACCACCATATTAAGGGCATTGGATGCCTCTAATGGTGTCATGAGATCTAAATGGCTATAATTCTTATTAATTATGTAAACAATGAACAATTATAGCTTATTCTTATTTGACTTCAAATAATTAAATAATTGGTGAGTGTCAAAAATATGGGGGGATAATTCATCTCACATAGAATCTAATGCCTCTAATGAATTATAACATTTTGATGTTTCCTCTTGCACCTTAATTTTAATTCCTATTGGGATATTCACTATATTTTTTTTGATCTTTTATTTTCTCTTATTTTTGCTTCCAATTCTTATCTCAATATCTTTGTGCCTTCATGAATTACCACCATGGCATTATTATGTGCTTCAACCATAGATTTGAAGTCTTCATTATAGGGGAATTACCCTAATTATCTATTTTGTATTTTCATCAAGGAAAAGACTTCTTGCCTCTCTTTTAAAATTATTTATATACCAACATCATCCTCCAACTTCCTCTTCCTTACCATATAAATACTCCTAGATGGCTTGTCAAACAAGGTTGTGATGGATGGGAGTTTTGTTATTTTGAATCTTAGCATTTGAGAAGTCTTAGATTTTAAATCAATAGCCCAAAGAGGAATTATCAACTGGTTAAGGTTTATCTCCTTTGTACATAGCTTCTTCCTTAATATCCTAAATTGGTTGTTACTCCTTTATTTTCTTGAGGATTGTGTCAGGAAAGGAATGCCAACTGATCTTAGATCAATCCAAACTTCCAAATTGGGGGAGTGGATGGACTGTGATAACCTACTTTGCTTATTTTTCCTTGCCTAAGTTTGTGACAAAGGTTTCTAGGGATGAAGTAGTAGATGGCATGGGTAAAGTGATTTAGGTGGATGAGACATGGATTTGGGGAGTGGCCATGGCTATTTCAATCTTCCTAGATTCCATTTTCCTCTTCAAAGATCTAACTGAGGTAGTGTTAGAGGGGATATTGGTAGTGGCCACAATGGAAGTGGATGACACAATAGTGGAAGATGGATGAATAATGGTGGAAGATGGAATAATAGTGGAAGAGTCCTCAACTTTTGGAGTGAGTAGAGGGATATGTAAAAGAGAGGAGGAGGTTAATGGATCATTAGAGGTGAAAGTGATAACTTCTACCTTGGGAGTTCTCAACATAGATGAAACTAACTTAGAACCAAAAATAAGAATAGAGGAATAGATTAGGGAAGTGGTCTCTAAAGGCAAAACCTTTTTACCTATGGTGCTCTCCATAGCTGGGGTTATCCCTTTGTTGATTATGAGGCTTAGAGCCTTAGATCTCTCCAATTATACTTCTTCATCAATATCTTATTTTTATTCCTTCACTTCTACTTATTGAGGTATTATAAGAAAGTTTATGATTTCTCAATTGTAGGACTACCTATGAGGGGAGTCCTAGACTTGCTCTTATAGAAAATAGTAATCTTATAATGTAAGGAGAAATTTTGATATACTGAGGCAACCACTTCATCTATGGATACCCTTAATAATGTATATTCTTGTGCTTGAGGGGTAGTTATAGGCATTTATATTACACTTGTAGTTGGGTGCTATTGTCCTTGTCCTTCCTCATCAGAGGACTCTAGATTAATGGGATCTCCTAGATTTCCCCTAAGATCAAGTTAACTCATGTCTGGTTCCTTATTGATACCTCTTAACTTGAAAGGAATTTATTGTGAAGGGTCTCCTTATTCCTTGGAATTCTCTATGGGATGACTATTCTAGAAATATGAAGGTGTCCATCCTGTAAAGAATGGTAATCTATTATGTAATTCCTTCACCATAATTTAAGGTTTTTGTTAAATCACCATTAAATGATATTATTTCATGCTATAAAATCTTACCCTTTCCAAGACATTGTCATCATTCTCTAAATTTATGAATAAAAATTCATAGTCATAATGGACATGTTGGTAGGGGATACCCAGGCCATAAATGTGTCTTTATATGTGGTCAAGAGGATCCCAATTCTTATGTGGCACTATAGGCAAGTGATAACTCTTTATTTTTCTACCCACATCTCCAAAGTGATTTATTTGTGTGTAAAACATTTGTCTAATGAACATCTGGTGCTCATAGAATGTGCTCTTCTTATTTTTAGTCAAGTCATCCTTAATGCTCCACTAGATTTGGTAAGTAATTTCTTGCCCTACTAATTTACTAGGTATATATTTAGGGAGGTGTATGGGATGAACCTTGTGTCCATAGATCATGATCACCATGTAATTAGGATATAGAAAATAGTCACCCCTTCTAGATAGTGTTTTCACTATGCTTGCTTTAACTGTAGGTATTAGAGACCCATGGATTACTTTCTAGACTTAAGGATAAACATCCTCAACAATCCTAACCATGTTCTTGGTATAAGCATAAATTTGAAAAAATTAGAATTAATTGTAGATGAAATTATTGACATAGTCAATGGCTGGGCTCCAAAGATCTCTAGTTACTTTATACACTATTCCAATTACAGTGTCCAAAAGATAGGACTTCATATAAAAGTGGCCCATTAAAGTGGGTCACTTATTCTTATGTATGACTTATTCTCTTAGTTGGTAACTTTTAATTTCACCCAAAACAAATGTTTTATCATTGGTCATCATCATATGTAATAATGGTACATAGTCCAAATTAAGGAAATATATGTTGGGCATGTCATGGAGACTGTTAAATAGTGCCATCTCAATCCACACTCCCATCCTATTTATACATCATGGTTGGATTTTTACCTTTATATATCATGGTTTATATAAGGATAAGCCATGAGGTCAACACCTTAACCATTTAATTGTTTTGGTTCCACAAAACCAATCTATGTTTGTCAAAATATGCATCTACAACTAGTGGTGATAAATACATCTAAAAGTCCACTTTAGAGATACATGAGATACATGCCATGACTATTTGGTTGTCCATATGGTGTAGAAAAGAATCATGTGTAATTATTCCTAAAAATAATAAGTCTCATAGGAGTTTGATGTAGGGCATCACCTTGGGCTTGGCCACTACTAAATGTAGTGCTTGTATCTTGAGTGATATCAAGTCTATGATGAATAGTCACTCTGTGGGAGATAGTTTTTTGTCTAGTGAAAACACATTGGTAAAATCAATAATATTCTATAATTCAGAGTAGTTTTTATACCTATTATCAAAAATTATGGCATCATTAATTGTATCCATGAATTATAATGAGTACTTGATAGAAAATGGTGAAGGTAGAAGTGCTCCCATGAATGCCTTGGTTGAAGATGCATTTGCAATTATGCATAGTTCTTGAAGTTTATTTATGTGCTCTATGAACAATTTTACTCTATATAGTCACTTATTTACTTTCAATAATCTCATAGGTAGCTAGGGATTTTCATGTATAGGGTAATAATCAAGTTCAATTTTGAGTTCATTTAAAAGCATTAAATACTTCAATGGTTGCACATCATGTATATAACCTTTAACATTGAATTCTAGTTCCTCCATTATAAATTCCCAACATTCACCTATTTTGTATTTTTTACATAGTTCAAATATAGTTAGTTTAGTTGGTAGGTAACATTATCAATTAGTGGGTAATATTTTTGATTTATTGGCTAAGTATAGTGGGATTTTGGTTTTTGAGAATTGAGAGTTAGGTTTTGTGTTGGGACCAAATTGTAAAAAATATCTAAACAAATATTCCAAAGACAAATACTAAAAAAATAGCCCAAAGACCAAATTCTATCAGATAAAATATCTAAATCAAATGCTCAATACAAAAAACCACAAAAAGTAAATTCTTTGATGATGACTATTTTGGACAATTTGTCTGATACAAAAACCCTAAAGACCAAATCTATTCAGAACAAAAGTTCTAAACAAAATATTTGAAGATCAAATTTCCAATAAAAAATAAGTTATTCAAGATAATTATTTAAACAAAAATTACTACTAAAAAAACTCTGAACAAAAGTTTTGAAGACCAAAAAGTCCCAAGAATAAGGCTTGAGATAAATGTCTGAAAACCAAACCCTGAATATAATTTCTCTGAATGAAACCAAGTCCTAGAAAAACCCAATGAATAAATTCTAAATAAGTTTTTGGATGTAAATCATGAAAAAAAAACCCAAAGACCAAAATCCATCAGAAAAAAATGTCTAAACAAAATTCCCAAACGAAAATCATGATAAGACCTAAGTTTTTCTAGATAAACTAAGTCCTAGAAAACTTGCATAGTTCAAAAAACTCCTAAAAAAGGCATTAATAGGGGTTAGTCCATAGAATGTATAATACCATGCTTAATTTAAATACTAAGGAGCAATTAAAAATGGAATTTTCATAGATAAAATCAAATAAGGATCAATAAACAAGGCCAAAATCTAAAAAAAAGTAGGTCCTCATTTCTTCAAGAAGAAAAAGGGGATATTAGGTACAACAGACTGCTTATTCTATAAATAATTATTTAGATCACATTTTGTAATCTTTACATGATTTATAACTTATCTTATTGACTTCCTATGTCTATTGTGACCTTTTCATCCTTTGTGCCTATAGATAATCTTGATACCCTAGTCTCAGGATCATTTCAATGCATATAATATGAATTATATATTCTATGGGAATTAATACTTCAAGGACAAATAATATGTAAAATGGTGTGAAACATGTCACATACTTGTAAGTTTTTCTTGTGGTTGATATTTTTTGATTTTGTGGTGTGATATCATAAAATAATCCATAAGAGTATTGATGGTTTTATTTAGGAAATGTGTTTATATCACTGACTAGTTTGACTAGACACCAAAATTTGGTTATGATATTTTCATATAGAAACTTGGCTACATATTTAGCACTATATCTTGGTGTCATAATATATTACACCCATTTAGTGAAGTATTACATCACAATGATCATGTATATTTCATTATTATGCTTATTGGATGAATTTATTGGACTTAAAAAATTGATACCCTACTATTTGCATCATTTCTCTACTAGCGTGAGATTCATAAACATTTCATATCTCTAATTAGGCTTGCCCATTGTTTAGAAAATATAATAGTGTTGTGTTACTCAATGTGCATCTTGAAATAGAGTATGACACCATATGCCACTTTTTAGTATCTTCCTTTTAGTGGAATCTCATATAAAATGTGCACTTGTGATTCCCTAATGTGCCTCCTCAAGAAGTTGAGGTTGTTCATGCTCCAAATCCACTCTATGTAGTACATTATCTTCCCAATTTTATATAGAAAACCATTAATGATGCTAAATAAAATGGATCTTGTAATAAATTATTTTTTTCCATTTATACATAGTATGTAAGAAACATCCCTTGTTCCAAATAATGTGTTATGTCTTCCATGTTCTTAGGAATCATAGAGATGTGAAATAAACATGCATCTTGTGATTCATATTGAATTTATTTTGGATATTCTCCATTGTGTATTCAACTTAGATGGTCTAATCTCACCTTTCCCCTTCTTGTATTGACATTTATGCTAAACTAAAACTCTTGAAATAACATCAGTTTGTGACCTATCCATCCCCCTAACATATGCTTATTTACAAGGTATCACATAGCCTAATGATTAGTGAAAAATTCAAATGACATTGTTAGAAGGCAATGTCTAAACATTTAGAGTACAAACACCATGGAAAAATCTTCTCATTATGTATTTTTATAATTATTATTTATATTTGAGAGTTTTTGACTTGTAAATTAGATTTGATGGTCGAATTCTCCATCTCTTAGTTTCGAAAGAATAAATCCTAACAAGTTCCTTAAGAATATACATTAACATATAAAGCTTTGCTCCAATTACAAAAGACCAAAATGGGTACTATGACTAATATCTGGTTTAGATCTATGAATGTTGTCATTTGTCCACTCAAACCTTACATCTTTGTGTAGTAACTTCTCCATTGGATTACATATAGTTGCATAGAATTTTATGAATTTATTGAAGTATCTTATATAAACTAATAATGATCACACATTTGTAGAGCTTATGAGAGGTGGCATGCCGATACTATGATTTTGGCTTGGCCCACCAAGATCCCATCATTGTATGGTACATGCCCTAATAAGAGACCAGAAGATTTGAATAACAAATATTTATTTAGGTTTAGTGAAATTTATTTAGCTCAAAATAATTCTAACATAATTCACAACTTAGACAAGTAATATTTGAATAAAATAAATATAACCCAATGATCTAGGTAAACTTAAATAAAATCATGGATGAAGTATTTAAATGTACTGACCACAACCATATAAAACATAACTAGAGAATTATTAAACCCAATTGACATTACCTTATATGAAAAATATCCTCACTCTATTATAAAGGTTATTTTGACTTGATCCTCTACTGCACTTAGGATTTGATGATAATCACTAAACCCATCTATGAAAGAATAGACTTCATATCATTTGAATGATTCCAATACTTCATTTGTGAATGGAATTAGAAAATTATCATTTATAAAGGCATCATTTAGATGATGATAGTCCCCACACACTTTAATTTCCCTAGACTTGTTAGGCTACACTACCATTGGGATAACCCAATATACCTTTTCCATTGGATATATAATGCTTGTATCTTACATGTGATCCAATTTAGCCTTTACTTTTAATTTCATATTGGGATTTAACATATATGGAATATTTTTTAATAGAACATATACATTTTTTCTAGATAAGGTTCTACTCTTTTCACTTATGTGAATTTCACTCAAAATACATCCTAGTAATCTCACAATAATTGCAATTCTTTTGAAGTTTCATTTTGTGTGTAGTGGTCATGTAAAGTCACATGCTTTGGAACTAATTCCATCCCAATAGTTCCTACCAACTTATTTAAGGGATATAGATATATTTTTTGGAACCACTTGAAATGGAAACTTATACTATTATATGTCCTTGCTCTTAAATATTAAGATTTTACAACTACTAGTTTTTATTGTGGTTTTTGACCTTAGCTTTAGGATTCTACACTTCTCACTCTGTATAAAAAACTTAAAATCTAAGTCCTAATCACTATTAGTGAAATATACAATTATTCATCATCTATGATCCTATTTTTAGGTGACCCCTTATCCAACGGAAGCACAATTGATTACTTTCTTATAAGCAATTAAACACGGAATTATACCAGAATGATAAAGTAACTAGAAACTTGAGACAACAAAGAATTTGAGAGACAATACACACTCTTGTATTAGATATTACTAGAAGAAAATACAATAAGGAAGATGCCACTTCTTCCTCCACCTCAAAGGCTTGCCACACCTCAAGACCTTCTTCTCTCTCTCTCTTGCTCAACACAAAACCAACTCTACAACCTGAGTTGCTATCCCTCCTTGAATGCTTCAGCTGATCTCCTTGACCTTGCTTGCTTCAATGCTTTTACTTGCCTTCTTGGTGATTACAATACAAGCCTCATGGGTCTTTAAATAGAATCCCATGGTTACAAAAATAGAAATCTAACTACAATAATTAGACACGCAGCTCCCGACTATAATTAGTCATTTGACATGCAAACACTCGCTTCACTTAACTGAATGTTCATCAACAACAATTTTGGAATACACAGGCGACCGACGTTAGTCCCTACTTGCCTAGTTCTACCGACATCGGCCAACTAGCTGCCATCACCGGTTGCCTTCTGCACTGCATCTGACCAACGTCGGTCATGCTACCGACGTTGATGCTTCTGGTTCTTCAGCATCCTCTTCTTCGTGTCTACAAATAGTTGAAGCTTTTAGCTCCACACCTTAAAAAATCTCCCACTTGGAGATAAACAACTGCTACTGTACCTATACCTATACACCATCTATTTTGTTCCTTTGGCTCTTTATCCCTCTTCAAAGTCACTCTTGAAGACCAACCACCACACAAACCTGTGATGCTAAACCTGTCACTTATGCCAAAAGAATTTTGCTGCTCCTAAATTCTTCATGACATACTTCTGAACCAACTCTACCATTAGCTCAAAAAACTCCCTGTATATGAAACCCTACAACAAGTAACACAATACAGTAACAGGATAATGTAGCTAATATTATCCAACCTGGTAAAGATAAATACAATTGTCAAACCTCCATTGTCTGTAGCCTAATCAAGACATATACCATAGTCTTCTGTCTCATGTGTCCATCCACTCTCTTCTCTAATATGGGAATCCATCCCTCTATCCAGTGCTTCCTTCTAACTGACAACTCTACCAACAAATACCTATTTGGTTCTTCTCCAAGGACTCACACTCCTCATCCATGCCAAGCTCCCACTATTTATGGATTCTACCTGCATTACTTCTTCCATCTTCCTAGTTCTTGACTATCAGTAAACAATATAAAGAAGGTGAACAATGAATATGAGGTTCACTTACCATTTTTGACCTCCATATGGGTGTTTGAGACTCCTTGACAGCTAGCTATCCACCCATCATCCATTCCAGTGACTGATCTCAGCCATCTCACAATCTGCTCCCAATCGATGTCAATTCCCTGCACCGACCCTGACTATCGACGTCATTTCCTTGGCTGACATCGGCATCCCTCCTGTCAACGTCGGTCCTGATGACCGACATCAAACTTCTCCTACCTGACCTATCGACCCTACTGGTTTACACATGACTGATGTTGGTATCTGGCTGACTGATGTTGGTCCCATGTGATCGACATCAGTGTCTATGTGTTCTTGTAAGTGATGAAATTTTCATCCGCGAGCTCTTCTTGGATCAAACCTCTGTCCATGCTGCCCTGCTCAGATATATTCAGCCCCTGTGACTTATCTCTATCCTTCATCTCCTCCATAAACACCAAGGCTTCTTTTTTCTTGTCAAAAGCATCAAATTTCCTTTTTCTGCAATGAACTCTATCTATGCTTTCCAAATCTGAACACATACCTTTTGAATCAAGAACATCCATTCCCTTCTTATTCATGTGACCAAGCCTATTAAGCCACATCTTTGAATCTACACCAGAAGTAGAATCAATAATACAAGTAGATAGATAAAGAGTATCTACTTTCTTACCTCTCGCTAAAATAAGTGCTCCCTTGGTAACCTTCCAAGAGTCCGCTGTGAGGGTTATTGTGCATCCCTCATCACCCAACCTTCCTACAAAAATCAAACTCTACTTCAGAATTAGAACATGCATGACCTCTTTCAACACCCATGTGTTGTCAATCTGCAATCTCAACTACACTTTCCCTTTGCCAACTATCTGACAAGGCGTACCATCCCCTAAATAAAGCACTCCAAAGTCTCCCTATCCATACTCATGAAACAAATCTCTGTTTGGGGATGCATGAAAAGATGAACCAGAATCTAAAATCCATGATCCTACCTGACTATCTAAAGAAAGTATGAGAGCATCCTATACCATAATATTTGCATCCTTTGCTTCTTCAATACCTGCATGTTGATTCTCTTTATCTCTCAACCAACACTCCTTCTTTGTATGTCCTTTCTTTCCATAAAACCAGCAGGTAACACCTTTGGATTCGGATCTCCTTCCTGACCTTGATTTTCCTTGCTCAACCTTCTCCCTTTGCCTTCCCCTACTTTCTGCACTTAGAGCATTACCTGATGATTCACCTATGCTTCTCCTGCGTATTTCCTCATTCAAGATCACACTCACAACATCATCAACTTTTAAGATTTTAGAAGTAGATGCAGAATTACTTACTGCCATAACCAAACTGTCCCAACTTTCAGGCAAAGAACATAAAATCAAGAGAGCCTTTACCTCATCATCAAAAACAATATTGACTGAAGCTAATTGGTTTACCAAACCATGGAAATCACTAAGATGAGTATGTATTAATCCACCTTCTTGCATTTGCAAAGTAAATAGCTGCTTCATAAGATATACCTTATTAGAAGCCGAGGGCTTTTCGTATAAATTTGCCAAGGACTTTATCAACTCTTCCATTATCTTGCACTGTGATAAGCTAGAAATCACAGACGATGCAAGGCTCAACCTTATGGAACTGAGAGCCTTTCGATCAAGAACACTCCATTCTTCATCCTTCATATCTATGGGCTTGCATGCAACCCCACCCAACGGTAAGTACAGATCCTTCTGATATAGATAATCCTCAATCTGCATCCTCTAGTGTTGATAATTCTTGCCGTTAAACTTCTCCATTCATAGCTTACTTTCTTTTGCCATTGCTAAACTCCCACTCAATCAAAAAAACCCTGTGAATGACCTGTAATCAAAAAATTAACCTGCTTCCTGCAAACCGTAGCTCTGATACCAATTGTTAGGTGACCCCTTATCCAATGAAAGCACAATTGATTACTTTCTTATAAGCAATTAAACATGGAATTATACCAGAATGATAAAGTAACTAGAAACTTGAGACATCAAAGAATTTGAGAGACAATACACACTCTTGTATTAGATATTACTAGAATAAAATACAATAAGGAAGATGCCACTTCTTTCTCCACCTCAAAGGCTTGCCACACCTCAAGACCTTCTTCTCTCTCTCTCTCTCTCTCTCTTGCTCAACACAAAACCAACTCTACAACCTGAGTTACTATCCCTCCTTGAATGCTTCAACTGATCTCCTTGACCTTACACCTGTATATCTCATTGACCTTGCTTGCTTCAATGCTTTTTCTTGCCTTCTTGGTGATTACAATACAAGCCTCATGGGTCTTTAAATAGAATCCCATGGTTACAAAAATAGAAATCTAACTACAATAATTAGACACGCAGCTCGTGACTATAATTAGTCATTTGACATGCAAACACTCGCTTCACTTAACTGACTGTTCATCAACAGTAGTTCTAGAATACACAGGCGACCGATGTCGGTCCTTGCTTGCCTGGTTCTATCGATGTTGGTCGACTAGCTACCATTGCCGGTTGCCTTCTGCACTGCATTTGATCGACATCGGTCATGTTGTCGATGCTAGTGCTTCTAGTTCTTCAGCATCCTCTTCTTCGTGTCTACAAATAGTTGAAGCTTTTAGCTCCACACCCTAACACTTATTGCATGGTTTGACAAAAACTTGCTCCTTTTATTTGCTTGCCTTGTAATTTTGTATAAAAAATATTCAAATCTCTAGCTAATTCTTGCTATGAACATGAGTTTTTCATAGTACTTATGTATTTTCCTCACCCATAACATATAAATACCTTCATCTTATATAGATTATTCTACACTTTATTATCCTAAAAAATAGAAGTCTAAATGAAATCCCATTGTACATGTGGTCAATTATTTGTCTCCCATCTACATTCCTAGTGTTTGGACCAGAATATTGGGAGTGTTTCTAGAGTATATCTAAATATGTACCTAGTATTTGTGTTCTACACCCCACACAAACCATACATCCATAAAATTATGAATGTACATTTTAAGTCACTATCCTTCCTATAAAAAGGGCCATTTTCCACTGATGGTAAGTGGTATTTAGAATCAAACACATGATAGTGAGTAGACCTCATCCTATTATAGCTATTTTGTCTTATGGACTACCCACCAAGTCATGACAACTCCTTTTAGTGGATAATTTAGTGTACTTTCCCTCTAAAATATATTCAATGCACAATGTTATAACCTTAAAATAAATTGATTTTTTTCATCAGTTATAAAGTATTGAGATAATTGACATATGGAAAAAACCAAGCATATTGGGCATACCTCATGATCTCCCATTAACCAATTCAAAATGTAAGTATATGAGTCACCATTGATTGAATCTATAATCTCCTAGGGTAAAATACATTCCTTCATTATCTCTATGTAGTCCATGTCTATCACACATGATTTGTTTATGAAATCCACTTCTATCTTATTTGGTGATTACACCAAAGGTTACATGCATTTGTCCATTTCAAATAGAAAAAATAGTACCTTTTTGATCACGGGTTTGGATGAAAACTACTATTAAGGATACATTTTTGTAAATAAAATTTATATTAAATATCTCATAAAGCATTAGGATTACATTTTGTACTCACCTTGAACCAAATATTACCTCCATATACATATAATGAATCTGGATCCTTGGTTATGACATATGTCTTATATTCTATTTTATTTAAAGATATAATGATGATTGTATCCCCTTAGTACACTTCTAACTGATTGTACACTATATCAATGGTCATTTAACCATCATAGTCCTGTTTCATACCAATTAACATAGGGTAATGTATTTTATAAGTCTTCATGTAAATCACTTCAAAATATCCTCACAAGTTTAGCTTAGCCACTTTTATTTCCACAACTTTTAGTCGACCAATATGCTTTATCATTCCATTATCTCTAAGGTTTAATGTAACTAGACTGTAAATGAGCACTAGCCATAAAATAACTTCGTAGATATAATGTATAATTATGTTGACTATGCTATGAAAATTTAATATATAATTGGAAAATTCTAATCCTTCCAAATTAAAATCCATGTGGGAATCAACAACTCAAATTTTATTAGTCTTTACATACCAAACTACCTTGTTAATATGTTTCTAACCTCATTGTGTGAAGTATAAAAAGTTATGTAAAAGATCTATAATAATCTAAGAGATATATTAATTTCAATAAGTTATCAAAAGTTTTAAAAGGTTAGTCAAGGTAGTAACCACACCCTCTTGTCTCATTATTTAGAAAACCTACCCATACATCTACACAGCAATGACTATGGCATCACCCCTTGATGAAGTCTGCTCTTGTATGTTATGAGTAACTTGTAATGATTAGTACATAAAGACTTTTTATATTTTGTCTTGGGATATCTATCCTACTAAACCTTTATAATTTATTGATCTTATGGAATTTATAATGGAGATAATCACTACACTACATATTATTGTCTTGTAACTATATGTATGAACACATTTTCCTTGGGGTGAAAATTTATCATGTTTACATTTCTCACAATTTTATTTTTCCTTTGCTTCTCTAGAACTGGATATTCCTTAGTATGGTGTTATCCTATAACTCTATAATATATGTCATACATTTACATTTGAGGATTAGTAGGACAATTTTGTGTGGAGTGTTTATATTCATCACATAGATAACATCAAATTAGACTATGAGAATATGGTTATCATTATCTAAACCTTCTTGGTATCTACCTTGGAATCCCCTTTATTTCCACCTCTATTTTATTTAAAATCCCAACCTTACAATTTTTTCTAATCAAATCCCCCTTGTTGTTGCTCAACATCATATCCTTTATACTAACATTGAGAGGATGATGGATCCAAACTTAGTTGTGGTGGTTGGGGAATTATATTAAACCATGATAATTGGTATTTATATTATGTAGAAATTGGTGTCCATCCTACTAGACCCTAGGGTTGATATTGTGGAGATTAAGGCATCCACCTAGTAACACCTTATGTCATGCTAGACATTCTGACCTTCGAGCCTAAAATCACTTACTTCATAATAGGTATTTATATACAAAACTTATTTTTACACTTGATCATTATTGACACTTTATCTCTTTTAGGAACCTATTGATTTTAAAATCTCTCTGAGTGCATGCCTTAAAGGGTGCATCAGGAAGGGGTGGGTAAACCATTGGTGTTTTGAAAGATTATCATTGTAACATATAATTCCTACTATTTGTCTAGATTCCTTAGAATATCCCTCCATTTACATCTTATGATGTCTCCATAAAATCATGAAACCATGAAATATGGCTAATTTTGAAATCTAGTAGGACCCTCCAAAATATAAGAATTTGCAACATAGCTCCTACATGTCTAAAACCACTCTTAAACATCATAAAAGTGTATATATATATATATATATATATATATATATATATATATATATATATATATATATATATATATATATAAAATAAGCTTCAAGTATAAGTTTACATTTATACTTGGACATATATTTTATTATACTTTAAGTTATACATACATACATACATAGATGTGTGTGTGTGTGTGTGTGTGTGTGTGTGTGTGTGTGTGTGTGTGTGTGTGTGTGTGTGTGTGTGTAACTTAAAGTATAATAAAATATATGTCCACGTATAAATTTAAACTTATAATTGAAGCTTATTTTATATATACTACATATTTTAGCACCATTCATGCCCTTATCCAATTCTATAAACAATCTCCTTTTTCAATAACCCCTAACTAAACAAAAAACCACTTTGCCTACTAAGTCGACTTGGTCGACACTATAACTCATTTTTAATATTAAGTTGGCATGGCCAACCCCATCATTATACTATTTTGGTTAGGTAAATAAAATCCTATGGAGTCAACCTAATTGACCTAAATTAGAAATTATGGCATATTATGCAACTAGGTTAGCTAAGCCAACCTCTTTCAATGCTAGACAATAAATTTTAAAATTAGGTTGTGTTGGTTGATATTATCAACTCAAATTTAAAAAGGGTTAAGGCTTATCCATTATTATAAATATAAGGCTCATTTAAATCCACTAAGTACAAACATTCATTTTCACATCATTATAGTTCATAATTCTACTAAATCTGTATTTGAAGGATCCATTGATTAGGTTTTATCTTGGAGAGAAGATTGCTTATCTTATGGGAAGTCTTTGATGAAAATTAGGATTATTTTATCCTAGAGATGATTTTTATAGTGTGATCCTTAAAAATACACAAAAACTTCTTGTAAATCACTATTGACCAAGGGAAATATTGATATTTGACAAGTTCACCCTAGGTTATTAGTCCTAACTCTTGCTATTTCATTCTATAGATAGATATTATATAAGTAATATGTGTTGAATGTATAGATATTTAATTATGTTAAATCTAAAATTAAAATTATTGAAGATACATTGTTTTATTTATTTTCCATCTTCATTAGGTGGCCTAAGCCCCCATTTGCCTACTATGATCTTTTGATTATTTTATTTATGTTTAATCATCCCCATTTGTTCCATAAGTTTTGGTGAGCACTAGATTATCTTTATTTTATGTACTTAGGCATAGCTAGGGTTATTACATAGTGTCATTTTAATATAGGCTTTGGAACCCTCTCCTTTGGTGTTGTGTGGTAAGAGATCACTTGGTTAGGTTTAGTAGATCTGATTTGGCCATGATTCCAATATAAATAGTATTGCAATGAATGTGTAGCTTAAGATTTTGAAGAGTAAGAAAACATGTAGATTAGTCTATTATTAGTTATAAATAATAAAAAATAAGATCAAAAATTCACTAAGACTAAACCCTCTTGCCTAAATATTATGGGGGAGTATAGAATAATAAGCAAAAGTACTAAAAAAAGATGAAGACAATACAAATTCTTACCTCCCTTGTCACATATGGTGTTTTATTGTTGGCATAAGAATATCCATTCTTATATTATGATGATTTTAGTATATTATCAATGCTCATACATAGAGGTATCATCTCTCCAATGTCACTTGTGTCTTGGTGTTGAAGTTTGGCATAGTTTTGGTATAATAAATTTACTATTAAAGACTTTTAAGAAGGTATTCCTATAGAATAATATTAGACACAAAATCTTATGGATAAATGGTGTGGGAACTTGTATTTATAGATTAGAGAACTAACTATAAACATGAGTAGGTTAGGTTAAATTATAATTTGGGTTTATTCAAAATTAACCTTGGTTAGGTCAATCTAACTCTATAAAGGTTAAAGGCACTCATGAAATATTGACACCTCTATTTTTAATATTTGTGAGGCATTACAACTCACTTTAGATATTTGTGAGATGTGAGTCATATTTTTGAATATTTATGAAAGGAAAAATTACTTTATTATCTCATTTAACTTTTTGACTTCATTTTTGGCATTAATTTCTTTTTAGTAAATGAAATTCACTAATTTTATTTGGATTTTTTGCTTAATCAAGTTAATTAGGATTTACAATATAATTAGTTTTTATTAGTTTTTTTTATATTTTTTGACAATTTATTTGAATGTCATGAATTAATAGATTAACATGCCAAAAGTGCCAAATTACTAGGTTGTAATTTGACTAGGATTAGAACTGAACTAGGTTAGTGATGCATACATGGTAATATACCATTTAAGCTAGCCTCATCACATTTTTTGGCAATAAAATCCATTATGTAGATGATTTTGGGTAATTAAAGCTATTTCTAGGCTTAAAATGTGTCATTTTCTAGAAATTGAATTGAATGCTGACTTAAATATGAAAGTGGCCAAATTTAAGTGTCTAAAATTTACCCCTATTTGAGAAGGAATTGTGAGACATAGGCACAATAATAAATTTTAAATAATGAAGAAGACATTATGAATAAAAAATAATATAATGATTAAGGAATGATGCTCTAAACAAGGTTTAGGAAGCTTATGATTCCCCCTCAAGGGAGTGGCCAAAACATATGATTAATGGATGATCCCTAGAAAAGAAGAAAAAGAAGAATGAAATTAACCCATGAGTGAGATTAATCCAATTGAGATGATGCTTGCACACATGTGATTTAAAAATATTGATTTACCCAAAGGTCATTATAATCAATAACAGAGGTTGAGACACTAATTTTCTCAAAGGTGGTTATAATCAATGGCACATACATGGGTAAAAATAATGATTTGACCATTGGTAGTTAAAATCATTAAGATGACCTAGATTAAATAATGATTTTTCTCTAGTAGAGTAGATTTTATTGTGACAAAATGATTATGCCCTAGTAGAGTAGTTTTGTAAGCATAATTCAAAGATATAATCTATCATATAAATTAAAGATGAATGTGCACAAACATAGATGTGATGGTCTAATGGCTAAAGAAACCAAAAACAACCAAGCATATGAAGATGCACAAAGTGATGAAAGAGATGATTAGAATAATAAAGGTAGCCAAGTTGATCTGAGATATGTCATGTATCCAAGTACTACCTACATAGTCTAAATAGACCTCAAGCCAATGTAGTTCACCTAGAAGAGGGAGAAAATAGAATGAAGAATAGAATTAAAAAAAAATTGATCAATGTGAATGATTTATTTATACCTATCAATGCAGATATGATCATCTTTATAGAATTGATACAACAAAAATAGACATTGGGTTGATTTGATCAAGAAAAGTGAGATAATTTACTAAGGTGAATAAGGAGAATTTTTTGTGGAACCATTGCTTGTAAGATCCACCAAACTATGTTTTATTGTTTGACTTATATAGATTTTTATTAAGAGATGCACGTCTGTATAAACACATAATAAATAAAATATGTTACACTTGTTTATTACTCATAAATTTAGGCATGCATTAGGGTAGTTGGTTGGGTTTATGACTATTAGGTGTTGGAGGTAAAATATGACTAAGAGGGGGAGTGAATCAGTCAACCAATATTTCACTTTAAGATAAATTATCATTCATTCATTGACATTCATGAATCAACACAACAAGCATAAGCAACTAGATTACCATCAAAAGCAAGGAGACCACATACAAAGCATGAATAAGAGAAGCACATCATAACACAAAATATAATGTGGGAAACCATTATGGGGAATAAAACCCACTCTCAAGCCTATAAAAACATGGACTAATTATCCTATGAGGTATTACAAAAATGACACTTTAGTGGAACACCCATTCTATAAGGAGCACCTGCCCTTAAGATGGTCAAGTACTTTTGACCAAATTTTAGTGAAACACCTACTTCATAAGGAGCACTTGCTCCTAGGATGGCCAAGTCATTCTATCCTAAATTTAGTGAAATACCTATTTCAAAAGGAGCACCTACCCCTAGGATGGCCAAGTCCTTATGACCTAGATGTTGAGAAACATCCCAAAACCTATGATATGAACATCTCTTGATTATGGATTTCCTACTAGTATGATGGAGAAACCCTACAAACATAGCCCGCTTCACTTCTTCACATGCTAAAAAACATCCAAAACTACCTTTTAAATCACTCTACACTTATCAACAATATTTCTATCACATACTCAACAATATGACTAAATGGTCATACACATGGACCACATTCTGATCTACCTCTCAAATTAACCACCAAGCTCACACATACCTCATCTATCCTTTTCTCATAGTCAAGGAATCTAACATTCTTTTGGATCACTCTAGACCTCTTCATTCATCCTCAATATTAAAACCTATAAGAGAACTATTATAACATCATAAATATGAACTATAGGTCATACACATAGTCATCAACCTGATATTCTCTATAACCCATCCATTAGTCACACACCCTTTCTTCTTTCATTCACTCCATAACTCTTACACACACCTCTTCTCCCAAGTCTAAAAATGATCACCGTTGATTTCACATTTTATAAAACCTTCGTGATTATTATCTTCTAGGTTTTCCATAATACTTGTGTTATCCATTAAGACATCTAAATTATCTCAATAACATCTTCATAGGTTATCCATAGCATCCATGGGTCACAATTAAAAATCTATACCTTTTAACTAGGCCTCATTAGCCCTTATACGTGCCCTGAAGACCCATCCATCTCTTTGACACTTCTTCAAGAAAATTAAAACAAAAAGAAAAATTTCACATACATATACCCATACCACATAACCTATAAGTCCTTCTTAAGTGACAACATCCATCAAAACACCCTTCTACTATGACACAATTAGCCCAAACATCATTCTGTACATAAGATCACCAAGAATGAACATACAATCAACTTCTAAGACTTTGATCATATAGAATATGGATTGGTTAAACATACATATCCCATAAAAATTATCCTCATGAAGTATAAAACATGATCCAACACTTAGTTCATCTTAAAACATCAAAATACCATCAAGAACAACTCAATTACCCTTTTTGGGTTACTTTCAAAGCATGAACACATACACAATCAACTTTAGATCTCAATAAATTTGACTATACAGACATGCATACCCTTAAATAAACATTTATGGATGAGACTAAGTCTTATACAACTTTTATTTATACACCATGGTCAAATTATGCATATATCAAAAGTTATAGACCAAAAACTACAAACTAGTCTTCCCTCACAAATTCAAATATTTGAATTCCAATGATCACTGAGCAACTATTAAACTTTGAACATGTTGACCTCATCTCATGCACCCTTGAAATATCAACCAAATACACACCATCAATTTCCTTAGATCATCTAAGTCTTTATCCTATAATGCTCACCATTAAATCTTGATCATAACTCTGATGATTATGACACTTAGCACCCTCGCATGCCCTTTGAACACTTTATTGTCAGTTCATGTGCTAGTGCCACTTGGAAACCTTATGTGCTTTATTTAATCTTTGACTTGTCTTAGACCATCGATCTCCTTTTAAGTAGCTTAGTATTTACATTTACTTACTATTAAACATCAAACATTTATCCTCATATTGTTACTTCCTGATAATTTGGTACAAACATGCTCTATTGATCTCTTCAAGAGTAGCCTAGACTTTAACTAGCTTAAACATCAGATACTTTGACCTCTTTGAATCAATACACATTATAGATTTGAATATGTATGAACACACACTCATCTTTATATCCTTAGCTAGTCCCGATCTTTACCTTTTACAAATTTTTCTAAGTATGGGAACCTCTACAATCTTCCTAGAAGGCCAAATTTGAACCTTAAAAACTTTTACTGTGCTCAATTACATGACCTAAAATTGAAACTACATGATCTTATTTCATAAGGGAATACATACATATATCAATATGCTCCTAGAATCTTCACATATGTGAAATATAATTACATCAAACTAATTACTCAACTCTAACTAAATATATACTTTTAAGCTCATATTAAATTCATGCCATAGATTTGTGATGTGATTAAACACACACTATTAGATCTCCCTTTCCAAATTTGGTTAAGTATGGGAAAACATTACAATCTACCCGAGAAGCCAAATTTTCATTGTTATGTCTTTTTATATACACAACCTCACAACTTAAAACTTAGAACATAACAACTTGGGACTAATGTGATAACACCCATATGACAACTTCCCCTGACTCATCCATATGTGGTAATGGTGACATCAAAAAACTGCCTACTCAAACTTTTATACCATAGAACCAACTAGGCCTAGATGAACATAATGAAGAATTGGATGAAAAACATGCATTACCATAAGCATTTAATCACTCTTGACACTACATATGACCTCTAAAACATGATATAATCATCCATAACATTTATCAACTTCCTATCCAATCATATACTAAAGATCCATGCTTAAATACTAGGATACCAAGTCTATAACAACGCACTGTTCACGCGGTTTTCTTCTCTCCTTGACTTGAAACCACATCAACATGGTACATACTTTATGATAAGCCTCAAACAATACTTACCTTATCTGATATATATCTAAATCCTACTTTGTACAACTTTAGACTCAAACTCATCATCATCATACATCACCACTTTGTCATTACTTTTGACATCAAGACACACATGACATCAAATCTTTGACATCAATGACAATACTTGAAAATAATATCCCCCTTTGTCATTGATGAAAACCTCTTATTTTCCTTCTCCCTCTTTGCCATTAATGACAAAGTGGACTAAACAATCACCAAGCTCCTCTTAACATCATGAATGTATTCAAATAAACTTCTAGGTGCTCAGGATACTTACATACCTCATATGAAATGATTGATACCCCTTTTAACATACACCAATATGAACTTGGGATTCTGTAATCCTTGGACTTGTTAACCTATAAAACTCATAATCTCCCTTTGCTTATGCATGAAGATTCAACACATTTTCTCAATGACTAAAACATATAAAAAAATGGTTCTTACATCATGCATGGATCCATAAGTCACTCAAAATATTTGAGTTATCTCCCCCTAACACTATTCATACCATCTTGTACTTAAGAACATTGAGAGGGATTCCCCCTAAGATCTCTAAGCCATTACACCTCTTGAGCATCTTCATATCTCCACACACCATAAATAACCATCGCATAGGCTTATTAGCCTTCTCTCTCCATCCACCTTAAGGAATAAAAATTGAACTTTATGACACTAATCCTACAATAATCACCTCTACTCTAATCCTTCTTGATCCTTAGACCTAATAAATTGAATAATCTATCTCGCCCTTTGATCATGAAAAATTCTCAATCCATCTGAGTTAGCTCCCCCTAACTCCATGCTCCTCCTTATGCCAACCTAAAAGACTCTCCCTTGATATTCATAACTAAATATCACCTATATAACTTCTTATACCACATTCATGGCCTCAAAAACATGAAAATATCAAACTCAGAACACTATACTTCTTTAAGTCTTCAAACAACACCACTCTACTTTCATACTCTAACTTGCAAACCACCTCCAAGAGTAACAACAGATCTTCAATCCATACACTAAATATGAAATATGTTCTAAATAAACCATATAAACTTAATTGAAACAATCATACAATGATATTTTAGAGAAATTGATTAAAAAACACTTTTCTTCATACTAGGCATGTCTAGACTCCTTGTAGTCCTACCTAGAACTTGTAGAGCCCACAAATTTCAATAGACACACCTTCAAGACCTAAAAAATCATATTGGGATCACTCTCATATGAAATCTCAATAACATCAAATTTCATCACCTAGATCATCCTCTGAAACATACTTCTTTCACAAACCTTCTATCTAATTAAACCTCCATCTTGACAAAAACTTAAATATTTTGAAAACCATAAACCTTAAAATCTCTATGAATCTTGATTTGAAAACCCATTTGGCCCATTAAACCTATTAATAAGCCTCATAACTAAACTCATAAGTTAACCAATTTTCTATCATAGCCTAAAACTCTAGAATCTTAAAACAAATAGGGTCAACAAACCTCCTTCTGGTCAATTCTCACCTCTAAAAATTATTGCACACTTGGAGACAACCATCACACATTTTATAGACCAAGATTTGAGACTCCATACTTTTGGGAACCCATACATCTTATAACCCATTTTAGACTTACTTTCCCTTAATTCAAAAACTGAGAAAATCAAGATCACTCAAAAATCTCCAATTTGACTTCAACATACCTTTAAACCACAAAACCACCTAAAGCATGCTATAATAAGGTCAACATACCTTTATATCTAAAAATATCATATTAACAACTCAAAAATCCTCCTTTGCCAATTAGAAACATTGAATATGACCCTCCAAACTAAAAATACCATTGCAAGACCACATGCTTCTTCAAACTAAAAAATGTCTTCATGAAGCACAATAAATACATCTCTACTTCACAAGGACCTATAATAGAGGAGAATACTAGTCCTCATAATAGGACTAAATAACCTTCTTCTTCTTCTTCTTTTCTTGACTAAAACAACTTGTTTGGCATCCATCTCTTCTTTAGCTTCTTTGACAATGCATGATGAAAACATAGGTTCTTGGCATATCTCTTCAACTAACACCTTCTCCTATTTGAAATAAAACAACAAGAACTCTTGGAAATCATAAAACTCCATCTTGCCTAAAATTCTTCAACTACAACAAATAAACCATTAGATTGAATCCTTATTTCATATTCTCCTTAGCCTTGAATGGTATAAATAAATTGTTTATTGGATCATCCACCTTCTTCTCCATTTGGATAGATATCAAGATTCCTTGACACTCTTGAAACACCTCCAAAACTAATTTATTTTATATAGTATTAAAGTTTGATCCTTGAGCTCAATAGGACTAACCTTCACTATCTTAGGTCTCCACATCATGTTCTGAATTTTGATATGCTTTTTAGGAGTCTCTCCCTCATTTAGATGACTTGAGGGCTTATCAAATTTACTAGGACAAAGTCTAGTAATATGACCTTTCTTATCACAAATGAAACAAATAAAATAATTTGTACCTTTTGATAGATTTTAACTATGATCAATCTTTGGCCAAAAACTACTATCATAGTTCCATGAATGTCCATACTTGATTGAATTATTTCTACAGTCCTTACATTTATGAACATACTTATTACATGTATAAAAATTACCATGGAATAAACTAACACACCTTGGTTAATTTATTTTTCTAATAGACCTTCTTGCATTGCTTTCAAAGCTTGCATTCTTCTTAGCTTGCTCAAGATTTGCATGTTTCTTTTCTAGCTTGTTCAATTTGCCTATGAGTTGTTCATGCTCTACTATCAAGGAATCAAGATTAGTCTTCAAATCATCATTATCACCTTGATTTTAACTCACCTTGGTATTTTCTTTTTCTAATCAAGTCTTGAGATATATGCACTATTCTTCTCTTGATTTTAGGTTACCATTTTAAACCTCTAATTGACTTTTGATATGTTTGATGACCTCCTTATCCTCATCTTCTTTAGTGATGTCATCCTTCAATATACATATTTTTTCTTCAAGAGACTTGATTAGCTCTTGATACTTTTCATCTCTCTTGGTATTGCCTGACAAACTTCACTTAAGAGAACTAACTTGTGCTTCAAGACCTTTGATCACATACCTCATCTTGTGATTCTTATTTATGATCTCAACTTCTAGATCTGCTTCTTCTTCCTCACTATCATAAAACACTTCTTATTCTCCACTATCATGGCAAACTTATTCATCATACATTATGTGCTTTTATTTTGAACAATTTTCCTCTTTTGAACTCAAATTTTCTATAGCATCTTTTAACTAAACATTGACATCATTGATAAATTTTTCATCCTCTTTGACATCTTTCTTCAAATTACATATATACTCTTCAAGTTATTTGATGAAAACCTTCCACTATTGCTTATATTTCCTTAACTACTTATCCATCTTGTGCTACTTAGGATCTCCTTCAAGATATTAAGCTTCCTCCAAAGGACCTAATCTAATACCAATTATTGGAGGTATAAGATGACTAAGAGGGGGGGTGAATCAGTCAACCAATATTTCACTTTTAGATCACTTATCATTCATTCATTTACATTCATGAATCAACATAATAAGCATATGTAACTAGATTACCATCAAAATTAAGGAGACCACATACAAATCATGAATAAGAGAAGCACATCATAACATAGTATCTAATGTGGGAAACCCTCATGGGGAATAAAACCCACCTTTAAACTTGTAAATCCATAGACTACATGTTCTATCAGTTATTAAAAACATGAGATGTTTGTGGAACACCCATTCCATAAGGAAAACCTACCCCTAGTATGGTCACATCCTTTTGACCATAATTTAGTGAAACACCTACCCCTAGGATTGTCAATTAATAACCTAAATTTAGTGAAACACCTATTTCATAAGGATAACCTACCCCTAGGATGGTCAAATCCTTCAAACCTATATATTTACCACCCTCCCAACATATATGTTATGAACATGTCTTGATCACTAATTGCCTACCAATCTGATGGAGATACCCTATAAACACAACCCGCTTCACTTCTTCACACACTCATAAGCATCAAAAACCACCTTTTGGATCACTCTACACTTTTAAAAAATAACTCTATCACATCCTCAACAATATGACCAAATGGTCATACACATAGACCATAATCTGATCTTCCTCTCAAATCAACCACCAAGATCACACAGACATCATCTATCCTTTGCTCACACTCAAGGCATATAAAACATCCTTTTGGATCAATGTATACCACTTCACTCATCCTAAATATTCAAACCTACAAGAGCACCATTATGACATAAAAAATATGTCCTATAAGTCATATGCATAGTCATCAACTTAATCTTCTCTATAACCCATCCATTAGGCACACACCCTTTCTTGTTTCCTTCACTCCACAAATATTAAACACACCTCTTCTCACAAGTCTAGAAACCATCACCTTTGATTTAACCTTTTATAAATACTTCATGATTATTATCTTCTAGGTTAGCCATAATAATTGAATTAGCCCTTAAGACATCTAACATAGCTCAATAACATCTTGACAAGTTGACCATAACATCCATGGGTCATAATTAAGTAGTTATGCCTTTTAATTAGGCCTCATTAGCCTTTAAAGGTCTCATAAAGACCCATACATCTCCTTGACACTTATCCAAGCAAATTAATAAAAAAAGAAAACTTTCACATACTTAAAACCATGCCACATAACCTATAGGTCTTGCTTTAGTGATAATGTTATTATTATGATGGGAAGATTTCACTAATGCCTTGAGGTTTTGGTGTAATAGTTCATTACATGTGGTATCAGAGCCTCCAATTTAGTTCAAGTCATAGAGCGGGTGGCTACACCAGCATGGTAGTGTTCATCTAGGGCTCATACACATAGGGATACTAGTGGTATGGGTGCAAATCTAGCCTAGAGTTTGGGCTTTATAAGCATGGTGGGATGTTATGATCCTGATGGGTAGATTTAACTAATGCCTTAAGGTTTTGGTGTAGTGGTTCATTACATGTGTTATTAGATCCTCCACCCAATTTCAAGTCATAGAGCAGGTGGCTACGTTGGCATGGTAGTGTTTGTTTAGGGCTTGTACATGCAAGGATACTAGTGGTATAGGCACAAATTTAGCCTAGAGTCTGGGCTTTGGAAGCATGGTGGTATGTTATGATCCTAATGGGTGGATTTCACTAATGCCTCAAGGTTTTGGTGTAGTAGTTCATTATATATAACATCCATCACAACACCCTTCTGGTACAACACAATTAGCCCAAACATCATTATGTGCATATGGTCACTAAGAATGAGCACATAATCAACTTATAATCCTTTGATCATATAGATTATGGATTGTTCAAACCTCCATAATCCACATAAATGGTCTTCATGAAGTTTAAAACATTCCACAAAACTTATTTCATCTTAAAACATCTAAATACCATCAAGAACAACTCAATTGCCCTTATCGAGTTACTTGTAGAGCATAAAAACATAGAAAATAAACATTGGATCTCAATAAATTTGATTGTATAAACATTAAAATCTTCAAATAAATATTTCTACATGTGCCTTGAAGTCTTCTATGACTTTTATTTTTACACCATGGTAAAAAATTGCATATATCAAAAGTTATATCACAAAAACTAGAGACTAGTCTTCCCTCACAAATTTGAATATTTGAAATCCAATAGTCACTAAGAAACAATTAAACTTTGAACATGTTAAATTCATGTCATGCACACTTGAAATATTAACCAAATACACACTATTGATGTCCTTGGATCAACCATGTATTTATCTTGTAATGCTCACCACTAGATCTTGATTAGAACTCCCATGATTATGACACTTGACACCCTCATGTACCTTCTAAACACTTTTTTATTAGTTCATACACTTGTGCCACTTGGCAGTCCCACATGCTTTGTTGACTCTTTAAATTGTCCTATACCATATATCTCCTTGAAAGTAACTTGATCTTTACTTTTGCTTACTATTAACAATCAAACTTTTGTCATCATCTTGTCACTTCCTGATAATTTGGATTAAACATTATACACTTTAACCTCTTTGACTCAATATGCATCATAGATATACATTTGTACAAACACCCACTCACCATTAGATCCTTATCTGGTCTTGATCTGTACCTTTTGAAAATTTTACTATGGGAACCTTTGTAATCTACTTGGAAGGCCAACTTTAAACATTATTAACTTTTGTTGTGCTCAATCACATGTCCTAAAATTTAAACCATATGATATTCTTTCATAGGGGACTCCACCCATATATTAAATTGCTCTTTGAACTTGCATGTATGTGAAATATAATGCCATCAAACTGCTTACTCAACTCTACTTAAACTTAGACATTTAATCTTAGATTAATTTCATGTCATAGATCTATGATGTGATTAAACACCCACTGTTAGATCTCCATTTGAAAATTTGGATAAGTATGGGAAAACATCACAATCTACCTAGGAATCCAACTTTACATAATTATATCTTTTACTATACACAACCTCACAACCTAAAACTTAGAACATAGTAACTTATGACTAATCTAATCACACCCATATGAACAACTCCCCCTGACTCATCCATACATGGAAATGGTGACATTGGTAAACTACCTACTCAATTTTTTTTACCATAGAACAAACTATGACTAGATGAACATAATGAAGAACTAGATGAACACCATGCATTCCCATAAGGATTTAAGTACTCTTGACACCCCATATGACCTCTGTAACATGATATCATCATCTATAACATTCATCAACTTCCTATCCAATCATAAACTAAATATCCATGCTTACATACTAGGCTACCAAGCTTATGCCATGTTCACATTCTTATCTTCCCTTGATCTAAAACCACATCAACATGCTATATACATATGATAATCCTAAGAGAATACTTACCTTAGCTCATATGCATCCAAATCTTACCTTACACAACTTCAAGCTCAAACTCATCATCATCATGAGATAACCACTTTGTCATTACCTTTTACATCAATGCATAGATGACATCAATCTTTGACATCAATGAAAACACTTGCCAACATTAGGGATATGCTACCATTTCTATAATACTTAGTGAGCATAATTTTATTGTATCTTTTGATATTATGTATGATAGTTATAGATAACTAAAATGGAAATATATAACCAAAGCATGGAAAACTTAATTTAAATGTAAATATAAACAACTTAGGAATAAGATATGGATAATCAAATCCCAAGTGTGAATATAATTAATAAATCAAGTGTAAGATGAAATACAAAAATTCACAATTGAAGTACATGATATAGATAATAAAGACTAAAGTGTAAACCAAATGTAATAATATTATAACAACCAAGGAACAAAAGGTAAAACAAAATAAATAAAGAGGATAAAATAAATAAAGAACAAATAAAACAAAGAAAACAAATAAACAACTAAAAACAAAAAAAATATAAACAAACAAAGATAAAAATAAATAAACAAAATGACAAAACCCACTAACAAAACATACAAATGACTATTTAGGGGTTATATAGATACTGTTTTGAATATTTTTGGAATTTTCTAGGAATCTCAAATTAATAAAGAATTATGAGACACATAATAGTCTAACTTTCAAAATAGAAAGAACGTGGCTTAGGTTGCTTACAAAATGGAAAGAGTGTTCAAACTTAAAATGATAAAAAAATGATGAGAGCATGGCAAAGGGGTGACCGTGCTAACCTCAATGTGAATTGACCATTACCTACATAGTCCCATTAGGACCTCAAGTCTCTATAGTTATAACTACACAAAAGGTGGTGAAATGTTTCCAAATTTTTTTGGTGATTTTGGTATCTCAACTTGATCAAGAATTATGAGATACAACATGGTCCAAAATCATAAAATAGAGAAAGCATGGAAAAAGGGTGACTAAGCTGACCTCAATGTGAATCAAGCACTACCTACATATTCCTATTAAGACCTCAAGTCAATGTAGTTATGCCTACACAAGGTGGTGAAATGGTTCCAAATGTTTTTAGTGTTTTTGGTATCTCTAATTGATCAAGAATAAAACACAGTCCAAACTTGTAAAATGGTGATAATGTGGCAAAAGGGTGACTGAGCTAACCTCAATGTGAATCAAACATTTCCTACATAGTTACATTATGACCTCAAGTCACTGTAGTTTTACCTACACAAAAGGCATCCAATTAAGTAACAATAATTTCTAGGTAAAAGGCAAATGGCAAAGAAAATAATAACAACAATGGTAAAGTGATGCAATAATACACGATAAAGGTGTTGTTCCTAATTTGCCCATAAGTAGTTATAATTAGGAAAAAATGGAAAAAAAGGTTTGTGGTACTAATTTTTACCATACGCATTTATAATTTGTAGCACAAGGTGGAATATTGATTTTCCCAAAGGCATTTATAATTAGTGGCACCAGTCAAGGATAATAATAAAATAAAGATGTAGTTACTAGATCCACTATCATACTTGCTTTCATATTCTACCATTCAAACATGTAATTTTGAAAAAACTACTAGAATTGAATTTGTCATCAACCACTAAACTTGCCTAAAGTAAAAATTAATAAAAACCAAGGCCGAATGTGGTAGGTGGGGTTTAGGTAAAAATAAATGGTAGACAAAGGGTTAAGGACATGATAAAATAGAAAGGAGGTAAAAGGAAAAGGAAATGGTAAGACAAAGGGAAAAACATAATATGATTATGTTGTTCTTATTAATGTGGAGATGCATATCATAATCAACATATGATACAACCATAATGGAAAATAGGCTATCTTGGTAATAGGGTTGCCCCAAAATGACAAAGTAAGGTAAATGGTATGGTATAAAATAACACCAAGGCTAAGGCAAGGTGAATGATTATTTTATTTAGTGATCTGGATATGCACTTTTTGATCAACATATGATACAACTAGAATAGTCAATCATGTTTAAATTTCTATGCCACATCTCTTCTAAAGATATGTTATGTTAAGACCTTATTGTATATTTGGACTCTAATAATGTTATTGTGATCTTCATTGGTCATTTTTTCTATTTTCTTCAAATGTCAAGACAAGATGCCTTTGTAGCTTTTGTAAAGGAAAGTATGGCCAGGGATGATAAATATGGATAAATATTGGTTGATAGGTATGTTTTGACAATTTAATATAGGTCTAGAATAAATAAATGGATTATAATGGTATGTATAATGGTTGGGTAACAAATGAAGATTAGGATTTTTAGGCACACATAATGTTGTCAATTCTATATTTGATATAGTTTTAGTTATGGTGGGGCCAAAGACTTCTAAATATGATCTCAATAAGACCATAATTTTTGTTGTTGTTTGAGCTTGAGAGTGGATAAAATCTAATTATGTTATAGATTGAAAGTTGTATTGATGTTATCTTTAATAATGTCTTCATCAAGTAGTGAATAATTTTTAAATCTTATCACCTCATATAAGTTTTCACCAATAAAGTTATCTTGATTGTCTTGTAGTGCCTCCAAAAAGGATTCACTAAGGAACATTTAATTTTGAATTTGATTGTCTTCTAGTGCATAAAATAAGGTTTCACTATCATATGTTGAGTTTGGACTTTGATTTACCCCTAACACCTTCGAAAAGGTTTTACTAGGATATTTTTCTTCTTATGCATAAATATGGTCTCACTCTGCTTGATATAATTCAACTGGTATGTCACCATGGATGTATTTCAAAAATTTATCGTGAATAAGGAATACATAAATGGAATGTTAGTATAGTGTTATTCCAATATAATAAAATCAAAATAACACACTAAATATGTAACACCTCTTTCCTAAACACTAGGGATAACATAGGTAACAAGCATACAAGTGAAAACACAACTAGAACATAAAAGAAATAATTAATTTACCTTCCTTGTAGATACAAATGTATTATTGAAGTTTGTTTCTCTATTTACACATCATGAAGTATTTAGAAATGAAGTTTTTTTTTATCCTTGTATCCTTAGCACCTTGGCTTGGCTTATTGGCTTATGAATTTGGCATGGCAACACTACTTGAAAGGTTTGTATCTATAAAAGTTAACATTGTAAATTTGGATTATGAGAGATTTTAATATATTTGGGTATAATAATATTACACAAAAATATCTTAGAGATTAATAGGTATGGCCTCTTATTTATAGCCTAAAAAGTTAACTTTCACCCAAGGTGAGTCAAGGTTGAGTTTAAACATGAAATTAGTTCAAACTAACCCTAGGTGAGTTGAGGCTAACTCTAGTTGAGTTAAAATTTGTCATGTAATTATTATTTTTAATTAATATACATGAATTTCAAATTATATATTTTGGAAGAGCTTGACAACTCTTAAAGGTAATGATGAAAAGGCTTGATATTTTAAGTTTTATAATTTCCATTTTTAGACATTCATTAATTTTAAATGGATAATTTGGATAAGCATTTAATATTTTTTAATTTGTTAATTCATTTTTATTAGAATTTTATCTCTTTTAATATTTGATCAAGTGTCCCACTTAATGGGTTTATAGGCTAAATTTTTAGTTGTTAGGTCACAAGGTGATTAGGGATGAACCCATTAGAGGTTATTGTTGTGTATGGGCTAGTACCCTAAATAGAGATTCCTCAACATGATTCTAAGAATTGATGAGTGATGGATGGAAAAATTGATATATTTAATGATTCTTATGCTTAATTTGTAATATTTGGTAGAGATCAGTTTGAAGTTCAGTCAGAAGCCAGTTGTGGCTAGAATTGGGTGACTACAATTTTCCCTTGTTTTGGGAAGGTGTTACAAGATATAGGCATAGTAATGTCTTCTAAAATAATGAAAAGGTCTTGTATGCCTAATTCTCCAAATGGTGATGGTTGATCTTTGGATTCCCCCTCGAGGGAATAGTTGGCAAAGAAGGTTGGCAAATAATCCCTCAAAAGAAGGAAAATGATCAGACTAAAAGGTAAAGGTATTGGAAAATGAATGATTTCCCAAATGTATTTATAATTAGTGTCATAGTGAGATTTTTTAATTGGCCAGATAAAATGATGATTTTCCCAAAGGTGATTATAATCATTGACAAAGCAAGATAAAATGATAATGGTTTGCCCAAAGGTGGTTATAATCAATAGTAAAGATGAAAATAATGATTTTACAAAAGATAGTTAGAATAATGGGTAGAATTAAATCATACCCCAATTGGGTGGATAAATATAATGATTTACCCAAAGGAGGTTAAAATCATTAGCATAATGAAAACATGATCTAGTTGGGCAGATAGAGATAGTGATTTACCCAAAGGTAGTTATAATCATTAACATCTAGATATATTAAAACATAATGATTTTCCCAAAGGTGGTTATAATCATTGGTAATGTGGGTGGGATAAAATGGTAATTAAAAAAGTGGGATTATTTATGGAATCCATACTCATAATGTAAGAGTAAGACAATACATAGGATAAAGATTAATTTGGGCAAACTACTAGTATGGAGATGCACATCCTAATTAGAAAGGATTACAATTATTTCATGATTTAATTAATCTATATTTGGAAAATTATTTGGATAGATCAATAATTTTTTAGGTGACCAAATAAAAATATTGAGGCCTCATTGATTGTAAGATTTTTTGAGCTGCATTTTGCTGTAGAATGTAATGGTATGTATCATGATATAAAACACCATGATAATTAGCTAAAATATGCATAAGGATTGACATGTTATCTAATAAACAAATTTAAAAAAATCCACCAATGATAAAAACCATGATAATAATGTTAATGTATGAATATGGATGGACTTAAGTATAATTCATAAGGAATCACCCAAGGAGTATGGGTATTCTATGTCAAAACACAACAACAAAAATATATAAATAGGAAAATAAATAAATAAATAAAAATACTAAAAAACCAATAAAATGAAAGGAAATAAAATAACATGAAATAAACAAAAATAATGGTTAATCATAATGTTAGTGAAAATAAAAGACAAAAATAAATGACACTAGGTTGTCCCTATGTTATAGGGAAACAACGACATAATGAAGATTATAGACATTACCCCTAAGGTATAGGAGACAATGAAACAAATAAAATGGGGGAATAAAATAAAGTGAATGGGTAGCTAAGTTGACTCTAGATGCACTAGGTAAGTTGACACTACCTAAATAGTTCCATGGATGCAAAATCCAACATGAATTTTAGGATAAACGTAGTTCTCTTAGGAGATAGGATAAAATAAAAATGATAATTGAGAAAAAAATGATTGTGTTATAGATTAAATATGGGAATGCTCTCATAAAATGGAAAGAGCATGTGAAATAGAGAGTACTCACAAAATGGTGAGAGCATAAGGTTATGGCCTATAAGGATGGGGAAATAAATGATAATTTGTTACTTGTGAAATAGCTAGGATTACTAGAATCCTTAAGGTAAGTAAGTGGTTAAAAAGAAAGGAAACTATGATTGAGATAACTAGGGATACCCCATGGGTCCAAGTGTTGCCTACATAGTCTTTGCAAACCTCAAGATGATGTAATTCTCCCTAAAATGGCAGGAAAAAGACTGAGGTGGTCTAGAAATAAACTGAATAAAGAAGATGGCCCAACCCAAAATTTTTGATGAACTTTTACCTTTCATGGATATTATATGATAATTTTCATGATTTTGTGTTTTTTTAATATTTTTATATCTTTTACAAATGTTTTTGAAATTGTCTAGGTATCTCAACTCAATTGAGAATTATGAGATATGAAATGGTTCAACTTGTAAAATGACAAGAAAATTCAAACTTAAAATGCTCATAAAATGGAAAGAGTGTGGAAAAGGGTGGTTGGATTGACCTCAATGTGAATTAATTACTACCTACATAGTCCTAATGGGACCTCAAGTCATTATAGTTCTACCTTACAGTGGAGGAATATAGCTATGTAACAACAAGTTTATGGATTAGGCAAATGGCATGATATAACATAACAACGGAAAAGTGTTATGGAAAGGCATGGTAAAGGTGTTGTTCCTAATTTTCCCATAGTTTAATATAATTAGAAAATAATGGCATAGGTTAATGATACTAATTTTCCCAAAAAGTAGTTATAATTAGTAAGACTAAAAATGAAATAGAATGTGTCAACAATTAAGAATGAAATTGCCAAACCACTATCATACTAGTCCAATATATTGCCTCTATTTAGAATATTGAAGAAACTATTAAAATTTGGTCTGAATACACACACTAAAGGTGCTTGAAGAACCAATGGAATGGAACCAAGGTCAAAGCGGATGAGGGAGGGTAAGAAAAAATTTGGTCGATAGTGAAGGTGTGGTAAAAATAGTATATGATATGGCATTATACAAGGATAGTAATGTTATGACAATTGGATATAATGATAATAGGGTTTCCCCCAAGTTATAAGGTAAGTAAAATGGTAGGGTATGAAACAATGACAAGGTGAATGGTAAATGGAAAAGACAAGGTAAATGACAAGGCAAATATATGGTTCTATGGTTCCTATTGATGTGGAGATGCACATCTTGATAAACATTTGATACAACTAGAGTAATCAAATGTTTAAATTTCTAGCCCAAACCTCTTATAAAAATATGCTCTATCAAGAACTTGATGCATATTTGGACTCCAATAATGTTTTTGTGATCTTCATTGGTCATTGATTTTGTTTCCTTTATACATCAAGACAAGGTGTCTTTGTAGCTTCTGTAAAGGAAAGTGTGGCTAGGGATGGTAAATACAAATAAATACTAGTTGATAGGTATGATTTGGATATGTAATATAGGTTTGGAATGAATAAATGTATTATAATTGAATGTATAATGGTTGGGAAACAAATGAAGAGTGGAATTTTTAGGCACACATAATGTTTCTGATTCCATATTTGACATAATTTATTTTGTGGTGGGGTGGAAGAATTCTGAATATGCTCTTAATAAAACCATCATATTTTTATGTTGTTTGAGCCTAAGAGTAGATACCATATGATTATGCTATACATTGGAATTTGTGTTGATTGTATCTTTAATAATGTCTTCAACAAGTAGTGAATAATTATTATGCTCTACTATTGGCACCTCAAAGAGGTTTTCACTAATAAAATTATCTTTTTTGTCCCATAGTGCCTCCAATAAGGTTTCACTAAGGAATGTTGACATTTGAATTTGTTTATATTCTAGCACCTTAAAAAATGTTTCACTATAAGATGTTGGTTTTGGACTTTGATTTACCCTAAACCTTTAAAAAGGTTTCACTAGGAGAATATTCTTCCTCTATATGAATGTGGTCTTAGCCTCCCTAATATTCTATAACTGATATGTCACCATGGATGTTTCTTAACAAGGTGTGATATTATATATCTAAATCAACACTTTTGGGAGGTGGAATTTCAATATAATGCCTATGTTGGGTGGTGTTAATGGTATGTGGAATAGTAATGGAATGGGAAGAGGCAACACAATCCTCATAGAAGATACTAGGAGAAATTGTGTCGAAGCTGAAGTAATCATCCTCAAAAACTATGTAAGGATAAAAAATGTATTCAAATTGAACTTCAAGGCATGTGTAACCAATATTGTAAAAACCATTAATGTATTCTAATTTTGAAGCTGAGTTTGAATCATGGGATTCTAAATCCAATGTTGAGACTAATGTTGATTCTACTTATGATGCTATATAATATCAGTTCATAAATAAAGCCTAACATAAATTCTGATTCTTCTTCAATTGTGGATGATACTATAATAATGCATTTTTTAATGTTTGGTATTAGAAAAGTAATGGACTATGATGGCATAATGGTATCTTCAATAATAGATTCATCTAAGAAGGGTTCGACATAGACTGACTTGTCGAGCTAAAGCCCCTCAAAGAGAGGGAATAGCTTGAGGGATGACTCCATAGAGACTATCTTGTCAAAGTGAGATTCCTCAATGGGGGTAAAAATGTCAGAGATAATTCCATAAATACTAGATTTCCAAAGGGGGGATCTTTAAGAATAGGATAATGTTTGATATAATAATTTCCCCAAAGGTGCTTATAATCATTAAGATGTTATTTAAAAAAAAATAGTTCATTAGAGTGAGACTCCTTGAAAAAAATTAAAGGATAAAAAGGGGTTTAATCATAGGTTGAATCATCAAAAATAGATGTTTTAATAGAAAAATTATGAATTATTTGGTTCTCTTGGCCTTGGTTTACAATTGATTATAAAATATCAATTTTGAACACATCTTGGTCTTTGAATGATGGCTATTAGAGAGGTATGAATTGGCTTTGTTATGGCTCAAAGATAAACATGGATTTTTTAAAGTGGTATAAGGTTGGAAATGGATGAATAATTATTGGTGTTTGGATAATGATCTCTTTATAAATAGGCTCATCTAATATGGGTTTAACACAGACTAGTTGATAGTCTAGGATGGTAACTATAACTCATCTATTCATACTTGTGCCACATTATTGGGATAATGAGATATCATAATTGGAAAGGATTGGAATGGTAATGGTAGGGAATTGAAAATATTGGTTTATAACATAAATAAAATGACAAGGGACTATAATGATAATCCTGATATGTTTCAAAGCTTGTTTTCTCACACAAGCCAAAGGACGAGGGCCTGGAATGGTAATCCTTAAATGTTATGGAGTTTGGTTGCTCTCACAAGCCAAAAACTGAGGGCCTAGAATGGTAATAATTGGATGATATGGATCTTTGTTTCTTTAATAATCCAAAGGAATTTTAATGATATAAGTAGGGGATTTGGTCCAATTATCCTTGAAAGGGTAAACCTAGTACATCAATCAACCAAAAGAAGGTGTTACCAAATATTGTGCTTGAGGGTCATGCCTTTTTTCAACATATGGAATGCTATAAAATAAATAAAGACACATATCATAAGATAAATCATTATATGAATATTTAAAAAAAGGTGTTGATCATGGTCATTGATGTTTGGTTTTCATTGATGTTAAAGAGAGCATGTGGTACTAGTGCATTAATGACAAAGTGATTAGATTGATGGTTTGGAGAGTGTTTAACTTAGTGATGAAATTTATGGATGACATTAATGGTATGGAAATGTTTTATATACATTATGGAATGTTATTATATCTTATAGTTCTTATGTAAGTGAACCAAATTCATCATAACAATCATATGAATGTCTAAGCTCAAGTAGTCATCTTGACATATAAGGCCGAGTAAGCAATTTGATGACATAATATTTCACATATGTGAATGTTTAAAGATTATATTGATACATGGATGGATTTATCTATGAAATTTTTTAATGTGGTTAAAATTTCAGGTCATGAGGTTGAGCATAGAAAAAGTTATTAAGGTGCAAAGTTGGCCTTATAGGCAGATTGCAGTGGTTCCCATATTTAGCCAAACTTGCATCATCAAAGATCTACCATGAAAATCTAATAAATTGATGAATATATATGATGAGAAATTATTATGACCAGATAAGGATCTATTTGATCATGTTATCTTTTCATATAGAGATCAATAGTGTGCATCAATTCAACATGTCAAAGGATTCACAAATGACGTGCAAGGTTACCAAGTGGTAAAAGAGCATCGAAGACTAACTGCAGAAGGCATGTAAGAATACCAAGTGGACTTATATTATAAAAAATTATATAATATATATGGTGATAATTAAAAATATCTAATGATTCACATTGAACTATGTAGACAGAGATCAATGACATGGTTTAAAGTTAAATAGTCAATGATGGCATGTGTCGCTGCCAAGTGGTTTGATCGTGAAAGTGTAGATCAATGATCAATAGTGAGAGATGTAAGGTAAATATAATTATAATTATAAGTATATAAATGGATTGAATTTTTAAAAAATTTATAGGGTGCATGAGATGATGACAAAGTGTTCAATTTTAAATATTTACATAGTGATTGTAGGAATTTAAATATTCAAATTTGTGAAAGAAAACCAGTGATGGGTTTTGATCTATATATTGAGCATATGGAAAAAAAAATTGATGGATGAAAAATAAAATTTGAATATGAATTAAAGGCACATATATAAAATTTTATTATAATATATTAATTTTCATACAATTTTAGATATTAAGCTCCAAAGTTGAGTATGTGTTTGACCATATTCTGCAAGTGACCCAATAAGGATACTTAAAGGTTTATTGATAGTATTTTGATTTATCAAGATGAAATATATATTTTATAGTGTTTTATACTCCATTAATAATATATTTATGGATTATTTATGTTTTAAAAATCTATATTAAATGTGAATAAAGGCTTATAAGTTGATTGTGTTGGTTGAATGCACTTGCAGATTGAGTGACCACTTCGTAAAAGTATTTTGGAAGAGTTATGAGTAGAAATAAAGAAGAAAATAAGCATGAAGATGTTATATAAGTATCTAAGGATTATGATAAGGAATTTTTTGTCATAGTAATCCATTTATCATATATGGAGAGTCAAAATAGTATAACTATATTTTCATTATATGTGATCAATCTGAGTGGTCATTGTGAGAGAGTTGAATTGAGTGCTTAGAGCCTATGTTGAAGTGTATAAATAACATAGAGGTGTATCATAGGTCATAAAGTGTTAAAAAATTTGATATAATTATATGTATATGAGAAATATTTGAGTATTTTATTTATAAATTTGAGACTATGTTTTTTGTGTATGAAGACCTAAAGAGCAAGGAGACCTAATTGGTAGGTTCAAGTGTTGAGTTCATGTTCTAAGTGGAATAGACACATATGAGAGTGATAAATGGGATATTTGAGATAGTTTTTATGTTTTATAATCATTTTTAAATTATTAAGGTGGTCCAAGTAGTCTCACATGTAACATGCGAGTATGAAGGCCTAATTATTTTAGGTCTCACCAAGACCTAATGATGGTTTGGGGATAATGAGATAATGACCAAAATTTGAAGAGTGTGGTCATAAAATTTAACATGTGTATGGACATATTTTAAGTGTGTTTAAAATATTTAAATCATCTTGGTTGACCAAGATGCGTTAAAATAGGAGAGTGGTATAAGTACAAGGTCTAATTGGACTAATTGTGCTAGTTGTGTGTGTGGAGTCAAGTGAAGGAGAGATAATTTAAAAGAGAAGGTACAAGATAATCAAGACCATTAGAGTTTAAAAAATATTATACATTCTTGTTTTATTAATTTTATGTAGGAAGACACATATGCTGTTGGACCTAATGAGCCTAGAAGAGGTAGTTTGAGCAAGTTATCCCTAGAGGTAGCTTGAGAGAGATAGTAGGTGAAGAGTGAAAACAAATGTGGTCATCATTAGTTTAAGATAAGTAATAGGTGTTTAAGGTGATTTATTAAAGGTATTTGATTTGGTCCTTATTTTTATATGGGGGTTTTCCTCCTTTAAAGGTAAATCTTGCTAAAGGTATAGTTGTTTTGGGTGCTCAACTAGATAGGGGCAGTTACTCTTTATGGGATTGGTGTCTCACTAAACTAAGGGATAGGTATTCCTTGATTAGTTGGTGTTGGTATAAATTTTGGATCTTTTTTTATAGGATTATAGTTTATATTTCAAGCTTTAGTGGGTTTTATCTCCCAAAAGGGTTTCCCACATATATGATGTGTTCATGTGATGTATGATCTTATGTATGCTTTATATGTATGTACTTTCATGTTTATGATACCTAATCAAGTTGATGTATTATGAATATTTAAGAGTTGTGAATTGAAATACATTATATTACATCATTGATTCACCCCCTATCTCTTAGTGATTATACCTCTAACAAATTGTCATTGGTCATAAAGTTCCCATATTTAGGATTATACATGGTCTTGCTACTTGTGTAATGAGGTAAGTTTAGATCCATGGATAGGTTATGTGACAAATAAAATTGTATAAAGATAATTAATCATCAAGATATAAAAAAAGGCCTTTGGCTCTATAAAAGAGACAAAAGGAAAAAATAACTAAACTAGGCAAGGGTAGTACAAAACAAAAAGTTAAACTATTCTAACAAAATGATATTGATTTTCCCAAAGGCAGTTATAATCAACACCAAAAGTAACATAAAGATTCAAACTTATTTATGGCTAGAGCACTAATTTATCCACAGGGAGTTATAATCAGTCACAAGAGTGTCTAATGAATTATAATAATTATGAACTAAGGTTAATAGAGAGTAATGATTTACCTAAAGGTAATTATAATTGTACTAAAATAAGGCTAGAATTGGGAACATAGAACTAAAAATCAAACTAAATTAAGATTCATATGACACTCGTAATTGGCTCACTTTAAACCCAAAGTTTGACTCACAAAGGCTATTAGAACAAAGGGACTAACATAATTGAAATATTGGCATAACAACCTAAAATAAATCATATGGAAACAATGTGGCTCAAAAAGATGCTCTAAACAAGGTACAAAGCAAACAATAAGTGCTAGGTCTAGACAAGGGGTATTTAGATTAAAAATGAAACCAACCCAAGTAACACAATCCAATCATAAAAGGTGGACAACCTATGCCAAAATTAGACAAGGCTTTGGCATGAACCTAATTAGTTTAGGACTTTTAATTTGAAAGGTTGATATTTAGATTTGATGCAAAATAACTTGAATATTCTAAGGCAAAAGTTTAGACCAAAATGGGCAGCATAACTAAGTATTTGAAATAAGATATGGCATAATAATGGTTCAAAACTTGGTTTTAAAAAGTGACAAAAGATAAAAACAAATTTTATAGTGTAGTGACATGATCTCAAATAAATGACATGGAAAAATATTTTGGACTAGAATATCCAAGGAAAATGTTTGAGATGACATGGGTAGCATAAAGATACCCTATGTAAACAATAAACACACTAATGGTTTTTTGAATAACTTTTAAGGTATAAATTATGACACAAATTGACATATTAACACTTGTTAGGCCAAAGGGGTGTACAACATAACACAAATATTTTGGACTTGTTTTGATGTGGTATGAAAAATAAATAGTTTTTACTTAAGACAAATGAACATAAAAAGTAAAAGTGACAAAAATACCTAAGTGTAACGTCCTAAATCCTAAAAACTAACAAGGTAGCTTCATACTATCAAATTCTATCTATATATTTGATCTTGAAAGGGATTTAAGTAGTTAATACAAAAATTAAAATGTGCATGAAAAGTAGGGTTTTTAGGCCCTCTCTTATCTCAAGAATTCATATGGTAACCTGAAAATTTAGGCTACTCTCCCTACATTGACAATATGTCTATGATAATCATAGTTATCTATACTATCAATTTTTGTTTGTTTATAAATCATCCCATATATGTGGCTAAAACTAAGGAAAAACACATCATTTGGATCCATATTAACCAACTTGTTGTGAAAATGTCTTATCCTTTTCATAACCACTACATCCATTAATTACTTAGTGTAGTGTGATGTTTAAGTTAATCATACATTTTGAGGTAGTCTCTTATTAACAAATCTTGTTTAACTACTCAAACAAATGTCTTTGTAAGTCAAAATTAATTTGTATAACCTTATCATGGAGTGATGTTTAATTAATTTTGGGATGTGAATTATTGGGTCAACACTTCCTTCGATAACCCATAGGGAGGTGATGAACTCCTACCCATAATCCAAGATGCATAAAATTAAGAAAGTGGAAGGACTTTAGGGTCATTTTTGGGTCATCCAAATCACTCAAATTTTGGTAGGGCCTTATAAATTTTCCTTTCATGCTTTTGGACCAAAGAGACAAATGCAAAGAGTGAGAATTTTTTATCACCTAGGTTCCTTAAAGGGGATGGGGGAGATCATATACATGACACTCGTCTTGCTAAATAAACCATTAAAAAAAAGCATAAAAATGAAAAATCTTATGAGTATATACCTAAAGTGTGAGTTAATTTTTATATCACCAAAAAAAATATGTCATGAAGTTTATCCCGTTGGAATTGTGTGAAACTTTTGACAAAATGAAAATAACTCAAGTAAAAATATTTTAAAACACTAAATTCAAATGTGAGTTTTTAAACATAGATTATTTTAAAAATGTATTTTCTTGGCCTTTGGGTCCTAAAAAAGATGTTATGGGGTCCTTATGCTTAGAAGCAAAATATAAGTGGGCAAATGACTTTTGAGTTTTAGCCCCCTAGTTTCAAATTTTTTACATAGAGTGTAAAATCATAGAAACACAGTAATATCACCACTTTTCCTACAAGACCACAACTATTAGCACAATATCACTATTTATTATAAAATAGAGTGTTAAACCAAATCATAATTATTATAGTGATATCACAAAATTTTAGACAATACCGCCACTTTTAATGTAAAACTACAACTTATCTTATAACACAAAACAGCTAGTCTAAAACCATGATGGTTAAGGAAATATCATAAAAATTAGTTTAATATTACAATAGTTAAGGCAATACCATGAATAAAAAGTCATAATATTATTCAATATCACTATTTATCATGAAATATCATAAATTATCATGCAATATTACAATTGAAAACACAAAACCACAACTAGAAATGCAATACCACAACTAAAAATGCAATACCACTATTAGAAACCCAAAACTACAATATGAAATGCAATAATGCAACTAGGAGTACAAAATTATACCTGATTTACAATAATTTAACTAAGGAGTTGAAATATCACAACTCACTTTGAAATAATGCAACTAGGAAGTTGTAATATCTCAACTAAGTTTTCAATAATGTAATTAACTTTGTAATAATGTAACTGAATTTACAATAATGCAACTAGGAGTTGTAATAACACTAGGAGTTGTAATATCACATATATGAGTTACAATAATAAAAATACATAGTGAAAAAGTGTAATTTCTTGTGTAAGTCTGTGAGCTTCATGTTTTAAATTTTTGGTCTTGACATGAAAATTATTAGGAGGATGTCCTAAAATTCCTTGAGAAGAACTTTTTGGGGTGTGGGTCCCACCAGGAGTGCCATAATATGAAAAAGGAATATGTAAATAAGATTTTAGTCTAATGTTAATCTAATAAAACAAAATCAAAATAACACACTAAACAGTTAACACCTCTAGCCTAAACACTAGGGAGAGCATATGTAATAAGCATATAATTAAAAACACAACTATAAAACAAAATAAATAATTATTTTACCTTCCTTGTATCTCCAAATGGATTGTTGAAGTCGATTTCTTAGTTTTTACATCAAGAAGTCTTTAGCAACAAATATTTATTTGCTCCTTCTCTCCTTGGAACCATGGCTTAGTTGATTGGATTATAAATTTGGCATTGTAACACTGCTTGAAAATCTTGTATCACTAAAAATTAACATTATAAATTTGGCTTATGAGAGCTTTGAAGATATTTGGGAATAATAACATTACATAAAATATCTTAAAGATCAATATGTATGGCCTTATATTTATAGACTCAAATGTTAACTCTCACTTAAGGTGAGTTAAGGTTGAGTTTAAATATGGAATGAGTTCAAACTAACCCTAGGTGAGTTGATGCTAACTCCAATTGAGTTAAAATTTGTCATGTAATTATGATTTTAAATTACTAGGCATTGATCTCAAATTAGATATTTTGTAAGAGCTTGACAACTCATAACAATAATGATGAAAAGGCTTGATATTTTGATTTTTGGAATTTCCACTTTTAGATATTCATTAACTACAAATGGATAATTTAGATAGAATTCAATATTATTTAATTTGTTTATTCATGTTGATTATCATTTTATCTCTTTTAATATTTAATCAAGTGCCCCATTTAATGGGTCAATAGGCCAAACTACCAGTTGCTAAGTCATAATGTGATTAAGGATGAATTTGTGAGAGGTTATTGTTGCTTACAGGATAGTACCCCAAATAGAGATTTCACAACATGATTCTAAGTATTGATGATTTATGCATGGAAAAAATTAGGATATTTAGTGATTATAGGATTAATTTTCAATGTTTGGTAGAGATTAGTTTGAAGTTTAGTCAAAAGTTAGTTATGGCCAAAATTTGGTGTCTATAGGTATGATTCTATCAGTCCCAATTGACACTTGTGGGAGTTAGAATGTAAATATAATGGATATATTGGGTGGTGTTAATGGAATGTAGAATGGTAATAGAATGGGAAAAGGAAACACAATCCTCATAAAAAAGGAAAACCTATGTCGATGATGAAGTAATCATTTTAAAAAGTTCTAGAAGGATCACAAATGTTTTTAAATTAATCTACAAGGCATGGTTAACCAATGTTGTAATAGCCACAAATGTATTCTAATTCTAAAGTAGAGTCTAACTCAAGGGACTCTAAATCCAATGTTAAGACTAATGTTGATTCTATTTTTGATGCTAAATTTGATATCTATTTAACATTATCATTGATTAAGGGAGAGATTAGTAATCATTGTCATTGAGTGTTGAGCTTTGATATTTAATTTTGTCATTAATGTCAAAGGTTATAATAAAGATGAATAGTTATTTCATTGATGTCAATCTTATGTTATTTTATGTTAAAGGTTCTTGTACAAATGCTTGATCATGTATGCCTTGAGGTATGTGTGTGAAAGAGTTATGATTACTAGCATAATGTTTGTTTTTGCTATGATGAGAGAATATTACTTGAAGGATGTTCTGATGATAACCTGAATGAAATCATTGAGAAGTGGAATGAGTGAGTACAGGTCAATACAAAAAAATTAAAACATATTATAATGCTTTATATAGACCTTGTGAAATGGAATTTGTAGGTGGTAAGATGAAATGAGTAATATTTGAAGAAGAAGCAATGTGCTCTAAAGTTCTATGTAAGCAGTTCTAAAGATGCTCTGAATGAGTTACAAAGATGAGAATGCTCAAAATATAATGATCTTAAGAACACTTGATAGTGTTTTATCATGATTTTTTTTTTTTAGTTTCTACATAAGGTGTTGAAGACCTAGAAGATGATTTGAAGGTTAACTTCAAAGATCTATGTATGCAACTCTAAAGATTATATAGTCAAACTCTAAAGTTTTATAAGTAGCTATGAAGACATTCTATTAAAAATATAAAGAAGTGTAAATGTATGAATTTTATTGAATATATATAGGAAGCATAATAACATAAGTGAGCTATAAGGTGAAGTAAATAGAGTGGATAGAAGGTCAGATTCAAGGCATAATAAAACTTGTAGGATAAGGCTTAGAAAGTAAGAAGAGAGATGGTGGATAGATGAGGTAACAAGATTAGTTTACATGACATGGGTGAGTAGGTGAAAAATTATAGAGGTGATTCAAGTTGTTTTAATTAAGTTCATAAATTTTCAAATTAAGGTTTGCAAGAAAAGGCTTGAAAAGGGATTTCAAGGTTTCTAAAATGCATAAAATGAAGAGTTGTCTACCTGAGAAGGTTTTCTCACTACTCATTGGCATGAAAAAAATCTTCATGGGAACCTAATATATTCATGGTATATGAGGAATGTTTTTAGATCAAAGTTATAAGCATTGGTTTTTGGAAAGAGGAGATAAGTTTTATGAAATATCATTAAGACTGGAAGTTAGTCTAAACCCTCATAAAACCCTAACTATGATCAGATGTTGAATATATTGTTATAAAGAGATAAAAATAGTTTGATATGGAAAAAAAAAGTGATTGGAGGTTGAGTTCAACTCTCCCAGACATATTCAAATGTGATTGGTTTATTAGGTGAATGAGCAGACCATACAAAAACATGCTTATCTTTCAAAGTTTTACTATGATAGATAACATTGACTGAGTCAAAGTTACTAAGTGGATGAAGATAAAATTTTGAGACTTTTAATTTATGTTTAATAATATTTATATATAGTTTCCACATATTAGATGTGCAAATTCAGTGATCAAAGTTGGCCAGTCGCTAATAGACCTAGTGATGCAGACTATGTGAAAATTAGGTAAAAGTGAGAAGATGTTTCATGATGTATTTTTGTGAAAGAGTGATACATTGAAATGAATGATTATTTTTTTTAGGTATTTAATTATCTATCCATTATTTTAATAATATCAGAAGCTGGTGTAAGCGGTTGAAACATTAAATCCAAAATGGCTTATCTAACTAAGTAGAGTTTGTGAGAGAGAAGGTTAGAAGATTGGTCTATAAAACCAATAGTTTTCATTAGATATCATGATTTAATTGATTGAGGTTTCACTAAGAATATTTTAAAACCATATAAATTAATTGAAATCCATTTAGTATAAATAATCATGTATCATATGTTCAAGTTTCTTTGATTGTGTTTTGGAGTAAATTGGCAGTTCTGAGTGAACATCTTACAGAGAGGTATTTAAGCCTATTTACCCTGAGTTGAAGCATTAGATGAATTTGGTGATGACTTTGAGGTCATGAGAATTAATAATATGTAACTTATTACCATGATTATTTTTAAAATTTGAGTATATGCCTCAGTTGTTCAAGATAGAATTTTTGTAAATGGACAAGTCTTTTATAAGCAATAATTTGAAGAAGAATTCAAGTTATAATTGGACATAGAAGGTGTTGTATACCTAAAGCATAATTGGATAAGGTATATTAGAGTGGATTATGATTTTTTATTTCCATGTAAGGTGTTTAGATAATATTAAATAAATATCAAAGGGTAACGTGTTGTTAAGAAGGCCTATTAGGTCTTCATAAGCCTAAATGAGGAGTAAGGGATAATTGATATATGTTAAACCTATTGTAGTGACTGATTCATGACTAAGGAATGTTGTTTTAATATTATTTAATCTATTTATGGATAACCTAAGTGATTTGAATGTATAGCCAACCTTGAAGGATATGATCAAGTGACTTGTATAAAAGCAAGGAAATTAGGCCTATTTGGGTATGATAAGAAGATGCTTAGAGTGGACTAGAAGAGTATGCTTAGAGAGTGAGAGAAGAAGAGGATAAGTGAATGATATAGATCATTTGTGAGGAGAAAGAGGTCATGTGAACCATTAGTGAAATGTCATGAATATCTAAAAGAGGTTCTTCAAGAGAGGATCAAGGTCAAAAGACCTAATTAAGCCATGAAGAGGTCTAGTTTAGAGAAGAGGGATGAATATAAGTTTGAGAGGGACCGAAGAGAACAAAGAGCTGAAATATTATATCACCATATATTATAAAAACAAGGGGTTCTAAAGGTGATCAAATAATCAAGTGGATGAGTTGGTGTTGAGTCATCTAGGGGGTTGGTGCCTCCTTGCAATTTGTAACTTGATAAAGCTAAGTGGGTGCTTTGTAAATTAGGGGTTGGTACTCCTTGTTGAATTGGTACTTATCTAAAGTTTCTATTAATTTAGTGCTTGAAAGAATGGGGTTGGTGCTCCAAGTTGAGTGGGTGGTCAACTAAAGATTGATTTTTGTCTTATAAGAATATAGTCTATTTAATTCATTAGTGGGTTTTCTACCCCTAGCTAGTTTCCCATGTATATGTTGTGTTCATATGTTTCATTCTCTTTTGATTTACTGCTCATGATTGCTAAGATGTACATGCATGCTAAGATGGTTCATCAATAGTTAAGTGGAATTAAATGATTTTTTTTTAAGATTGATTCACACCCCCCCTTAGTCATATTTTTTCCCTAACAACTGGTATTAGATTAGGTCCTTTGGAACATACTTGACATCCTAAAGGAGATCCTATTAAGAAAATATGAATAGTTAAAAAGTTTAAGGAAGTTTCTCTACCAATAAGGATCCATTTTTAAATGGATGTAACTATGTCTTATGGAATGTTATAATTAAGATATATATGATGTCACAAGGACATGATATTTCATAGTCAATTATGGATGGTTATATTTCACCTCCAATTTCATGAATGGTTATAAAATGTAAGAAGGCTACCGAGAATAACTCCTAGGCAATGCATGTCATTTTTTGTGGCCTATCAGAGGCATATATAGTAAAAGTAATGCATTTTGTTTTAGCCAACGACATATGGAAAAAATTTAATACCATCTATGAAGGAGACACCAAGGTGAAGATGGCAAAGTTTCAAACCCATAGAAGATAGTTTTAAATCTTGAGGATGAATGAAGACGAGTCCATTGCATCCCATTTGTTAAGATTTGATGAAATTATCAACACCATTAAAAGATTGGGATAAGAAGTGAAAGAGTCTAATTTTGTTCAAAAGGTATTGATATCACTAACTTCTAAGTTTGATTCCAAAGTGTCTATAGTAGAAGAGATGCAATATTTGGACAAGCTAGAGATGGATGGGATTCATGACATCTTGACTGCCTATAATATGAGATTAAATAAAGGAAGACATCTCAAGAAAGAAGATGCTTTCAATGTTGAAAAGAATTCAAAGGATAAGAAGGACAAATATGAGTTATGTTCAAACTTTGATGATGATGAAATCATAGTTATGTTTTCTAAGAAGATGAGGTTTTTCTTAGGCAAGTACAAGGGTAAGTTAACCTTTAAATGCTTTATTTTTGGTAAGATTGGTCACTTTGAAACCAAATGTCCTAATAAGGATAGATCTAAACACATTGAAGAATATTATGGAGATAATAGAAAGGTCTATAATTTTGACAAGAATAAAAGAGACTTCAAGAAGAATGGAGGAAGGAAAGGATCATTCAAGAATAATAAGAGCTTCTACACTTAAGAAGATAGTTCATCAAATGTAAGTGTTTTAGACAAATTTGATAGTGAAGATGATAGGAATGAATCTAAATATGACAATAATGAAACTTTGTTCATAGGCATAGAATTAAAAAATGAGGGTTTTTCAAATGGGAAAGGTCTCATGATTGATGCATAATCAAATAAAGAAGAACACTATGATAGTGAAGAAGTTGAGGTGGATCTTAAGATAGAGCTAGTAGGTGCCCAAGAAGAGTTAAATATTGTGAAGAAAAACAAGAAAATGAAGTCGTTAGTTTAGGACTATGAGGAACATATTGAATTATTTAAGGAAAGGATATGCAACACTTATAGAAAATATGAAGAGATCATCCAACAAGTTGAAACGCAGAATAAGATTATGGAAACAAGACTAAAGGTTAATGAGTAAGACTACAGTAGATATGAAATTGAAATAGAATTTCTAAGAGATGAGTTTGATCAAGCATCTAGTAAGGTGAAGAACTTTGTGAAGTTTGAAAAGAGTAATAAGGCTCTAGATGATATCTTGAGTAGTCAGAAGTGTGCAAGTCATAAGATAGGTCTTAAATTCAAAGAAGACCAAAATAAGGCACTTTAAATTGAGAACAAAATTATTAAAGGCAAGGTCAACATGAAAAAACTATCAAATATTTCAATGCTATAAGGTATGTTAATTATTTTAACAATTACTAGTTTTCATGCAGTCAATTTGGTCATAGAGAAAGACAATGTAGAATATCCTATAGGAATGAGTACTCATGAAACTATGGAAGGATAAGCAATTCATCAAAAAGAGATCACAATCATCATAATTCAAATGGTATATATAAGGTGGTATGTTATAGTTGTCATAATATAAGACATATTTCAAGATTTTGTCCTAATAAACTTAGAAGATCATCAAGTGTAAGTAGGAATTTTGAAGCTCCTAGAGTACAAGAAATATGAAAAATGAATGTATGGAGGCCAAAGGTAGTAAACATGGAACAAACGACTAAAGAAGAATATTCTATGAAAGCTCAGAGTATAAATAGTGGTTGTTCAATCCACATGTTAGGAGAAAAGAAAGGTTTTAGTTCTCATATGATTGATCAAAGCAATAAGAATGAAGAATTGGCTAAGAAGAAGAAGAATGACAAGGTGAGTCATGATCAACTCATAAACCAAGGTGGGATGTTTGCTACTATAGATCATAAATAAAAAGTGAAATAATTCTAAGAACACTTGTTATCTACATATATTAACAAGATAGTCAAATAAAATAAGGATGACAAGGTTGATAATGAGATCAAGTCTAAAGATCCAGTCAAGTAAAGAATAATGTTGAAGAATATTCACTGTTGTGAAAAGGATATGGAGATTTGGGAATCTCCTGAGTTCATACTATTCTAGTTACCTATTAAAAAGGGATGGGTCCATTAAGCTTCATGGAGACATTATTCTATTAGTATAAGCATTAAGTTGTACTCAAAGACGCTCTGAAGACAAAATGCAAAAAATTGGTACATAAGAGGTAAACTTTTGATATTTGTTTATATAGGTGAGCCTGATCTATGAAGACCAAGGGGGAGTCCTAGTTTATACAATTGGTATCTAGTATGGGATATCCATGTGTGTGATCAAGAGTTTAATCTTTAGTATCTAGTTTGATCTTCTTCATCCATGTCAATAAAGGTATGTGATCTTGAGTTATTAGTTATTTGAAAGAAGATATGATTGGTCTAAGGGGGAGCTTGGTATCTTTGTGTTCTTTGTCAAGAAAGTGAGTGTTTTTTTAATATGAATAGAGACAAGGAGAATTTGTGTCTAATATGCTTCATATAATCTATTTATTGAGATTTTGATGAGTCAATTGGGAGAATGATTTGATTAAGAAGTTTCTAAGAATGGTTTCCATAGTTTCTAAAGACTATATGTCATTTAGTGTCTTTGAGAGAGAGTATCAGCTCACAGGAAGAAGAGTGTGATTTTAGTAGTTGTAGATGATCTTTGATGTCTACTACTAACATAAGCATGGTGGATTCTTGGTTTGAGGGGGAGATATTAAATTATGTTAATTAATCCTGATCTATGTTGAAGTGGTCTTGTAATATGAGTTCATTTTGAAATAAATGATATTTAAGGAAGACCTTTGTGATTAATGTCAAAGGGGAGAAAGATCAAAAAAGTTCTAAAAGATCAAAAAAGGATGAGAAGATGGGAGAAAGATTATAATATGAAAAAAAGGGAGAAAGATCATAAAGGGAAAGAGAAAAGGTAAGAACTAGGTCTAAGAGATGATTGCCATCAATGACAAATGGGGATATTTTTGAACATTCTCATTGATTAAGGGAAAGATTGTTGAGCATTGTCATTGAGTGTTGAGCTTTGATATTTAATGTTATCATTGATGTCAAAGGTTCTAATGAAGATGCATGGTTATTTCATTGATGTCAATCTTATGTTATTTAGGGTCAAAGTTTCTTGTAAAAATGATTGATTAAGTATTCCTTGAGGTATGTGTGTGAAGGAGTTATGATTACCAACATAATGTGTGTTGATGTTATGATGAGAGAATATTATTTGAATAATGTTCTAATGACAACTTGAATAAAATCATTGAGAATAATCATGATTGAGTATAGGTCAGTACAATAGATATAAAGAATATTGTAATGCTTTGTCTAGACCTTGTGATATGATATTTATATATGGAAAGATGAAATGAGTAAGCTCTAAAGTAGTGTGCTCCAAAATTCTCTGTAAGAAGTTCTGAAGATGCTCTGAATGAGCTATGAAGATGAGAATGATATAATGATAATTATCTAAAGAAAAATTAATAGTGTTTTATCATGAGAGAGGTTGTTTGAGTTTGTACATGAGGTGTTGAGGACCTCAAAGATGACTACAATGTCAGCTCCAAAGATCTATGTATGCATCTTTGAAGATGCTATAGTCAAGCTATGAAGATCTGTAAGTAGATCTAAATTTTTGTTGAAATTATGAAGAAGTATAAGTGTATGAAGTTGCTTGAACATACATAGGAGGAATTGAAACATAGGTTATTTACAAGGTGAATGCAATAGAGTGGATATAAGTTTAGATTAAAGGCCTAATAAGACTTGCAGGTCAAGGCTTAGAAATCAAGAAGAGAGATGGTGGCCAGATGAGGTAACATGATCAATTTTCATGACATGGGTGAGAAAGTGAGCATTTACAGAGGTGATTCATGTTTTTTTAACTATGTGCATGAATTTTCAGATCAAGGTTTACAAGAAAAGGCTTGAAAAGGTGTTTCAAGGTTTATTGAATGCATAGAATGAATAGTTGTCTACTTGAGAAGGTTTTCTCAGTACTAGTTGACATGCAAAACATATGCATGGGAAAATAATATATTCATGGTATATGATTAATGTTTATAGATCAAAATTTCAAGCATTGGTTTCTAGAAAGAGGAGCTAATTTTTATGAATGATTATTAAAAATGGAAGTTAGTCTAAACCCTCATAAAACCCTAACTATGATCTGATGTTGAATATTTTATTATAAAGAGATAAGAAAAGTTTTATATGGATATACAAGTGATTGTAGGTTTAATTAAACTCACCTTGACATCTTCAAGGGTAATTAGTTTCTCAGGTGAGTGAATAGACCATATAAAAAAGTGCTTATCTTTTAGAGATTTGTTATAGCAGACAACATTAATCAATTCAAAGTTGATAAGTGGATGAATATAAAAGTGTGAGACTTGTATTTTATATTAATGAATATTTATATATAGTTTAAAAATCTCACATGTGTAAAGTTAGTGATCAAATTTGGCCAGTCACTAATAGACCTAGTGATGCAAATTGTGTGAAAATCAGGCAGAAATGAGAAGATGTTTCATAATGTATTTTCATGAAAGAGTTATTCATTGAAATACATGATGATTTTTTGGGTTATTTAATGATATATACATTATTTTAATAATATTTAAATTTGGTGTAATAGGTTAAATAATTAAAGCCAAAATGGCTTATCTGACTAAGTAGAGTTTGTGAGAGAGAATGTCAAAAGATTGGTTTGTAAGACCAATAGTTTTCATTAGATATCATGATATGATTGATTGAGGTTTCTATGAGGAAATTTTAATATCATGTACATGAATTTAAATCCCTTTAAGATAAACAATCATGTATCATATGTTCATGTTTCCTTGATTGTGTTTTGAAGTCAGTTGACAATTCTAAGTGAACATCTTATAAAGAGGTATTTGAGTCTATTTACCCTAAGTTGAAGTATCAGATGAAGTTAGTGATGACATTGAGGTCATGAGGATTATAAATATGTAACTTTTTTCCATGATTGTTTGTAAAATTTGAGTATATGCCTCATTTGTTCAAGATAGAGTTTATGCATATGCACAAACCTTTTATAAATAATAATTTAAAGAAGGGTTAAAGTTGTAGTTAGACATAAAAGGTGTTGTAGACCTAAAGCATAATTGTATAATGGATATTCAAGTGGTTTATGATGTGTTCCTAACATGTAAGGTGTTATTATAATATTAAATAAAGATCAAAGGGTAATGTGTTATTAAGAACGCCTATTAAGACTCCATAAGCCTAAAAGAGGAGTAAGGGTTATTTGATGTATAGTTGACCTATTGTAGTGATTTATACATGACTATGGCATGTTATTTTAATATTATTTAACCTATTCATTGCTTAATTAAGTGGTTTTAATTTATATCTAACCTATAAGGATATGATCAAATTACTTGTATAAAAACAAGGTAGTTAGGCCAATTTTTGTGTGGTAAGAGGATGCTTGAGTGGATCAAAATAGTATGCTTAGAGAATGAGAATAGAAGTGGATAAGTGAATGATAAAAATAAATTAAAAGTATAATGAGTTCATAAAAACCATTAGTGAAATGTCATAAATATCTAATAGAGTTTCTACAAGAGAGGATCAAGGTTAGAATACCTAATCAAGCCATGAAGAGGGCTAGTTGAGAGAAGAGGGTTGAAGATCAGTTTGAGAGAGACTAAAGAGAGAAAAGAGTTAAAAGAGTAGATAATCATATATTTTAGAATAAATAAGGGTTTCTAAAGGTGACTAAACAATCATGTGGTTGAGTTGGTTTTGAATCATCTAGGGAGTTGGTTCTTCCTTGTAAGTTGGAGCTTGGTAATGCCAAGTGGGTGCTTGGTAAATTAGGGTTTGGTTCTCCTTGCTAAGTTGGTGATTAGATAAAGTATCTATTAAGTTGGTTCTTGATATATTATTATTAGTGATATAAGTTGAGTGGGTGATCAACTAAATATTGTTTTTTGTCTTATAGAATTGTAGTACATTTGCTTCATCAGTGGATTTTATTCCCCTAGAGGGTTTCCCACGTATAGTTGTGTTCATATGTTTTATGCTCTTTTTATTTTATACTCATGATTGATAAGATATAAATGCATGTTAAGATGGTTCATACATATTTAAGTGGAATTAAATTAAAAAGTTTGAAGATTGATTTACCCCCCTCTTAGTCATATTATTTCCAACATTATCAGTTCAAAAATAGAACTTAACTTTAATGTTGATTCTTCATTTGATGTGGATTTTTCTACAATGATGTCTTGTAGAATGTTTGTTATTAGATAAGTAACAACCTATGATGTAATAATGGGATACTAAAAATAAGATTTATCTAAGAAGGGTTTAACATAGACTGGCTATTCTAGGTGAAGCCCCTCAAAGAGAGGGAACAAATAAAGCGGTGACTCCATAGAGTTTGGATTGCCAAAGTAAGAATCCTTAATGAGGGGGAAAAGGTCAAGAGATAAATCTTTAAATACTAGATTGTCTAAAAGAGGATCTTTAAAAATAATACAATGACTGAGTTAATGATTTTTCCAAAGGTGGTTATAATCATTAAGAAGTGATTCAATAAAGACTCGCTTATTAGAGTGAGACTCCTAAAACAAAAGGAAAAGATCAAACATTGATTCATCATAGGGTGACTAATAAAAAATAGGTATTTAAATAAAAACCATCATAAATTGGTTTGTTATCTTGGCCTTGGGTTTACACTTGGTACACATCTTGGTCTTTGAATGATGGCTCTTAGAAAGGTGATAGTTAGCTCTATCATGGTTTGATGATAAACATGGATTTTTTAAAGTGGGGGATGGATATAAATGGATGAATAATGATCTAATATTGGATAATGATCTCTTTGTAAATAGGCTCATCTAATATGGGCTCATAAAAGACTAGATTCAAGTCTAGGATGGTGATTGTGCTTTGTCTACTCACAATTTTATAACCTTGTTGGGATAATGAGCTACCGAATTTGGAAGGGCCTAGAATAATGGTAATGAATGGGCATTATGGATCTTGATTGATAATATAATTTGAAGGATGGAGGCATGGATAAGAAGGGGGTGTCACCAAATACTATGATTGAGGGTCATGTCTTTGTTCAATGTACAAAATGTTATAAGATAGATCAAGATCTATCTCATAAGCTACATCATTATACAAAAAAGGGTAATGAATTTTTTCAATGTATGGAATATTATGAGATATATCAAGATCCATCTCATAAGCTATACCATTATATGAAAAATGGCCATGCCTTTGTTCAATGTATGGAATGTTATAAGATAGATTGTGATCTGTCTCATAATCGACTTCGTCATATGACTCTTGAACAAAAAGGGTCATTGGTCACAAGTTCCTATAGCCAAGATTATACATAGTCCTAATAAATGTGTAACAAGGCAAGTTTATATCCTTAGATAGGTCTTATGAAAAAAAAGGTCTAAAGGTAATGAATAATCAATATCTAAAACATGCCTCTACCTCTATAAAAGAGACACAAAGGGAGAAACAACTAAACTAGGAAAAGGAAGGATAAAACAAAAATGAATCTAGTCTAAAAATATGATACCAATTTTCCCAAAGGTGATTATAATCATCACCAAAAGTAACATAAAGGATCAAACTCATTTGTGGCTAGAATACTCATTTGCCCATAGGTGGTTATTGTATACACATAATATTTTCCAACTTTTATTGATTATTGATAGTTTATATCTTGTAGGAACCTGTCAAGTCTCAATCTCTTTAAGTGCATGCCTTAAGGGTGCACTAGGAAAGGGGTGGGTAGACCATTAGTGCTTCATGATATTGTTATCCCTTTTTTCCATTTTCTAGGTACACACTTGTCTCCTAAAAACATTAACCCTGAGATTATTATTATCATCCTTACCCATTCTATTCATTTTCCTCTTTCCATCCTACTTTTCTTGCCTTAATTCATTTTGCACTGTCAGCTATACTAGGTTGACCATGGTCAACCCTATACAATTTAGGGGTATTTTTAACTTTTTGGGTTTTTTTATCCCTTTTACTAACCTAGATCAGACCTAGTGAATTATCCTTGAAAACATATAGGGTCGACCATGGCGGACCCTATACAACTGACATTTTTGAGAGGATTTAGGGAAATATCTACCTATATATATAAGTTCATTTCCAATGATTTTTAAAGAATAAAAGAGAATAATAATAAGTTTGAATGAACATCTTATTATTGACCATTCTACTTGAGGAATAAAGCTTAGGGTACCATACTTTCTTTAGAGATATGGATCTTATCTTATAGAGAAGTCTTTTTGATGCATATATAGGTTGTGTAGTCTAGAGTTGATTTGTCTTTATTATCCTTACATATAATAACAATCTCTTATGAAGCACCTTGGCCAAGGAAGTGATTGAGGCTTAATGGGTTTGTCTTCAAGGTAAATATTCCTAACTTTATTTCTCCTTTATAAGAGTAGATAGATAATATAGTTGTGCTTCTTTCTTCTATGCATTAGGATTTCATAAATATTGACGTGAGTATATGTATTTTATGCATGTTTAATTTAGTTGTTTGTTTTGTTTCAAACCCCCACTTTATGCCATAAGCTTTGGTGTGCACTAGATTAGATTTAATTTATTATTTATTATCATAGGTGAAATATCAAATCTTAAGACTCTTTTAGGGTTGTTGTATGGTTATGTTAGACTGTAGGATTTAGAACCCTACCTCACATGGTGTATTGTGACAAGTAATCCCCTAATCAGTTCTAGTAGATCTCCATATTGGTTATGCTCCCACTTAACAAATATATTCCAAATCAAAAGTGTAGGTATGATCTATTTTATTTGATCCTTGATCAATTTATAGACATGATGCATTTTTGATTGCATACATTCTAATGAAACCAATGTGAAACTAACCCTTGTAGGATTTATTTCACTTTCTTTTATTCTTTTTAGCATTATTTTTATCATATATTTTTCATATTAGATCAACTATGTTAATCTAATTTCTAACTTTTGCATGTAAGTTTTTAGGAATAGGCAACCAGATCGACTCAAATGACCTATTATAGGTTTCTATACTTCCAAACTTATAGTTAAAACTACCAGGTTGGCCTAGTCAACCCTATACACTTTTAGGCATCCAAATTTAGCTACTAGGTCAACCCAATTGACCCTATACATTCTAAGTACTTAGCATCAAGATTTTACAAATCTTGATCAACCCAATCGACCCAGTTAGCAGGTTTTATAAGCATATTCTAAGGTTCTTGACTAGAAATATTCATTCTTAGCATCTCTGATCCACCAAGGTTCTTTTCTATCTCTCTATCTCTTTATTTTGTATCTTTCTTTTCATAGTTTTTAGTCTTCAAAACTACTCCTGTACAGTCAACTAGATCAACCTTGTCAACCTAGTTCTATTTTCTATGTGCTATCTAAATAACTGGGTTGACCTTAACTGACCCTGTTCATTTTCAAACATTACTTCCATATTATAGGTTTGACCCTATCGACCCTATTCTATATTTTGTGCATATAGTGTCAACATTATACCTTATTTCAAGTTGGAATTAATCTCTATATGCTATTAATTTAGTTCACACCTTTCTTTTCTTGTTGCTTGCATTCTTAGAATACTTCACATATTCTAATTAGGGGGGTTTTAGTTAGATATTTAGTTTCACTATATCTATTTTATGCACACAACCAAATGACAAAATATAAACAATATTTTAACATTTGTCTACCCAAGGCCAACCTAATTGGATTTCATCACCAAAGGGGAAGCTGACTTGATACTCTAGTCAAGTATAAAGTGTGGTTAATGGTATATTCTAGATAATCACCTAACACCCTTATCACTATGGTGTATTAATTGAGGGGGTAGGCCCTAATACCAATATTATGTCATTGCCACTATAGTCCCTTTCAACCCAAACTACATGAAATCATCCTTATATTACTATCTAGTTCCTTGTTTACACCCAACTTTCCATCACATTTAAAATCATATTCTTAATAATCTAATAAACATATAAGCTTTACCAATATTTATCTCTTTAATTTCCAAGTTATTTTATTTCTCTTCGCTCAATTATGTATGCAAAAACATGCATTAGCCAATGTTAATACAAGGTTTTATATTTTGTGCCTCAATTGGATTGACCAACATTAATCCAATTGATTATTTGTTTCCATTTATTAGTTATTTACATTACTTATAAAATTTATATTGTTTTATTTTATAGTTAGTCACAAACTTTCTCATCTTTCCTATCTATTGTACTAGGTCAATCTAGTCGACCCTATACCTTTTATAGCCTTTGTTCATTGTACAAGATCAACCCAATCAACCTTGTACTATTTATATACCTTTTCCAGCATTTATTTCCTATACAAGATCAACCCAATTGACCTTTTACTATTTTTAGACCTTTTTAGTCCCTATTTGCTATACAGGATCAACCCAATCGACCCTATACTATTTTATATCACTTTTTGTTCTCATTATGTGGTTATCTAATCTTGTTTCATCATGATGACATATTTTTAGCCTTCCCTTAGTTTAGAACATTTCATAATCAAGTATTTGGATAATAACCTCGCTTATTTCATTACTTCAGATGAAACTATCCAATTTCTTTCTTCACCTTCTCCTAAACCACAACCAATCACCACACAATGTAATGTAGTTGAACTCATTCATCCTAATCCTCTTCCCAATACCAATTTTGGGAATTTTCCACCAACCAATCCCTCTCTTATCAACACTCTTACCTTTAAAACAAATGTTCATAATCCTCTTTTTACACCCATAAAAAGATCACGAAGTCTTATCAATTCCCAAATTAACATGGTTAAAACCACTCAAATTGATAATCTAGATGGTTGTTAATTATTCAAAACCTTGATGATAATACTATATACACTCTTCATAAGAATGGTGGATTTACCAAGATTTATTATTATCTTACCACACTTATGGAAACTAACACTAATGTTAGGAATCCTCCAACTATAAATAATCCTCCTCTCACCAACACTAACAATCATCTTACTAACAACACTAATACCCCACATTCAAACACACTTATTGATACAACTCAAATCCTTGCACAAGTCATACATCAAATGAACATCATGTAACAACCAATCAATCTTAAGTGATGAACATGCAAAAACATTTATGCAACATTATTAGTCAACCACCTCAAGTCATCATGTCTCAACCAAATCAAAATTTTGTCCCTCCTTCTCTTAGATATTCCAATGAGAATATCATCCCTAAACCTCCAATGAATAAAAATATGCTTCAACATATTCAAAATAATCCTTTAGCCCCATTTATTGCATCTATATATATATATTGGAAACATTTCTCCAACTATCACATATAATGGTAATAAGGATCCTACTATCTTTATTAAGTATTTTGGTAATCTCTATAAGGAATGGGTCCAAACTAACACCTTTTATACCACCAAACTCTTAGCTAAAACCTTTATTGGTGATGCACTTGAATGGTACAACCAAATTCCTAGACATTCCTTCTCACAACTAGAGGATTTAGTTAATGCTCTAGTGAAGTAATTCCAACATGATGACCTTCCTAAGAACTACCTTAGCCATTTCACCAATGCCAAACAACTTCCTAATGAATATGCTCATAATTTAATTAAACGATGGAAATCTCTCACTCATAAAGTGGACCATAACATGAATGATGTTACTCTTTTAAAACTATTTGTCATTTCTCTTAAACCTCCCCTTTAATACAAAGTTTGAATCTTTTCTCCTAAAACATTATAAGAAGCCTTAGACCAATTAAAAATGCAAGACTTTCTTATGAATCAATTTGAACCATCTCAAATAATTATTAATGTACATTTCCAATCATATTCTCATAACATTGATTCATCCAAGGCTCCCCAACCTCAAAATCGAGCATCTAATTCAACCAATTTTGACCCAACCCACCCTCCCTTGAGTCTAGACAAACTTAAGAATAAATTTCCACCTTCTAAACCCATGAGATTTGATCCTTCCAAAACCCCTCCAAAATAGTACAATCTTGATAAGTTTTGTTGGTAATATGTTAATATAGGTCATTCTCATGAGTATTGTTATGATCTTGACCATTTTCTTATTTATTACTTGATTGGTCCACATTTCAATCTTGATACTCTAACAAAACAATATTATCAAGATTATCTTCAAGCTTCTCAAATTCAATCTCAAGAACCTCAATCGCATCAACATCAACTACCTAATAAACAACAACAATTATACCATAATTATAACTCATCTACTAATTTTTTTAAAACCAAAGTTAATCTTTCTTCCTACACTAATAGGGAAAGGATAGCTAACATGACCAACTTTAAAAATATTGTGGCATTTATTGAACCTCAACCTCTTAGGACACATGAACCAAAATAGTACCTAGTTCAAATGTCTACTCCAATGCATATCATTCATGGTCCTCATTTACCTCCTTTACCTCATCATACCTCTCCTACACATCCTATGTCATATTGAACCTCCTAAAAATATAACAAACTAACACATTTACCTATCTCTAAATGCACCTACCAACCCAATGCAAATCATTTTAATGGTTTAATGTTACCTTACTCTAACTCACATGTTGGGGCATCTAGCAATGCCCATCCACACGTCTCTTCAAACTTTGGGGCATATAATGATGCCCATACTTACATAAAATTACCCTTTAGGGCATCTTGTGATGCCCACTCTTATTCTACAATACATAATAACAAATAAATCTAGCTTCAAGAAACCTTCTGAGACTTATAGACTTGTATTTCACATGCTCATCTTTGATACAGATGTTAGCATAGATCTTACTTGTTATTTTTGTCTCATCTTTATTTGTTTTTGTGAACTTTATTTCCTTTAATTTCATTTTAATAGCATCATTATTTCCTTTATATTCTTTGGTTTTCTTACACATTACATTTGGCATTTGTTTTCACATTGGTTCTTATGTCTTTCTTTTATTTTTGTCTTTTTTATGTTATTATTTTCCTTCATAGCTTTATGATTATTTTTTTACCTTATTTATAATTCACCCCCATGGGTTTCCATTTTGTGATTTGGTAGTATAAGACCATGGATAGTACCTAACCCTCCTCAAAAAATACCACCTTTGCTTATTTTTTCATTTTATTATTTCACATTTTGCTTTTCGGCACCCTTGTGGGTTTCTATTTTATGAGTTACAGTATAAGACTATGGATAAGAACCAACCCTCCTCATAAATTTACCATCTTGTCATTCATTTTTTAGAAAATACTTTTTATCCTTGTTCTCAACTTTAGTTTTTGCTTCTTTTGTTATATAAAATTTTCATAACAATCTATGTTAGCATGTTTTTCCTTAATTTACCTCATTCTTATGATAAGGAATGACACTTTACTATAATTGTATCTCTTTTTTCCCTTTGTCACATTTTTTTCAATTTGAAGTAATTCAAGTTGTTCCATGTGTCACTCCTCTTGATTTCCCCTTTCTTTCACTCCACATCAGATAAAACAAGGTCAAAGTCAAGATAACACTTTTATTTCACCTAAATTTATGAGGCTCTTAGACCCCATGCTCTTTGAATCTCTCTCTCTCTCTCTCTCTTAGAAAAAAATTCACAAGTATTCAAATGAAAGTCATATTTAACACCTACTATGTCCTTAACCTTTGGCATGTATTTAGATATACATGATCGGCTTGTGGCTTACATACCTCTTTTATATTCTTGTTACATTTCTCTATGTTCTTAGTTAGATTGGAATATGGAATAACCATGTCTAAGTAGAGTATATATAGGAGGTATTGGTTAGTCTTTGATCATCATTTTAAGTATTATGTTATTAGTGCATTATTATGGAGGTTCCCAACTTGAAATGGCTTTGTTATATTATATAGTATTTTGCTTTATTGTTAATTATTATTATGTGATCTCTCATATTTAATTTTTTAGTGTGATATAAAATCATTATGTGTAAACATATAAGTAATTTAATTACAAGTGGTATCAGAGCTTTGATTTGGGTAAGCTTTTTGTGGTTTTATTTTTTTGGATTGGGCAAGGCGTGACTTATGTGAGGGGAAGGATAAAAAAAAACATAACCTATAATCTGGGAAGAATCAATTTTTTTCTATCAATGCAATATTATTTGAAATGCTTTAAAAAAAACAATTTAAAAAAAATTCTAGAAATTGTTTTTTTTGCCTTGCACATTTGCAGTCATTGGATTCGTCTCGATGAAATGATCGCAATGGTAAATTCTTTTGATACACTTTTTTGTGCCAAAATTCTTTACCCTAGTGTACAAAGGTAGTCATTAGATTCATCTTGGTGAGGTGATCATAATGGTACCATCCCCTGATACACTTTTTTTGGGGAAAAAACCCTCCTAGGGTTTGTATATAGTTGGTCCTTCTACACAAGGATGAAAAGGGGGGTAAGAAAATCCTAAGACTCTTAATGATGAAATGGAATCTAGGAGTTTAGATCCATTGATTTCTCAACTTCAAGCTAACATAAAAGGCTTGGTTCATCATGATGACTTTTTTGTAATATAAACTAATGTTTTAAGGATGTGTCGAGAGATTAGTGGGGTTCACAATCAATTGAATCAGATCACTACTTCATTGACTACTCTTTCATCTTAGTTACAGTTAAACACCCCTCCACTTTAGCATTGAGGTCTTCCTCCTCTCAACACTAACAACATGAATTCTAGTATGAAACTGATGTTTCCCAAAGTGGACATGCATAAGTTTGATGGTAAGGATAATCTCACTTGGATTACCCAACTTGAGGATTTATTTGATCTACCTCAAACACCTAGTTCTTAGAAGGTGATCATGGCATATTTATATCTAGAACCTAAGCAATTCATTTGGTATCACTAGTTATGTGATTAAAAGAAAAATAATGGTGTTCTTGTTACATGGTTTAGTTTCACTAATGAGTTATTATATCTTTATCAAAATAATTTATCTAAGAACTAATTTAGCTAGTTATCCAAATTACAACAAATGGGAACTATGAATGATTATATTCATCAGTTTCAAAATCTATCCTTATGGGTGGAGGACATCACTAAGGAAAATTTGATTGATCTATTTTTGGGTGGTCTCAAAGATAGAATCCAATTGGAGGTTCAAATTTTTAACCCAACATTTGTATCATAAACTATCCCATGAGCACGCATGGAAAAAGAAAAAGAGATGGTCAAATGAAAAAAATTTACTACTAGTTGTGATCTCACCTTTCTAGCACTGTCATATCCTCAACCCACCAGAATGAAACCTCAACAAATTGAGGAGAAGTAATCCAAGGGGTTGTGTTATGGTTACAATATAAAATGGAGCAAAGACCATTATTGTTCTAAAAATAAGTTGTTTTACATCAAAGGTGCCAATGAGGACGATGATGATAAGGAGGAACTTGGTGAGGATGAAGAAGGTGATGAGTAGGAATCTAAAGACTCTTAGCCTACTATTTCCTATCATTCCCTTTTAGGTATTAGTACTCCCTAGAATCTTAAGGTGGTGGGCTTCCTAAAAAAATAAAAGGTCACTATTCTGATTATTTTTGGGAGCACACACAACTTTATCAATAATAAGCTAGCTGCTCACTTGAACTATTTCATTTATCTCACTCTATAATTTTAGGTCATGATTATAGATGGTGGTACTATTAGATACTTAAGAAAATTCCATAGTATTAAGCTATCCATGGGAGACTACTTGTTGGATTCTCCTATGTTTGTTATTCCTATGGGGGGAGCTAACATTGTTTTGGGAGTATAGTGGCTCACCATTTTGGGCACTGTTGAGATGAATTTCTAGGAATTATTCATGTAATTTCATTATGAGGGAAGGAAATTTGAGCTAAGGGGATTAAGGAATATATATACATAACTTGTTAGCTCCCATCATATGACAAAGATTCTATGAAATGGTGATGAAAGATTTGTAGCTCGCTTGTTTTCGATAAAAGTTCATCAAACGTAGCCATCTACACCTCCTGATCTAGAACAAGTGATTGATGCCCATTCAATTATTTTTGGTGACATGCCAAAATGATTTCCACATAGATGCATGCATGATCATGTTATAAAATTTATTCTTAGTAATACACCGCCCAACATTAGGCCATACAGGTATCCCTATGCTAAAAAAGTGAAATTGAAAAGATGGTACAAGAAATGTTGGATGCAAGAATCATTCATCATAGTCAAATCAAATAATCTTCACCAATTTTAATGGTTTAAAATAAATATGACACTTTGAGGATGTGTCCTAACTACAAGGAAATCAATGAGTACACTATGAAATATAAGTTTCCTATTCCTATAATTGATGATTTACTAGATGAATTAAATGGTGTTCTTTATTTTACCAAGTTAGATCTGCATTCTAGGTATCATGAAATCTAGATCCATGATGAAGATAGACCCAAAACTACTTTTATGACTCATGAGGGCCATTATTAGTTTTTGGTTATGCCTTTTGGGCTAACAAATTCACCATCTACCTTTCAGATTTTGATGAAAACTATTTTTTGGGCATTTTTGAGGAAATTTGTTTAGGTATTTTTTTATGATATCCTCATTTACAATAAAAATTTGGAAGACCATTTACACCATGTGAAATAGGTACTCTTACTTTTGGAACAACATCAATTATATGTCAAACCTTCCAAATGTACTTTTGGAGCTTATGAGGTTGAGTATTTGGGACATCTGGTTTCACATATAGGAGTAAAAGTGGATCCTAAAAAAATTTAAGAAATGATGGACTGGATGATTCCTAAAACACTCAAGTAACTAAGGGAATTTCTAAGGGTCACTGGTTACTATCACATCTTTGTCAAAAATTAAGGTAGCATTGTATCCCTACTAACATCTTTGTTAAAGAAAGACTCCTTTAAGTGGATTGATACAGTGACCAAGGCATTTGAACAATTGAAATTGGTGATGTGCACGACTCCAATGTTGGCTACTCCTAATTTTTATAAGATTTTTGTGGTTGAATGTGATGCATCTAGGTATGGTTTGGGTGTTGTACTCATTCAATAAGGCAAACCATTTGCATTTGAAAGTCATCAATTGAAGTGTAAAAATCAACACAAGCCCATTTATGAGAAGGAAATGATGGCCATTTTACATACAGTCAAATAATGGAGGCCTTATTTGATGGGTCATCACTTTCAAGTAAAGACTGATCATGATAGTCTCAATTTTTCTTAAAATAAAGGTTATCATTTGAAGAACAACATAAATGGGTAACTAAGATGTTAGGATATGATTTTTAAATAGTTTATAATAAAGGCAAGGATAATGTAGTGGCAGATGCGCTATCTAGGAAGGATGAATTAGTTGAGGCCTTGCTATATACTATGACCATTCTAAAGGTAGTTTGGCTAGAGGAATCATTATTAGAACAGGACAAGGATAGTTCTACCCATGATTTGATTTAGAATCTTCAGCAAGGTTTGGGTGGATTTGAAAAATTCACATGGAAGGGTGATGCATTATGGTATGAAGACAAATTATACCTATGTAAGAATTATCTTATTAAACAAAAAATCCTTTAAGAACTTCATGCAACTTCAATTGGGGGTCATTCATGATTTTTGAAAACCTATCATAGAATTAAGTAGGATGGTGTTATAATATTTTTGTTCATAGATCTTCAAAATTTTCTCCTTTTCTGGCACTATATGGATACCACCTACCATCCATCACTTCAACCTTGAATGTCCACTCTAAGGTTCATGCAGTTGAAGAACATATTCACCATCAATAAGAGGTCCTTGCTAGTTTGTCTAAAAAATTAGTCATGGCCCAAAATCACATGAAACAATAGGCATATCAACATAAGAGTGAGAGGCACTTTGACATTGGTGATTGGGTTTTTGTTTGCTTACATCCATATAATCAGATGTCCTTGAAGCAATAGAAAAAGGATAACAAGTTGTCCCCTAAGTATTATGGGCCTCATTAGATCTTTTTAAAAATTGGTAGTGTGGCCTACAAGTTAGATTTTCCTTCTTCCACTTGCATACATCTAATATTTCATGTATCATGCCTAAATAAAGTCATTAGACATAAAGTGGCTACCCAAACTAAGTTAGTGGAATTAGATAAGGAATGAAGAGTTGTTATTGATCATGAGGTGATCCTTCAAATGTGCACTAAGTATTTATAGTCTTGAGTGATTAAGGATTACTTGATCAAATGGAAGAATTTGCCTTGTGAAGATGCTACTTGGGAAGATGAATCTTTTGTGTAGAAACATCCAAAGTTGACTCAACATTGAGGATAACATTGTTTTGAAGTGGAGGGGCATGATATGCCATTAAAATTTAGTGTGTCTTGGGATATGTGTGGCCAACTTGTGGCTTACATACCTATTTTATATTCTTGTTACATTTTTCTATGTTCTTAGTTAGGTTGGCCTATGGAATAACCATGTCTAAGTAGACTCTATATAAGAGGTAGTGTTTAGTCTTTGATCATCATGTTAAGTATTTTTCTATTAGTGAATTGTTGTGAAGGTTTCTCCCTTGAAGTAGATTTTATATATTATTTAGTATTCTACTCTAGTATCAATTATTACTGTGTGATCTCTCATATTTGCTTATTTAGTGCGATATAAAATCATTTTGTGTGAACATCTAGGTAATTTCATTCTAGCACCCATGTCTAGTTTTATAAATCCTTATATAAGAGGAATAGAAAAATCCATCAATAAATTTGAAATCCAAATCATTTGAATCAAAAGGAAATGATATTCAAAAGGCAACACACAAATCTCAAAAGTCAAATCATACCAAAAGACATGATTATAAGCACATCTCCTATCTCAAATCAAACCTCAAACTCTATAGTTGGCCTCACATAGAGCTAAGGTCCTTTGGGGTGTAGTGGGTTATTTAATTAGAATAGGGTAATTCAACAAACTCTATGGTTCTACTTACTTTCTCACACAAGTACCCAATCTTCATAGTAGACTAACAACTCTATAAGGGGTCCTGAGGAATGGGGAACATGTTGTGGGAAGGTAGGTCCATTTTAATTTCTATGCATATAGCCTTCATGGTATAATATTTATACTTCATTTATTTATATAAGACTTGTGTGTCTAAGGGAAGTTCTTCATAGTCCTTAATGTCTAAAGTCCTCTTGTTTTGACAAACCTAATTTGAGTGTCTTGACTTTGATAAAGAGTTCCTCTACCTTAGTTTTTCCTTGATTCTCCCCTCCACCCATTTCATTTCACCCTTGATAGGTAAATGGTGATTCCAGATCTATTTTCCCTCTTCTATTATTCCTTCTTCTTCACTTCTTAAAAACATGATAGCATTACTTTGTTTCAATCTTATGTATTCTTAGAGCAAAACAACATGTTTGAGTAACTATGGATTACACCCTTACATCATTTATTTACCATACCATCTTATTGTCACACTAGTCATGTCATTTGGTGGTTGTGATTCTTACATTATATCTTTAAACAAGTGCTAAGTTTGAGTTTTTATCCTTAGAGATTTTGATTTTCATTTATCCATCATTTTCTTGTTTTATTTTTGTGGACTTCACTTATCTTATATATGAAATTTAACATTATTACATGTTTCTATTTATGTATGCCTTCTTCATGTTTGTCTCACATATTAAATTACATTTCATTTTTAGTATTTCATGTTTTTCTTTTTGCCTATCTTATATGAGCTTACTTTTCCCTTTCTTACATATCTTTGTTCAAGTTTTCTTGCATTGATATTTCATTTGTCATTCATTTTTTACATGCTTCCCAACATGATTTAAGCATGTTCTACATTCCTTTTTTCCATTTATGTTTTACATACTTTTCAACATGATTTACTATGTTTTCCAATCATTTGTCATTTTTTTCCTATCATTTGTCATTCATTTACCACCATTTTGTCATTCATTTACCTTAAATATTTTAATCTTGACTTAACAAACTAAGTTAACCCTTTACTTTTTCCCTTCTTAGTACTAAGTCGAAAGAGTGGATTTTTCTATTAAGTTGACAGTCATGTACTAATTTAGCAGTCTAAAAAACAGACTAGATTGACACATACCTCCTAGGCTGACAATGTGGATTTTAGAAAAAAATTAGCCTACTAGGTCAACTGGGTTGACCTAGTTATTTCTACCTAGTTATTACTTTGATTCTTTATTTTACCTATATATTTATTTCTACTCATCCATTTTATTAACCATAAAATGTGTTGGATTCGTGATGATGTAGAGAATATTTTCACTATCATATGCCTATATTCCAAATTTTTTGATTTTTTGATATATTTGCATTGACTTCTATAGGTTCACCTAATGTTCTTCACATTGGATGCCTTCAATTTCTCTTGTAGTCTACTTATTTATCTAAAACTATAAGGTAAGTTAAGATATGTTTTTTAAAATTCAATCCTTTCATTTATATTATTTTTTGCTTATTACACTTTACTTAGCATCAGTGTTGTGTGTTATCTTTTTCTATTTATTGAAGTACCATCCCATGTTTCAATTATGTGACATGTGATGAGCTTCAAGTGGGGAATATGTATACACATAATATTTTCAAACTTTTACTAATTACTGACACTTTGTATCTTGGAAGAACTTGCCAAGTCTTAATCTCTCTTAGTGCATACCTTAAGGGGTGGACTGGGAAAGGGGTGGGAAGACCATTGGTTCTTCATAAAATTGTTGTCCCTTTTTACCACTTCCCATCTACACACTTGTCTCCTAAAAACATTAACCCTAAGCTTATTTTTCTCATCCTTACCCATTTCAGTCATTTTCCTCTTTTTGTCCTCCTTTTCTTTCCTAAATTCCCTTTTGGACTATTGGCTGTACTAGATTGACCATGGTCAACCCTATATAGTTTATGGGTATTTTTAACTTTTTGGGTTTGTTAGACATTCATCTAACCTATCTTATACCTAGTGAATTGTCTTCATAAACATATAGGGACAACCATGGCTGACCCTATACAACAAATATTTTTGAAAGGATTTAATGTAATATCCACCTATAAATACAAGTTAATTTCCAACCATCTGTAAAGAAGAGACGCGAAGAAGAATAAGTGTGAATTAACAAATTCCTATTGACCATTCTACAAAGTAGAATAATTATGAACTAGAAACAAGAGACAAAAATGATTTGCCCAAAGGATTTTATAATCATGCTAAAATAAGGCTAGACTTATAAATACCAAACAATAATAAGAATTTGAAAGCAAACTAAATTAAAGTAATTGAATTAGATGACACTCAATAATTGTCTCACATAAATCTCAAAGTTTAACTCAAGAAAATTATTAAAATAAAGAGCTAGGACACTCAAAATAATTTGCATAATAACTTCAAACAAAGGACATGGAAATAATGTGGCTCAAAAGGATGCTCTAAACAAGGCACAAAGTAAACACCAAGTGATAGGTCTAGGCAAGGGATATTTAGATCAAATATGAAACCAACCCAAGTAACATAATTTAAACATAAAAGGTGGACAACCTAAGCCCAAATTATATGAGGATTTGGTGTGAACCTAATTAGTTTAGGATTTTTACTTTGAAATTTTGAGTGTTATATTTTATTAAAAACGAATCAAATGTTCTAAGGCAAAAGGTTGGACTAAAATGGGTAGCGTAACCATGCATTTGAAATAAGAGGGGTATAATTTTTTTTCAAAACTTGGTTTCAAAAGAGATAAGAGATGGGAATAAATATGATAGTATAATGATGCACTTTTAAACAAATGACATTGAAAATGATTTTAGACTATTATATCCAAGATAAAGTTAAAAATGAAATGAGCAACGTAACCATGCCCTGTGTAAACAATAGACACACAAATAGTTTTTAAACAAACTTCCATGGCACAAAGTATGACATAGATGGATAAAGTAACAAATCTTAGGCCAAAGGGGTGTACAAGACAATTCAGATATTTTTGGACTTATTTTGATGTGTTCTTGACAAATAAAATAGTTTTGAATAAAAATAATGCAAGTAAAAAGGAAAAGACTCAAAAACACCTAAGTGTATCATCCTAATCCTAAAAACTAACAAGGTGGATTTGTAGTTTAAAATTATGTCTATATACTTCTTGAGAGGAAGTAACTATTAATCCAAAAATTTAAATGTGCATGAAAATTACGGTTCTTAGGCCCCTTTTTCTCTCAAGAATTTACATGATGACATGAAACTTCACGCTACTCAGCTTGCATTGATAGTATATCTATGGTAAGTGGGGTTGTCTAAAAAATATCAAGTTTCATTACATTATAAATGGTCCCATATGTGTTGTGAACACTAGGGAAAAACACATCATTTATATACACAATAATTGACTTATTGTTAAAATGTCTTATCCTTTTCATAACCACTACATCCAACAATTGATTAGTGTAGTGTGATGTCTGAGTTAAACTTACATTTTGAGGTAGTGTCTTATTAATTGAGCTTGTTTAACCACTCAAACAATCACACCAATAACTTAATCTCAATTTTTATAACCCTATCATGGAGTGGGTTGAACTAATTTTGGAAGATGAATTCCTAGGTCAATGCTTTCCTAGAGAACTCATGGGGAAGCTATGAACTCCTACCCACAAGCCAAAATGTAAAAATTAAAAAAATTGTATGACTTTAAGGTTGTTTTGGGATCACTCAAATCACTTATATTTTTAGGAGTGCCCTAGAGACTTTCCTTCCATGCTTTAGAAAAAGTGACAAAAGCAATAAGTGAAGCATTTTTTATCACCCCAGTTCCTTAAAGTGGATGGGGACAGAAAGCATACATGCTACACTTGGTTTGAAAAACAAACACAACCACAATAAAAAAATAAAATATATTATGATCACTTAACTAAATTTTGAGTTAATTTTTATAGAACCAAGTGAAATATGATGTGAAGTTTAACCCCTTGGCATTATTTTTGATAATTGTAAATTTTTTAATAATAGCTAAGAGATAAAAACAACTAAGTACATTTTAAGCACCAAATACAAAGTGTGTAATATTTAATCATGCTTAAACTTTTCTCCTTCCACCTCAAGACCTACAAAATTTTAGTGGGTTTGATTGATTAGAATCCTAAAATCAAGTGAGAAAATAGCATTTTAAATTTATCTCTTGGGTGTTTGATTTCTCTCAGATACCAATCATCATTAATCCACATAGATTGATTTTGATTATAGAAATCAACATCGATTAAGGTAGATCATTGATGGTAAAACACATAAAAATAAACATTGTTTTGATGGAAAAATGATTAATAAATGAGATTAAAACCCAAACATCTCATGGATTATGAAATAAATGGGTTATAAAAATAATATGTATATCATCAAAAATAAAATATAGCAAAGAAAAATCAAGTAAAATAATCATCAAACATTTTCCCTTCCTTGTTCTATTTTTTACACAAAGATCATGGTTGATTCTTGTAATAAATGTCGATATAAAAAATTGGCATCAATCCTTACACCCTGTGACTTCATAAAAAAAATGTAAAAAACAAAGTTAAAACTTGAAACTTGAAGATTTATTTGCATCTATTATAAAAACTAAAATGAGGATATCAATATCCTTGGCCATATAGGATATGTGGTTCCACCAGGCATGACATTTATGTATCTTATGAGTTTGAAGAGGAAATAAACATGTATATTAGTCTCTTGTTAGTTCAAAATAATAAAACATAATAACAACAATGTACTAAGACTAAACCCTCTTGCCTAAACATGAAGGGGGAACATAAAACAATAAGAAAAGTACAAAAAGAGATGAGGACAATACAAATTCTTACCTCCATTGTCACAAATGGTGCTTATTTATTGGCATAAAAATGTTCACGCTCAGCTTATGACAATTGTAGTCTCCTAGTAATGCTCATCCATTGAGGTAGCATCTATCCAATGTCACTTGTATATTACTATTTAATTTTAACATAATTTTGGCCTAATAATTTTACTCTTAAAGACTTCAATAATTTATTTATGTAGAATAACCTTACACATAAAATCTTATGGATCAATGGTGTGGGAACTTGTATTTATAGCTTAGAGAACTAACTATAACCATGGGTAATTTAGGTTAAATTCTAACTTATATTGATTCAAAAATTAACCTTGGTTAGGTCAATCTAAATATAGGAGGGTTAAAGACAATCATGAAATCTTGACACCTCTATTTATGATATTTGTGAGCATGACATCTCAATTTAGATTTTTTTGAGATTTGAGTCATATTTTTGAATATTTATGAGATATCAAATTACTGTATTAGCTCATTTGAATATGACTTCATTTTTAGCACATATTTCTTCTTAGTAAATGAAATTCACTAATTTGATTTAGATTTTATGCTTATGTAAGTTAATTAAGATTTTTAATATAATTAATCTTGCTTAGTGCTTTTCAAATTTTTTGATAATTGATTTGAATGTCATGATTTAATAGATTAACATGTCAAAAGTGCCAAATTACTAGGTTGTAAATTGAATAGGGTTATAGCTAAACTATGTTAGTGATGCATACAGAGTAATATACCATTTAAGCTAGCCTCATCATATTTTTGGTCAATTAAATCCATTACATAGATAATTTTGGAAAATTCAAGTGATTTTTAGGCTTAAAATGTGTCATTTTATAAAAATTGAATTGAATGCATGCTTAAGAATGAAAGTGGCCAAATTTAGGTGTCTACAAATGGTATTTTATTACCTTATCCAATATTATATTTAATAAGTTACATAAGTTTTATATCTATCTTAGTTTTTTGTATATAGTATTTGATGTGATATGATTGTGAATACATTCTTAATGATGTCTTATTTTAGTTCATATAGAGCCCAAAAAAATTTATCATCATGATTTGGTGACTTATAAAAATTATAGCACAAACTCTATGGTCTTTGAATGTACTATTTTAGTAGATGACATTTTGATGTCGCATGTACACTACCCTAAATATATCACAAAATTATATTTTTAAATTAGGAAAATCATTCATATGATGCCCTTTTTTACCATATTACATACACCACAGGCTTAACCTAGGTTTTTACTTTCATGAAGCTCATCCATTATTATAAAAAAATAAGTATTTTTGTCTTAATTTTAGTGTTAATTGATGGAACATCTCCATAACCCTTAATTTAATCTACTTTGAGTGGAAATTCTCATGCATCAGCGTTAGTAAGGAACTATGACTATGCAATGTCAAACCTAATACTTGATCTTATTCCCTCCACAAACCAAAATAATTTATCTTTATCCTCTAAAATGAAGTTAAATTTTTTCATTACATTAAATAATCTATGATCTTAATCCTAGACTGATTCTCCACTTCTTTGTCAAATATGTTTAAGATCCTAAATGGTCTGGTTGGCACAATTATTTATTTTTAATTATGTGATTAATTATTCCTTAACCTATTTAAGACTTAGGTAAGGAACATATATTTTGTATATGAATTCCAAAGCTTAGCTGATTAAGGCCCTGATGAGCTCCCACTTTTTCATATTATTAGTGATCACTCCCTTAACTTGTCATTTCATGTCACAAGTTAACAAATAATGCTCAAGTTTAAAATATCCATCATATGATGTCAAAGTAATGAATATTCTTACATTAAAAGATATGTTTGGTGTAATTTTAACTAATATTAATGGATTTTGAAAACTAGTCTTTATTTGTGTTTTAAAACTTGTTACAAAATAAAACTAAGCCTATTATAACTTATTGTCTATTATTTTCTAGTTTTCTATGCTAAGTTTACCAAATTTATCTATAAAAAAATCAAAATAGTTTCCACTTATCCTATACTTTTCACTTTGTTTTCTTATTTATGATGATAAAATGGGCTCAATGGATGGGTGCTCAAGAAATGAATTATCCATGTTTTCAAATTAGTCTTTATGTGACCTTGAACCTATGATAATCCTACATTTTTTATTATTTTCCTCCAAATAATATTTTTACCTAGTCCAAATAATATCCTTCATTATAACTAAAATATACCACTATCATCTACTTTCTCTACTACTATACTTTTCTATTTATCCTTGATTTTCTCTATGTCACCTATATCCCCATATCTATCCTCTTGTTTCTCAATCCCTTTCATTCTTTACTATGTATGATCTCCAAATTCTCTAATTTTTTAAAATTATGTAGCCTCTTTCTACCAACCTCTCTTCTACAACCCCTAGTTTACTATTGCTCCTATTCATAATTACATTTCAATTATCCTATTTATTTTACCTTTTGTGTTATCACAACTCTCTTTCCAATAAAAAATCTTTTCACTATGCTTCTCTATGTCCTCCATATTATGGGTTCAAGTTCAAGTTATTTCATTTGAATCTTCATCAATCACTCATACCTTACATGCACCCCCATATCGCCTGAAGTAACTACTCCATGTTGATAGGGGTAGGCACCTTAGCCTTTTTAACAACCAACATCTCGATAAGAGTAGGTAGTCACTAAATAAATTTTCCTTGGATGCCTCTCAAAAACAAGTCCTATGTATATTCAAAAGCTAGATATCCTTGTATAATAAATTCTTTAATATATTTTTTAATGGTAGTTTTTTTCTAATGATCTATCACATGAGTCTGATAGGTATCTAATATTCATATGTTTTCTACTCTTTCTTCTATCCAAACTAGAAATTATGTCATTATCAGTTGAGAACAATAGTATTCTAATTTTGATAACCACATAACTAATATTTTGAACAATTCACACCAAAAAATTTCATATATTTTACCATAAATGTGCTCGTGAATAAATTCTTATGCATATTATTCTTACTTATTCCTCTATGAAATTATGAATTCATTCATCAATCCATCTCTCCAAATCTCTCTATTTCGATAGCCATTTTAAAATGTTTTACGGTTCCATGCTCACTACACCATTAATATCAAAGGTCCTAAAAACCCATCATAACATGTTGTTACAAGGATAATTATATAAATCCAAAATAAAATCAAAATTAAGACATGATCACATATTTTAAAAAAGTTATTCTTTAGTTAAATATGGTGTATTTATGCAAAAAAACATATTATTAATAGATATAGAGCATTTACTATTATTCTACATGATTAAAAAAATTTAGACAAATAAAGCATTCACTATGCAGAAAATAATGGTAAAATACATTCATGAAAAACCATTATAGAAACTTATATAAATTGCTATCAATAAAAAAAAATTACAATATAACTACATGTTAAATATAAAGATTTTACAAGGCACTATCACTTCATATTCTAGCCTTTCACTATAAAAAAGAAATAATCTTCACATTCTAAGGAATTTTGACATGTTTTCAAGTGCCCATTATGTACAAAAATAGATAAAAAAGATAAAATAGTGCAAGTCACACATGTGTCTACTAATTACACTCTATGGTTTTGTATCCCTACCTACTACCAATATTGTTTCTTGGTGTTATAAAAAATGTCATGTTTCACACTCATACCTTGTGATAATAATTTTGTATTAAAATGTTAATGGAATATGCTATGTATTGAACATAAAGAGAAATGACACATGAAAATATGCTTGTAGGTCCTAATTTTATTTTTTCGCATTATTTTTGGTTTTTTTGTACTTTTAAAAATATATGAATGTTTTTATATTTTTTACACATTTGAAAAGGTAAAATATGCATAAGTGAATGTTGAAAAATATCTGAGAAATAATGTAAACAACAAGATTTTGAAAATTGAAGGGGGAGACTCAAATAACCCTCAACAAGGTACTGAAATAAAGAATGGAATGAAAAAAGGAAATTGAAATGACCCAAATTAGATGTATATGTAATGCAATAAATATGGTAAATATGGCCATGCAAACTCTTGAAAAAGTAGATAGTTAAAAATACAAAGGAGATCTAGAGTATGTATATATGTGTAATAATGAACAAAAGAGTTGTGATGAAATATTTGCATTGAAAGGTTATTAAGATAATTGTTTTGTATTGTTTAAATTAGGTGACACAAAAAAGTGATCAATTTCCATAGAATGAAATATAAATCCAAGGGATAAAATACACATTTGGATAAGCTGTATAAGAATAAACAATAAAATTAAAGAGAAAATAAATTATCTATAAGTACATACTATGCAAGAAATTTAATCAATGTCATTTGACAAAATAGGAGGTTGGTAGGGAATGATAGAATGCATCCAAAAAATGATCTCCTTAATAAAATGCTAATATTTGTATCCAACTCTTTGATAAATAGGAATAAGCTCATGTGCAAGAGAAGTGCCAAGTGTAGAAGCTTTTGAATCTGTAGAAGAACCATGTGTTGTAAAGTAACCCTATGAAGCAATAATCATATATATATATATATATATATATATATATATATATATATATATATATATATATATATATATATATATATGTAAACCTTTATCCTTATGAATGAGAGGAGATGATGTAATAACCTATACCTATATATCCATTTGAATAACATGTGATATAGTATTAGATAAAGAACTTGTGCTATGTGCCAATTTCTAGGTTGTAGTAGATGTCTTACTGTCTCTATCCAAGTGATCATTCTCATGTGTAACCATATTATGCTCAAGAACAGATGCAGAAACTATAATATACTTATGATTATAAATGTTTGAAGAAAATAAAATTTGATCATTCTTATAAATAGGTGAAAAATATTTTTGGAATATGTATATGTGGTTGTAAATCATGATCTTGAATAGTTGTATAAACTAATTCATTAGCAATTTTCTCAATAAATGTTCCAACCAACTTTTATGGAGTAAGATTATGTGTTTTTTATTCCATCAGATAATCATATGTAATTCTTAAACTTTTAATCACTTGATTATCATGAATACTTTAGACATTTGTGAACTATAGAATGAACTTCTCTGATTTTATATAACCATGGCCTATATAATAACATAACAAAGACACTCATGCTTGGTAACACTAATAAAGGAGTGGTAAATATGATAGGTCCCACTTATATAGTAAATATGATATGTCCAAGAGTATCTTGTGTATGACCATCAAATGTTTTCACAACTCTATATGTGTGATGTATATCCTACTCTATATACCCAAGAAAAAGTATATGTGTTATGGTGAACACATTTTCATTGGATCCAATATATATCACAACATTATGGATTGGTTGTATGCCAACATATGATCTAATGAATAATACATGTCTATTAAATTCATCATCAATAATTTTAGAATAATAAAATGTAATAAATAGGCATAATTCTAGATTACTTGTAATTATACCAATGATGATATGAATTAGATGTACATATAAATATGGATGAGGATGAACACTATATGCATAATGTAATTCAAAAATTTTCTTGTTATCTTGTGTTTCATGATTGGGAAAATATTATTTATACATTTTCAGCTCTACATTCTCATTTTCTTGTGGCTTAGCCTTTTAATTAGGTTTACCAATGTAAATAATGTTCTTATCAATGAGGTCTTGAATTTTTTTCTTGATATTCATAAATATATTAGTGGAATGCCCAACACATATATGATAGTCAAAAATATGTTTCCATCAAAGCTTATTGATTGAGGTCTAGATAAATATATTTCAAGTGGTGGAGGAAGTGGAATAACATGACATTCAAGGAAATTTTGTAGTATCACATGAGGAGTTGAAGGTAACCTTGATGATTATCTTGTTGCTAGAGCTTGTAGTTGAATATTTTGTGGTTGTTGTGATATAACATTGATTTAAACTTTAACCACATTTTTTATTTCATTAATTTTGCTCTTGTAATTTATCTTTCTTTGAAACTTGATATTTGAAGTAGGATATTTGTAATTTATCTTTAAATGTAATTATTTTGAACTCATGTTATTTAACTATATTTCAAAGTTCATCAAAGGATTTGAACTTATAATAGATGATATGATATTGAAGAGGAGTAAGTAACCTTTGAGTGAAATTTTTTTGAAGCTAAAATCAACCATTTGATTTCTAATTTTATCTAGGATGTTCTTGTATCTTAGAACATACTCACTAATTATCTCAATTGGACCTTGTTTTAGATTTTAAATTTGAGCATATGATAATTTCTCACCAATATTAATAAAAAATTGTGACAAAAACTAATTTTACAAAGGATTACAAGTTTTAATTGATTGGAGAGGAATATAACAGAACCATATAATATCATAGTATTTATGACTTCATGAAAAGAGATTTGTCAACAATTTGTCATTATCCTTGTAATATAGACAAGTTACATGGAAGGTATGCAAAAGTTGTTCAAGATCAATTTTTCATTCATAAATAGGAAAATTAGGAGCCACAAAGCCAATTAGAAGAGGATAAGACACAATTTAAGGAGTTAAAGGGTTATGAAGTAAGGTATTATAATGTAAGGAAGGGATATCATGAGAAATGGTTTGATCAATATTAGTCATCTTGGTTTGTAAGATAAGAAGGTCTTGATCAATAAAAATAATGGTTATAGTAATGGGAGGGGTATAGGTATCATGAGTAGTAATATGCATGGATAATTTATGGAAAACAAGATATGTTATTAAGTTAATATCTAAAGTGGTATAAATGAATAAGGATGTAGAGATAGGGATATATGCAATGGCAGAAGTAAAAACATTGGAAGGACTAGCAGAAGCTGATTCTTGAGTTCATCTTGAGTAACATATAGAAATGAATTATTATTTTCTAGATGGGCCCAAGTATAATCCAAAATTTTAGTATGATTGGCTTAGGTATCAAGTTTGAAAACAAGGGCAATGATGTGTTCATCAAGAGGATGAGGGGTGAACACTAATACATCTTGTGAGGATAAATTTTTAACATAAGATTTTTCTTAATCCTAAGTCATTAAAGATTTTAAAAAAGATATATGAATAAGAGGATGATAAAATAAATAATAATAATCATTTTAATCAAGAGAAAGATGTAAGTCAAGAAAGATAAATTATTGATTACTTTATATTTGACCCAAGAAAATATAATAAATAATATGTTGAAAATAAATATAATATGATACAATGAACTTCATGATGATACATAATACATAATAGAAACATGCATATGCTAAACCCATGATGAATATAAAAATTAACTAAGATAATTTACTATCTATGAAGAAAAAATAAGTTAAAATCAAGGATAGATGGTAATCTAGGTAAGGGTTTGAATTATTTGTAATCTCTCAGATATATTTACTTGTTTATTGATTAGTGTCAGCTTAATATTTTAGATAACTAAGTACATAGGTAAAACCATGCCTATAGCCCAATATCCCCTATTTCAAGGATAATCTGAGAGTAACTTCCCTAAGTGACAAAATCATTGCAAGTGCACCATAAATCAAATGAATATAAATGATTCATGTTGGTTTAAAAAATGGATCCTTGGCATTTGTGATATACCATAAGGCAAATGGAAACTAGAGTATATGCTTAGCTTTATAATATGGATATGAGTATATAAATAAAATCCCTCATGCCACTAGCTTTATACTATGGATATGAGTATATAAGTAAAATCCCTCATGCCACGATGTCTGTAAATAGAACACCATGTAACCATTAATGATAGTAGAGAATTAGTTTTAAAATTTATAAAACAAAGTTTATAAACAAGAAAAGACAAATAAAAATAAATTAAAAGAATAGAGAAATATTGTTGAATAGGAAAACAAAAAAATTTAACCCAAAGTTGAAAGAAAGAGCCTTTATGTCAGTATCTATCTAAGGTGTTAAGACAAAAAATTTCAATGTCAGATTACTCTAAAGTCAAAAAATATGAATTGTTATGTTATGGATGGTATCCAAGGTTTAGTAATATATTATTTTAGTGTTAGGAATTTAAATAATCAAACTAAAAACCTAAACCAAAAATAAACAAGCACCAAAAAATGTTATAACTAAAGTGGGTTCACCAAAATGTTTACACTAAAATTAATTATGAATCAAAATAAACTCTAATTATAAATGTAAACTATTAAAATATGATATATGATGATATATAAAACATAATTTAGTAAAATACATAGATATTTTAATCACCTAAAAATGAAAATTGAGTGTTAAGAGTGTTACTTGAGACCACCCATCCCTAGCTTAGCCTTAAACCTATCTTGGGGCCTATTGAGACAATTATATAGAATTTTTGAAAGCCACACAGATCTACACACATCCCAAAAGTAGTCCCAAACCCTCACTTTAGTATCTTTGCCCCTAGTTCCATAGGTTCTATCACCTAAACACTAGCACCATAATGGGGATAGTATCACCCCATGGCACTAGTGTCCCAATTTTGGCACTATTGTCCCTTTCCCTCTTTTTTTGCCAACAAAAATAATTTCAATTGAGAGACCACCTAGGGTCAGCCTAGACTTATTTTAATACCTACACAAGTACTAGAACAATATATACATGAATTTTAGCCCTCTAACCACTAGATGGAAATTAGATGCAAATAACACAGAACAACTCAAAATAAGTTGTGAAAAATAAAGGTTATCAATCCCTATTCTTCCTTAGTTATGAATACAACCATCTAAAACATTCTTAAGCTCAAATTACTCAAGTTTCTAGTCTCAATCACATTCATAGAACTCAAACCAACATTTATGCTATTTTCACATGTACTTTCACTAGCACTTAGGTGGAGATAACCACATCAAGTTGATCCCTCTTCAGAGTATTCGTATGTAGTCAACTATCATCACAACAAGATGTTGAGGATATCCATCCTACCCCAATAACAACACATTTTACTACTTGTGCCAACTAGATGCCTTAGTAACATGGAGTTTTAGGGTTTGTATATAAAATTAGTTAAAATAGGTCATCTACATAAATCTAAAATTTATGCACATAGGAACAAGATTGGTAGACGTAGACATAAGTGCACATAGAAGTTTGGAATAATTTTGCATAGAGGACACTAGTACCAAAATAGGGACACTAAAACCACATGGTGTTACTATTTAGGATGGGTTTTGACACCTCAATTTTATCCAAAATACTTATATCAACCTTTATATTAGTTTGTAGCCTCTAAATCTCTTATTTCAATCATTTTCTAGTTAAGTACTTGTTTACATTATTTATTGCTATTTTTATAAAGCTCAAACTAAGTCAATTATATTACAAATTAGTGGCTATATTTATTACATATTTCTACCCTAATTTACTATACTCAAACCTTTAACAACCTATGATTTACATTTACTAAGTCTTAAATAATTAAAACATTTAGTGAACCTGACTTACCTCAAATACTACTCAAACCCTAACCTTAGATGCTCTTAGAGTTTATATCTTTTTATTTTATATGCTCCGATATTAGTTCTAAAATATTTTATTTGTTTCAGTATCTAATTATTATAAAGACATATACTAAAGATACAAAACTCAGAATGGAGGTAAAAATGCTATGTTTCGATTCAAGGTAAAATTCTAGCAGAGCTCTGCCTTACAAGCATGAGAGATTTTTGGGCAGAGTTTGCCTTAAGGATAAGAGCGGATCCCTCTTCTTGAATGAGAAGTTTAAAATTTATAGAAAGAGGAAGAGCAACTTGGCACTTCTTGGGAAATATTTTGGCACTCTTTTCTACAAGTGGCCCATGTGCGTTCTGAATCTTGGGAAGAGGAAAACCATTGTTACTGATGTCATTCTTGAGAAGAGGCCTATTGGAACCATGCTGTATAATCATTGAATTTGAATTTGGCATTCAAGCATTAATGTAAAAAACATAGCTGCAACTCTTTTTTGCAAACAAACTGTGGTTTGTCCCCTCATAAATGCCAACTAGAGAAAATAGGTTGTGTCATTCATCTGGCAATAACTCACCTTCCCTTTGCCACTTGGATGCTTTGTATTTTCTACTCCTTGTCTTCTTCCTACTCTTTTAGCCCTTGGGGGTGATCTTTTGGTGGGTCACTGTATTCCTTGGGTTCTTTTCATGATTTGGTGCTCAGACAGTTCAAAACAAATGACTATTTCACTGTGTTAAATTTGACATTCACGCAGCTGTCACCCAATGGCTAGTTCATCTACTTAAATTTGATGACTTTTAGGATGTCACCATCCTTTACAAAAGTCATCGAGTCCTTTTTTGTGGATTTTCTACTTCATGGGCTTTTATTTTGGGCTTTTTTCCCATGGGTTTTCTATTTTGAGCCTTTTTCTATAGACAAAAAGTCCATAGGAATTGTCCCAGTCTTTGTTCATCCTTCCCAGAGGGAAAAGACCCTTTGTCTTCTTGAGAAATGTCCCATTATATTTGGTGAGAGCCCTCCACAAGGGAACATACCCTTCAGGAGGGCATCTTCTTGTGGTCCCTTTGACCGCAACCTTTGAACTCTAACTACCCTCCACAAGGGCTTTCAGATCTTGAACTACCCTTTGGCTATAGGGCACACCCTTGAACCAAGACATTAAACCAAGCCATTGAACCAAAGCATTAAACTTAATCATTGAACCAAATGATTGAACCAATTTATTGAACCAGTTCAATGGTTTAATGAAGTGTGATGAGCCCATTGAACTTTGGTGATTAATCATCTGATTAAACTAGGAGCTGCTTGAACTGATGTCATTGAACTAAGTGTTGAACTAAGGAATTGAACCAATGTGGTTAAACCAAGCCATTGAACCAATTGGTTGAATTAGTTCAATGGTTCAAAGTTGTGCATCGATGAACCAAGTGGTTGAACCAAATGCTGACGAATCTTTTGTTTGAACCAAACAAAGAAGCAAGCAATGAACCAAGCCTAAAAATTGAAGTGATAGACTTGAAATGATGAACCAAGATTTGAGATGGAGCAATTGAACTATCGATTGAACTAAGGCTCGAACCAAGGCCAATTAAACTATCAATTGAACCAGGTAATTGAATCAGGCATTGACCCAAAGCATTTAACTAGTTCAATGGTTCAACCATGCCAATCTTATTCATGAATTTTCCTTAGAAAAGATCTTGGAGAAGCCTTTCAAAACCACAACACTCTCTGAATCGATTCTCCATGCACCAAAGGACTAACTTGCAAAGTCTATAGAAATCCAAAACCTACAGAGTCCATAAATTTAAACCTACAGAGTCTGTAGAAATTATGTAGATTCCATAGAAATGAATAGATTCATGAAAAATTAGAAAATTAAATGGCCTAGAATAGTAGGGATAGAAGGGGACCTATTTTTGGCATGTTGGGCAAAAAATGGTCAACAAATTGGTGACTCCCAAGGGAAGCATGCCCACTATGCTTAAAGACCAGTTGCCTTGCAGTCCATTGGGCACAGAGTTAGATGCAACTTTGAAGAAAGGTTAACAATATCCTCAAAATATCCAAGAATCAAAACATGAAGCTTTTTACCCCACACAGAAGGGAAACACACAAGGCTAACAACACTACCTGTGCAACTGCACTTAGGGAAAACAAGAAATAAAACTAAAAGCAAACTACTATATACAACTAACCAAGAATGTTCATCTCCCTCTTGGATCAAAGGGAAAACTTCTTAAGTCTCCTTCCTAGCAAGAAGACTTATGATGCCAGACAAGTGGCTAAATAAAAAGGAGATTTGGTGACTTACTCCTCTTGCCTATCACCTGGGTTGGATGATATCCAAGTGGATCAAATTCAAACATGATTCTGACATATATGTACTCTACTTGTTCTTAAAAGATTGTTAAATGCTGGTCCCTCATATTGGTGCATATCACCAAGAAATCAATGGCTGCTGGCTCATCACCATAAGCCCTCTGATCTGTATAGTCCCTCTACAATGCATCATGGTCTGACTTGTTTCCTTCTACTTCATTGAAGACTCTGTCAGACTCACCCTCTACTTCCTCTTGGCCTTCTTGATGGATGGTGACTATTGTGATGTCTAAAATGGACTCACAAAATGATTGCTCATCCCACATAACATCACCTCTCTATTCAAAACTTTCTTCTTCAAGTCATTCCTTGAAGAAGATAGACCTCTCCTTCTCCTCCTTGATGATCAGGATCTTTAGATGTTCAAAGGTATTCTCTTGATCCTCCTCCAATTTAGGCTCTTCAGCATAGTCATCCTCCTCATCAAAATAAAAAATAAGTTCACCAAATAGAGGGGAAGAGAGCTCACCATGCTTTTGTTCCTCCTCATATTGCTGGAACATCTTCATGTATGCAAGACCTGCATCTTCTCCATTGCTGATGAGGTCTTTACAAGAAGCATCAATGATGATTTTGCCTTCATTGTCACTCATGACAGCCTCTTGAGAAACTATAGATTAGATCTTCTGCTCCTCACTCACCTCCTGTAGAACAGGTTCCCCCTTGAGAAGGGGTAAAGTGGGAAGACCATGTGGAAGAGGAGGCAATCCTTAACCTAGAATCAAATGATTCTCCTCTTTCCACTTGGTAAACACTTTATCTATATTAGGTGTGGCCTAATAGCTCTCTTAGGGGTGCATAAATGGGGTGTGTTTAGACATAAAATGTGTCATTGGGTCTGCACTATCCATCACACATTGGCTGAGGAATCTCTCTCTAGATTCTAACTCTGCAATTCTCCTAGCCAGATCTTCTTGGAAGAACATTTCTTAGAAGTCATAAGCATCATCATGAGTAGGGCCAGCCTCATCTTCTTCAAGGTTTTGAGAAAAACCTTGCTTCTCCTCCTTCCTACCCCATGATTCTACTATTTTCCCTTAGTTTAGGATCTCAAAATTGGAATTTTGCTTCTTTGAACAGGAAATGACTTTGTTTTCTCCAAGGTCCTGGGGCTCCTCCACAAGGTCTAGAAGTTCTATCTCTCTTTCAAGAAGTAGTCTCATCTTAGCCTCTAAATCTTCAATTTGTTTGGCTAAGTTGTCTTGAAAGAGTCTTTCTTGGAGGTCACTAGCATCATCCTCTTCAAGGCTCTGGGTTGGTTCCTGGCATTCCTTCCTCCAACTCAAAAACTACACATCATGTTGAAAAACTTGGGGAGGTTGAGGAATGCTAGGAAGAGATTGTTGATGCACCAGGAGAGTCTCTAGAAGAGGGATGTGCTGGCTCATGGTATTCCCCCCAATGGAAGATTCATAATATAAGGAATTGAGAAGATTGATCTCCATGGGGGGTTGCTCTGATGCCCTTTGATGTTGGAAAGCTAGGTGCATGAGATTGAGAGTAGATGCATCAGATGAGCTGGAGTGGGTGAGTGATATTTGATAGAAAGGATTTGGTGCAAAAGAGGGGGATTTCTTCAGAATAGGAGGGGGCACACAAGGTTGACTACCTTGAATAAATGGATTTCTCCATTTTGCTACCTCCTCCTCTGTGGATTACAAGGCTTGTGCTTGCCTAAACAAACACTCCTCTTTATACATTAGCTCCTACTGATATCCATACTACTCCTCTAGTTTATCAATCTCCATCATTTACTTCTCAAATTCCAAGGCCATTTCCCTTATCATTGTAGGGAAACTAGGAGAGCTGCTTGAGGTGATTCTTTGAAAATATTGAGTCTAATCATAGTCATATGAAGGAAAATAAGACCCATGATTTTGTGTAAAGGAATTATACATACAAAAGGTTATTTATTAATGGCACTAGGTTGCTTAACCAGCTGATTCAACTTGGAGTCACCATTGGTGTTAATGCAAAAGCTTCCAAAGGTTGGTCAGTTAAAGAACACACCAAAAATTCTTCAACTCTTTGGACATAACTTATCCTAGTTGGTCCCATCAGGCATGCTAGAAACTATTGACATAGTGGATTGCACCTATGGGCAGGAGGCCAAGCTCCTACCTTTCCACATGTAATAATGGAAACTCCCCTTTTGCCTATGGGACTGGTGAAGTTGGAGGGAGAGACTATAGATGAGGGCTAGCTCCCTCTGATGTATCATTTAGGCCCTAGTTTCTCCTACTGCTAACAAACAAATGTAAAAAAGGGGGGATGAAAAGAGAGAGAGATGCTAAAAACAAAGCCTAAGCCTAAAAAAGTAAAGGTGATACACCAAAAAATTTGACCCACCCAGCGCAAACATACACTTTTCACCAAAAGGAAGTGCCCATACACTTCATTTGACATGAGGAAACCTTCTACATCAGTGGGTCAGGGGTCTGTGGAGATACAGGGAGGAAATAACTACTAGAGGCATTCTGAGACACACTTCAGTAGCCTATCCATTTCACCTATAATCCTCTAAGGACACTTCTGATAGACCTATAAAAGGAAACTCAAAAATGCACTAGACATGCTGAAATCATTCTAGAAAAGCATTAAGAAAATGACTTAACACATAATCAAGGCATAGACATATACTAAAGATGCAAAACTCAGAATGGAGGTAAAAATGCTATGTTTTGATTCAAGGTAAAATTTTGGCAGAGCTCTACCTTACAAGCCTGAGAGATTTTTGGGTAGAGTTTGCCTTAAGGCTGAGAGTGGATCCCTCTTCTTGAATGAGAATTTTACAATTTATAGAAAGAGGAAGAGCAACTTAGCACTTCTTGGGAAATATTTTGGCACTCTTTTCTACAAGTGGCCCATGTGCATTCTAAATCTTGGGAGGAGGAAAACCACTGTTACTGATGTCATTCTTGAGAAGAGGCTTGCTAGAACCATGCTATACAATTGCCAAATTTGACTTTGGCATTCAATCATTAATGTAAAAAACATGGTCGTGCCTCTTTTCTGCAAACAAACTATAGTTTATCCCCTCATAAATGCCAACTAGAGAAAATAGGTTGCACCATTTGTCTAGCAATAACTCACCTTCCCTTTGCCACTTGGATGCTTTGTCTTTTCTGCTCCTTGTCTTCTTCCTTCTCTTTTAGCCCTCGGGGGTGATCTTCTTGTGGGTCATTATGTTCCTTGGGTTCTTTTCATGATTTGGTGCTCAGACAGTTCAAAACAAATGTCTTATTCATTATGTTAAATTTGATGTTCACACGGCCGTCACCCAAAGGCTAGTTTATCTGATTAAATTTGACGGCTTTTGAGATGTCATCATCCTTGACAAAAGTCATTAGGTCCTTTTTTGTGGCTTTTCTACTTTGTGGGCTTTTGTTTTGGGCTTTTTTCCCATGGGTTTTTTATTTTGGGCCTTTTCCTATAGACAAAAAGTCTGTAGGAATTGTCCCGGTCTTTGTTTATCCTTCTCAGAGGGAAAAGACCTTTCAGCTTCTTGAGAAATAGCCCATTATCTTTAGTGAGAGCCCTCCACAAGGGAACATACCCTTCATACAAGCATCTTCTTTTGGTCCCTTTGGCCACGGCCTTTGAACTCTAACTGCCCTCCGCAAGGGATTTTAGATCTTGAACTACCCTTCAACTATAGGGCACACCCTTGAACCAAGCCATTAAACCAAGCCATTGAATCAAGCCATTGAACCAAATCATTGAACTTAAGCATTGAACCAAATGATTGAACCAATTTGTTGAACCAGTTTAATGGTTTAATGAAGCACACTGAGCCCATAAAACTTTGGTGATTAATCATCTGATTGAACTAGGAGCTACTTGAACTGATGACATTGAACTAAGCATTAAACTAATGTAATTAAACCAAGCCATTGAACCAATTGGTTGAACTGGTTTTATGGTTCAAAGCTGCACACCAATGAACCAAGTGGTTAAAACAATGTTGAACCAAATGATGATGAACCTTTTGTTTGAACCAAGTGAAAAAGCAAGCGATGAACCAAGCCTAGAAATTGAAGTGATTAGCCAGGTTTTGAAATGGAGAGATTGAACTACTAATTGAACCGAGGCTAGAACCAAGGTTGATTGAACTGTCGATTGAACCAAACAATTGAATTAGGCATTGAACCAAAGCATTGAACTAGTTCAATGGTTCAAACATGCCAACCTTCTTCATGATTTTTCCTTAGATAAGAGCCCAAAGAAGCCTTGCCAAACCCCAAAACTCTCTAAACTGATTCTCCATGTGCTAAAGGACTAACTTGTAGAGTCTGTAGAAATCCAAAACCTATAGAGTCCATAGATTTAGACCTGCAAAGTTCACAAAAATTTTGTAGAGTCCATAAAAATGAATAGATTCATGCAAAATTAGAAAATGAAATGGCCTAGAATAGTAGGGACAGAAGGGGACCAATTTTTGGCCTTTTGGGCAAAAAATGGTCAACACAACCTAGAATGGAAAAATTTAATAACCAATTTGATGAAGCCAATAAGAAATAATTTCAAGATTTCATTTCCAAACATTTAGATATGCAAGATGACCTTATCAATATTATCCATGAAAAACTTAAAAAATAAAATAATGGTCAATCTTCTAATCCCCCAAATAATAACATTATTACACCTACTTTTAGGGAAACTCAGCTTGTATGACCTATGTTAACTTGACAACCTTTAGTATAAGATACACTTCCTATGGATAGTTCCTTCTCTCTAGATATATAATTAATTATTCATGAGATTCTCTCTCTGCAAGCTAAGGTGTTACATATTGAGTAGAGAGCTACCTGGCCATCACATGCCTTGGATTCTAATGTTATTTTGCATACACCTTTGACACATCAATTAGTGGTAATTCCTTTGACATTTGAATTCATGGCACTTAATCTTACCTTGTATGATGTTAAACATGACCCAAAATACCATCTATGATTTTTTCATGAAACATGTTTAGATTACATGTCCAATGATTGGTTCCTTAATAGTTATTCCCATGTAGTCTAAAGGACTATGCCTTATAATGGTTCTATTATATTTTAAATCAATCTATCAATGTATTTAATCCATTAGAATATATGTTTTTATCACACTTTTCAATTAACATCAATGATAAGATATCATATGCTCAAGTAACACAATTAAAGCAAAAATCCAATGAGCCTATTTTAGAATATGCCTTGTGATATAAAACTATATTAACAAAGTTGACTAGCCCCATTATAGATAGAGAGATCCAAGACATTCAAACATAACCTACAACCAACATTTCATGAACTTATCTTATTCAAGAAGTTTCCAAACTTCATAGATTTATGTGACATAGTGAAATTAAGGGAAGTCAAGCTTCCATCTATATGAAAATTAAAATATACAAGTGGATTAAAATCAGCTAATAATATTTATAGTAAGCCTCAATATAAATTAAGGTCCACTAAAAATAATATTTATCCAAAAGCCAAAAATAACACAAATTCAAAGCTATCTCATCTCTTAGTTTTATCGAATCCTCCATAGAGAGTTTTCACCAACCTTCCAAAATCATCATGTGTTTTATAGTAGCTCCTAGAATGAAATGTCATATCTTTACCTCTCATCAAATAAGATGATACAACATATCCTCTTCCAAATATCTATGATTCCAATGCATTTTGAGACTATCATAGGGAACTAGACCATACTACAAACTGATACATCACCTTGAAATGTAAGATAAAATATTTGATTGAATAAAATATCATTAATGTGGGAAGACTGATAGAGGTACCCAAAGTTTAACAAATGAAAGCTAAGATATTGAAAATATTCTCAAATCCATTTCTAAAGAATATAAATAATGAGGTAGGGGCACTTTAGGTGTTCACTATACATATCAGGAACATACACCACTAGATTCATTTCAAACTATTATAGAGGATGCACACTCCTATATAATATCATTAGTGTGTATCATACTACAATACCAGCTAGACCATTCCTCACTTTCTTAGAGTAAGAAATTGTTGATGATGATTCAAATTTATATGCACTCTTTATATGAGCAGACATTGATCATCATCCTATTCAGAGTGTTACAGTTGATAATGGGCCAAGTATTAACATGTGCACTATCACACTTATACAAAATTTGGGGTATTCAAATTATGATTTCTCCTACTGACATAGTTATTCATGATTTTAGTGGCCATATCTAGAGCTCCATTGGGGAGATTTTACTTCCATTATAGGTTTGAAAAATACATGTGGCCATTAAATTATTAGTAGTACCTATTTTAAACACATTTGACATGTTATTGTGTAGGCCATGGATATAGAAACTACATGCCATTCTATCCACCATGCACAGAGGCCTCAAATATATACATGATAGTTAGGTGATCAAAGTTGAGGGTCTTTCATATGAGTATCATTTGCCTATCCCATAGGAAGTCACACCATAGTTACTAGTTATAATTCTAAGCATAATTCCCATCAGTAAACTATAGAGTTCAGTGGAGGCACTAGTACAAGTGAGGTCTACACCTATAATGTTACCATGTATTCATACTATCCCATGGAGACCATTATTAGATAGAACCATATGTCAAAGATATGTTACAAATTTTAGAGGGTATCCCTCTACTCCTTTTATTCAAAGATAATTATTATTGAGTTCATAAATTTCTCATCACAGGGCACCCATGCTAGCTACAACATCTTCTACTAAATGGGTCCCTAAGACCCCTAAAATTTATAAGACACTCATGTTAATTAAATATATTCCTAACACCATTTCATAGGTAGTGTTAGCTATAAATCACTCAATATAGTAGGTTTTGGGACCTTAGTTACCTTTTCATATAGTACACATGCTTATTGTTCTTGTATTTGGCACATAGGGAACCAGACCATACTATAAACTGATACATCACCTTGAAATGTAAGATATAATATTTGATAGAGGCCAATATCATTAATGTGGGAAGACCGATAGAGGTACCCAAAGTTCAACAAATGGAAGCTAAGATATTGAAAATATTCTCAGATCCATTTCTAAATAATATAACTAATGAGGTAGGGGGACTTTTGGTGTTCACTATACATATCAGGAACATACACCACTAGATTCATTTCAAACTATTATAGAGGATGCACACCCCCTATATAATATCATTAGTGTGTATCATACTACAATACCAACTAGACCATTCCTCACTTTCTTAGAGTAAGAAATTGTTAATGATGATTCAAATTTATATGCACTATTTATATGAGCCTACATTGATCATCATCCTATTCAGAGTGTTACAATTGATAATGGGCCAAGTATTAACATGTGCACTATCACACTTATACAAAATTTGGGGTATTTAAATTAGGACATTTCTCCTACTGACATAGTTATTCATGATTTTAGTGGCCATATCTAGATCTCCATTAGGGATATTGTACTTCCATTATAGGTTTTAAAAATACATGTGGCCATTAAATTATTAGTAGTACCTATTTGAAACACATTTGACATGTTATTGTGTAGGCCATGGATATAGAAACTACATGCCATTCCATCCACCATGCAAAGAGGCCTCAAATATATACATGATAGTTATGTGATCAAAGTTGAGGGTCTTTCATATGAGTATCATTTGCCTATCCCATAGGAAGTCACACCATAGTTACTAGTTACAGTTCCAAGTAAAAATCCCATCAGTACATCGTAAATTTCAGTGGAGGCACTAGTGCAGGTGAGGTTTACACCTATAATGTTACCATGTATGCATATTATCCCATGGAGACCATTATTAGATAGAACCATATGTCAAAGATATGTTATAGATTTTAGAGGGTATCCATCTACTCCTTTTATTCAAAGATAATTATTATTGAGTTCATAAATTTCTCATCACAAGGCACCCATGCTAGCTACAACATCTTCTAATAGATGGGTCCCTAAGATCCCCACAATTTATAAGACACCCATGTTAGTTAAATATATTCCTAACACCATTTCATAGGTAGTACTCACTATAAATCACTCAGTATAGTAGGTTTTGGGACCTTAGTTACCTTTTCATATAGTACACATGATTATTGTTCCTGTATTTGACATAGGGCACATTGATAGTGAGTCTCCCATGAGACTCATTAGTTAGTATGTTCCTCCCTTCTTATACATAATCTCATTCACTCTTGCTCCTTTTATATATTTTTATTTTCATGTTACCTATATACAACTTATATCAAAAAAATAGAAAAATAATATAATATTTCAAAACATAAAAAACTTCAAATGTTTACTCAAAAAATACAAATCATAGATTTTTTTTAATTTCTAGGTTTACATCTCTTATATTTTCTAGACACTACATATGCTAGCTATCTTAGTATACTTAGTTTTCATCATCGATAAATTATTTAAATTATTCTTGTCAAGTGTTTGTAGATACTTATAGGACCCAAGACCACTACACAAATCCAAATTTTCTACTATATACTCATTAGGGGTATATACATAGATACACAAGTTTTTGATTTGATACATTCACCCATTTGGAGAATCCTATACACAATTTCAATTGCTAGGTTACATATTTATAAAATTTACATAACATATTTAACATTGTTATATATTGATATTGATCATCCTACACCTACTCATGTTTTTTGTTGACTACTAATAATTTAGACTCAGCTTATGTACATCTTAGATCTTATACATATTTGTACTACATGTTCATACATACTTTCATTTTTAGCTTTCCTAGTTTATACTTGATTATGTCTATATTCTTCTTCTATTTAAGGTAATTTGAATATGCCATTTATCTATGTCTCTACACCACTTATTTTCATTATATGTATACTTTGAACATGTGCCCATGTCCTTGTGTGTGCCTTACTGATTATGTATGTGAACATTTGAACATGTCTATCCGTGTGGTTTTAATCCAACTTGCTTGTTGTTTGAATTTTTGGACATTTGAACATGTATTTGTATGTCTTGATTTCTCATAGTTAGTGACATGTACCCATGTCTCTTGTATTGTGTCCTAATTTATGTGCTTCATGTGTGTTGTATTTATGATTTATTGTATGCATCATGGCCATAACACTTGTATTTTTATTTTTACACACTCTAGTTTTAGATTCGATGAGGTAACTAATGCATCTCCCCTTTCTACTTGGGTGTCATGATGTACATCATCCCCCATCCCATAGGTAGCTACTCAATTATTACCCATATTTACTATTCATATACATTTTTATATCTATCTTTGATAGCCTTGTGAGTCATAGACCTAACATAAATCACACACTATAAACTTAAGATAAGATTATCTTACATTTTGATGTTATGTATGCACATTATATTGGTTCATGAAGATATCATATATGCTCTAGATAACACACATTTTGTAGAATTTTTTCTTTTAAGGTCAATTCTTCATAAGTTTAGTAACTCTGATCAAAAGAGGGGGGCATTAAAAGGGGTTTGTCATAGATATGAGGCTATTCAAATTTACTCAGAGTATATTTTTTAATACATATACAAAAAATATAGAAATCAATTTTAGGAAAACATAATGGGAAAGAGTGACACAAAGATCAATTTTAGTTACTCAAAAATCAAAACACTTAGACATTATAACCCAAATTAGGAAACTAGCACCACATGGTGTTTATATATAATATATGGCACTACTGTCTAGTAGCCTTAGTTTCAAAAAATTCTAGATTGGATAGAAAATTATATAATAAAAAGTATAGGTTTTCATAGGTTTAGTTATAGATTACTAATTTCAGTTTAGATTCATACTAGTTTGATTAGATTGGGGGAGTCATGCATGACATGATCATTCCTATTTTAGTTTATATACTCAGATATAGATTTTTAAAACTTAATCTAGAATCCATATAATTAGATATCAGATTTGGGGGCATTTGTATGGACCATTGTTTTTGTATGCGCACTTATAAATCAGTTGATTAGATGGAATGAAAAAATCCATGTGATTATCTATATTATACACTCTAGATACCATGTTCTAGGTTACACACTAGATTTTTGTCTTGCTCCATATATAGTGGTTGGCATTATTGAGTGGCCTAGAGCTGCTTAATATTCTTGAATGGTTATAGAGTCAACATACATAATTTAAATTATAATTTCACATCTGTAGTTACAACATGTTATTTTAGTTTTATATGCATCTACTACACATAGGTAGGAAATGATGGAGTCATAATATACTTGATTTATTTATCCACCTACATGAGAGGGTTGGACACACCATTAGTCTAATCCAAGTTATTCATATGTCATGATCCACCAAGCAGGGGTGGGAAATGATGGAGTCAAAACTAGATTAAGTTCTTGAGCCACCCACACATGGGTATTGAGTAAGCCATCAAATCAAATCAATTTATTCACTTATTAATCACTACTTACATGCACACACATAGGTTATCACTAGGTTTATACATTGGTTCATGTACCAAGTGATGAGTATTCATTCCTTTCCTCTCTCTTATTTCTTTACTTAGTTTTGTCTTTTTATTTTCATATTTATTAAGGGTTTTTCTATACACATTTCATTTACAAGACATGTAATGGATCATGATTCACATACTCAGATCTAAGTTCATGGTATTTGCCTCTTAGGTAAGTTCAGGTATGATTCTTTTTCATATATCCTAGTCAATTCACTTTGTTGCATTTCTATAATAAAGGGGGGGGATATAATTACCTAAAAATTACACTTTAGTGCTAAGAGTGTTGATTGAGACCACCCATCCTTAGCTTATCCATAGACATATATTAGGGCCTACTTAAACACTTATATATCCTTTGTATGGAACAATACATCCTTAAACATCCCTAAAATAGTCTTAGACCCTCACTTTAGCATCTTAGCCCCTAGTGCCTTAGGTTCTACCACTTGGAAACTAGCACCATAATGGGGACATTAGCCCCATGGTGATAGTGTCTTAGTTTAGGCACTATTGTCATTCCCTCCTTTTGTTACACAATCAAGGTTAATAATCCCTAATCTACCCTATTTATATATACAACATTCCTAAGCTCAGATTACTTAGGTTTCTAGTCTCAAACATGTTCATAACACTCAAACCAACATTAATAATAGTTTCATTTTCACTTGCATCATCACTTAGGTGGGGATAATTGCATTGGGCTTGATCCCCCTTTGAAGTATTCGTATGTAGGTAAATCTCATCACAATGGGGTATTGAGGATGTCTAGCATACCCCACTAAAAAAAACATTAATAATTGTGCCAACTGGATACCCTAGAATCATGGAGGCTTAGGGTATGTACATAAAATCAATGAAAAAAATCATTTATAGATATATATAACTCATGCACACAAAAAAAAGCTTGGAAGACCTAGACGTAGGTGCATATAGAAGTTCATAATAGTTTTATATAGAGAATACTAGTGGCAAAATAGGGACACTATTGCCATATGACACTATTGTCTAATTAGGGTGCTACTAGCCAAAAAGGTTTTTAATACCTAGGTCTTATCTATAACACTTAGATCACCCTCTAAGTTTGTAGCCTCTAGATCTCCCATTTTAGTGATTTTATATCTAAGTACTTATTTATATGTTTTTTTGTAAAGGTTAAACTAAGTCAATTCTATTACAAATCAATGGCTATATTTATTGTATATTTATACCCTAATTTAATATACTTAGCTCTTTAATAACTTAGGATTTACATGTATGAAGTCCTAAAAATTTAAAATAGATATACAAAATTTGTAAATTACTAAAAATATAAATTAGGGTTAGGGTTAGAGAATTATCCTTGTAATTGATTTATTACAAACTATATTATCTTTCAAAAAATTGTGATTGTGTGAAAAAAACTAAAATTATAGATGTATTAGAAAATAGTGACTCACTACCTACTATGACAAGTATGAAGGAGGATGACATGAGAGCAATGCATTGTTGTATGTTATTGTGACTTTGTCTTGTTAGACTATGTCCTAAATATTAAAATTTGGGTTTTTTCATCTACATCTGTATGTGATCTATTTATTTGTGGAGCCCAAATTAATGTATAATAGACCTATAAAATCATAACCCTAATCCTAAATAATTACATGAAAGAGGTGAAAATGGGTAGTAAAAATGGCCAAGCTATCCTAAAAAAACTCCTTGTTGACTAATTATTGCCTACATAGGCCAAAAGAGCCACAAGATGATGTAGTTCTCCCTTTAGGAAAGATCATATAAATTCAACTATAAAATTTTATTATAATAATTGATAAGGGATGCAATCAAACTATAATAAACAATGTTAGACTTATCAAGGGAGTATAAAATTATCTCAAAATTTTAATAAGGATCTTTAGTTAAAAAATAAATGCTTTTGAATTAGAAATATAAGTGCCTTGTAAGAGAGTGATAGGTCCTTTCAAGTGTGACCCTTGATGTGATGTTATAAAGGAATGTTTAAAATTTTAATAATAATTGACCTATTGGCATGTGTGGGAAGCCTATTAGGAAATGTGTCATTTTAAAAATATATCTATTAGAGTGTGAGAGACAAGTATGTACTATTGGACATGTGTGTAGTGCACTTCTATCTACCTAGTGCACACTTTTCCTAAAAGGATATAGGCTTTTAAAACAAGAGTGACAATAAATTATTTGTTGAATAGGTATGAATATAGATAAAATATGGAAGTCTAGAAGATGTTCTTAGTAATTGTAATACTTGGAATGACTTCTTAGAGATTATAGGTTATCAAAATGGAGAATTGTCTAAGCAAGGTAAAGATGCTAAGAATAATAATTATTAAGCATTTATTGGTTAAATTTCAATGTCTATGCTATGTAAATATGATGTAATTCATATATTAGATTTTGACCACAAGAGATAAAAAGTATTAGATGAATCCCATCAATGGGTAATGGGAGGATACTTCATAGCTAAATTTATAGTGACAAAGACACTAAAAATTGGGTTGTGGTGGCATATGGTGTTTAAAGATACATAACTGTTGCAAAACATTATGATGATTGTCAGTGCACTAGTAAACCAAATAAAGGGGATGATGCCCCTAATTCTAGTTATTTATATGAAATAATTTTATCAATGGGAGATTTAATTTGTATGGCCTAATCACTCCACATTATAATAACTCTAATTTATCTATACACATCATCCACACTATGTACACACATCCTTTGTGAACTTGTTCAATTTGTGCACATTTAACTTTAAATTTATACACACCACATGATTACTTATGCTTGATTTCAGTCCTATGAACTTCTCTTTTATACAAATCCTATTTTTTTGTGTGCATGCCCCATTATTATGACCTAACCAAGATTAATTGTAGTTCTTCATACCACACTCTCACTTGATTACACTTTTACACACTCCCTATTAACAATCAAATTTGCACCTTTTGGAAGGTAGTTAAAACATTCCAAATTTTATTTAACATGGAGACACATAAAGGTTTTGGGTATAATTCTAGAGAGGTAAATCTATAGGTTAAAGGGATAGCTTCCCTTGATAAATCACTTAGGCTCAAACACTAATCTACTACCTGCTAGGAAAATGGATATAAACCTACTCTAATGGAGGTGATGCACAAAATATGATATAACCACTATAAACCAAATATAAATGTACTTCAAACATGAGACTAATCTTCACATGACACTACTCTAAATTTACCTCTCTACATTATTGTTTATCATAAAGGTTTGTGAAACAAGCTTGAGATAGGAAGACTAGTCAAGAGGTCACGAAATGACACTAATGAAAAGACAACTCAATAAACCCCTACACACTCCATTTATACACTTAAAGAGACCTAAAAATAAGTTTCAACTAACTATGAATTTAATAAAAGGACAAACATGTAAAGGAATCAAAGCTAGTCATTTGATAAGGTTAACTAATCACACAAACATATTGAAAACAATCTATAGAGAAGGTAAAACTAGACTATTATCATTGATCAAAGGATTAAAATGGGAAGGGATTCATCATACCCAAGTGCAGGATACAAACTTAGCCTATTCAGGTTGATTATATAGAAAAATGTGAGAGAAGAAGGAGAAGGGAATATGAGAGAGAGAGATGACAAGTGTATCATGAGTTAAAATAAAGAGAGGAGTTATTAAACTAACTCAATAGGTATTATAAGATAAGTGTACTCTTTTTAATATACTCTCCTCTTACAAGTGGCATGGAAGTTTGAAACTTGGCTTAACACCTTGCATTTGCTCTTCATAATTGCCTTTTCTTTGGATTATGAGAGGACAAATGGAAATATTGACCATCATGTCACGTTAAATTATATAATTTATCTACTTTTTACACCTTTCAACAAATCTCTAAAGGTTCCCTTTGACACATCCATTCTCTTGCTAGGTGTCCTGAAGTCTCTATCTCACTAGGCTAATCTTTCTTACAAGTGTAAAAACTTGAGTTTGTCTTATAAAATTTATTATCTCTCCATGCATGTCATAATCACATCATATTAGACCTGAAAAAACTCATTTAGAGATCTAAAACTACCCTGAATAACTCTTTTTTCATCAAAAGATCTCACTAGGCCTCTTTTCCTTGTAGCCCTAGAAATGTATAAACATACTTGTGTAGAATAATTTATGGAGGATAATGAGAAATTGAGAACATATTTGACCACTAAATATGTATTTAAAATTCCATTCTAGTTTTTAGTTCCTGAATCTAAGGGGAAGTGTCTTTTTCTTTTCTCTCTCTCCTCAATTAGGCCTCCTTGCCTAGAAGCCTAATTTTTTGCTCTAGATATCTCACACATGTGTGAAACTACAAAAAAGAATTTTATTAAATTTAACTAGTGTATAAATAACCTAAATTACAAATTTTAGGCCTTGAGACCCTATAAAAGTGTGAGGACCATGAAATGGCCTTGAAACCTAGTCTCATTTTAGGTCTATTTGAGATTGCCTTAAAAATGGAGTTTTTTTATCACTTAAAAGATGTATTATGAAGATTTTTTTGGATTTAATATATTAAATACATATTAGGTGACCTCTACCAATTATTTTCAAGTTTTCCATTACACAAAATACCTATAAAACACCAAAAACCATGCAAAATAGTGCATTTATTATAGTCCATACAATTGCAAGTATGGAAAAAGTTCATGGTTATAACCTAATTAGTTTATATTAAAATTTACATGAGGATTTAGGAAAAAATTAAGTCATATCATGTGCTTTAGAGGGTCATTTATCTCAACTGGTCACTACTAGGGTTTTAGGCATGTTTTGTTATTAAGGATTATTCATAAAGAACAAATCCACTTTCTCTCTCATAATGCCATAATATTATAGTTATGGGACACATACACCAAATTTAAACACCATTTGACACCATTTTTCTTGTCAATAAAGTTATGAGCAAAAGTTGGTGCCACTCAGGTGGCTGAGTGTTCATTTGAGAGGGGTTTGCATTCTTAAGCCTTGTTCATGAAGGTCAAGGATCTAAACCAATAACTAATTCCATGATTTTGTTTTTTAGGTACTTATTACCTCATATTATAGTCATTTATCTCCATGCATCAGGGTCACGTCATCACCAAGTAAGAAAAGATTGCTCTTTAATGAAACCCATGCATGAAGGGAACTTGAAGAGGTCTTAAGGCCAAATTGGCACTTTTATTTCTTTACCATATATTTTAATGGTATTGTATGGTCTATGATAACATTATATACCTTCTAGTTCTATTAATATTTATGTTACCTTCACCAAAATTCTTGTATCATGGCTACACTTGTAGTTTGCCTATGTATTGGACTTAAACTCTTAGGCTTAACTTCATCCATCCTTGGATATTAGGTATGAGGATCCAAATGATATAATAATATCTATATAAAACCATATTAAAATGTTTTTCCTTTCCTCAAATTATCATAGGCCTTCAATTATTTCAAAACAAGCAAAATCTCTCATGAGAGCAAGTATGCTTGTGGGGTCATGACTGTGTATGCAGGTTTTTAGTGAACTTATCTTTGATTATATTTTTTAAACCATTTATTAAATTACATTGAGTTTTATGACATAAATTATTCTAATTAATTTATCCTATTCTCACCCAAATTTCCTTTTCACTGATTTTAGGTGAACCTCTCTTTCTCAAACTCATGACCAATCTTCTTGCCTAGGCAACCTCTATGTGGTTATAAGATAGTTTGACTACATTATTTTATTTTAGGACCTGAATTTCATACTAGTGATAATATCAATGAATTTTTTATACTCTAAATTTTTTTAACCTCTTAATAATATCCAAAACACTACATCCTTCCAACCTCACACTGTTTTAAATTATTTTCAGGCCTTCTCAATGTGTGGCTGTAGGTGTTGATTAAAGGGGTCAAAATGCATCTTGTGTTTCAAGGTATTTAATGTATAATAATGATAAAAATATAAAAATATTAAGTAAATTAAAAATATAGTTAACTTATTTCATACCATTTTATCCTTTCTAAGACATCATACTTAAAAAACTTGTAATTTTCTTTCTTGCACTTATCTAGGCTAGACGTGAACTTTAGAAATTAACCTTATCACTCCATTGTTATCTCCTTGAAGGAATTAAGACCTTATTTAAATTTAAATCTCAATTTATAATATAATATATTATAATTTTCATGATGTAATACAAAATTTACCTTCTTGTTTTGAACTCAAACTTGTGTATGAGTATTGGGTGTGTAGTCTCTCTCCATGAATGTAACATTAGTTAGCCTAGTCCTATTTTCACTCTCAATTGATTGAGACATATTCATGAGTTTGTATTATTTAATATCATCACTAGTTCAAAATTCTATGTCAATCCTCTTCATATGACCTTTGGCTTATGTTTAAAATGAAGACCTACAAGTTTGGGCTTGTAGATTTGCCTTTTGCTTAGATGAATATTAGAGCACATTCTTGAGATCTTTGGAATTAGAGATTATAATAAATCATCTTAGTTTCTCATTCCACTCCCTCAATAATATTATGGAATTATAACCAAACATTTTTACACTTTCAAATTTTTCTATTTGGTCCATACGTGCCTATGTATCAGTAAACTCAAGGATTTGTATGAAAGTCTATGCATATAGGTTAGGTATCTTCATCATAATTTTTTATTTTAATGGTGGTAGTGATGGGTTAGTCAATGTCTAATGAATTTATCTGATTATTTATCACACTTTCCATTTTAAAAATACCATAAACATGAACTTATACTCATAGATGCTCATTCATAGGTTTGTAGACTTGTGGGTGACTGAAACACTTCATAATCTTTGTTTGAGAGTACAGATTTAGATTTTCGCTCTCACCTCCTTAGAAATTCAATTTTAAAGGGTTTTTTATTATATTAACATTGGATTCCTAATGATTTCAATACTTTTATACACCTTTGGATAATGTAAAATAAGACCTCATTACTTCATTGTTGTAGATAACTTGTACACACAATGATCAAATTAGATAATATTATGAATTGATTAGAGAGAATGGTTTTGGGGTTACCATAGATATTGGTGGTATTTTATATAGTTATAATAATGAAAACATGATATTAAACCTCCATTCATCATCTCAGACATTTAAAACCTTGGAATAAACATAAACTATGATAGTCACTCTGTAAACTATGTAAGAGAGTATCTTTCCTTGCCAAATGGTTTCCAACACATGCCAACCTAGTGTATTAAGGTGTAATATGGTTATTCAAACCTATTATTATATTTTCCAATTGATTTCACATAGACAACAAGTTCACACTTGCATGGGAATTACATAAAACTTAGCTTATGGGGATTTGAGCCTCAAAAAACACCTTATCTCCTTAGCAATTATTCATAAAGATAAGGAGATAAATAAAATTAAAAATTTAACTAATTATAATCCCATAGGGTCCCCCAAATTTGGTTAAATGTTATCCTTCAACTCTACCTATATGACTTGTACCATTCACTTGAAAATGGCCTTTATGAGCTCATGAAGAGAGTGTTGGGAGAGAGAAAGAGTTTTGTAGAATAATGAGACTTGAAACTTAATTCCATGCCTAATTATGACCTTGAAAATCTTAAAGGAAATTTATAAAAAAAATTCACTTGAAAGTGAGCTCAAGAAGTCCATATAAGTGCCAAAACTCCCCTCTAAAGCATTGAAATTCAAGATTCTCACTTTTATTTGACATCTTGACATGTGGGTAAGTTGTATAAATAATATAAGGACCTTGTAAAGAGTTTTTTATGGATTTTTTGCATTTTAAAGCTTTGTAATACATAATAGTTAACAAAAATCATCTTTTTCCTCATACCTTAAGGTCCACTAAAGAACTTTAAACTTTCCAAATCATCATGAAATGTTTAAACAAGGTGATTAAGACATAAAATTATACCTCTTGACTAAGTCTCATCACTCCTAGACATGACTAGGATAGTCTAAAGAAAAGGCAAAGAGATACCTTAATTATATCAAATTAACCTTAAACAATGTTAATAAGGTTTTAGAAAGACCTTTTATATACCATATAAAGCATGGCAGAACTTTTAACTAGGTTATCAAGACATGAAAAAACATTTTCACCTATGGGGGTTGACATTTTTACCTTGGGGGTCAAAACTGGTCAACACTCCCTTACACCAAGATTACTTGTTTTATTATGGACTCCTCTCACACTTCCTATAGTACTATGTTCCACACTTTCACTTAATTTTAGTCTTATACACCACACTCACGCTTGTTCGTAGTTATGCATGCCACACATACACTAGTTCATAGTCATACTCACACACTTTTGAACTAGACACATCATCATTTTCACATGCATAAAATTGAATTATCTTAGTATGGCCATTTGTTAGCATGATTTGACCATGTGTCTTGCTAAGTGGTTCCTTTTATCCTAGAACATGTCAACAACTCACTTCCCTATACTTGGAAGACTAAATGTCACTCAACAGGGAAAACAACATGACTCGTAAATGTCTCCTTTATAAATGGTAGTAGTTATATCTACCTTATGTATTATATGTATAAATATGTATCATATGCTTATGTCTAGGGTTTGATGCGTTACACAACAATAATGATATATATCATGCTCTATGTATCTAATCTATTATATATACACTATATCACATTGTACCATTTCCCTATTTGTTCATATTAAATACAAGTTGTCTTTTTGGAAGTATAAGACTTCTAATTTACTCAAGTGTGGGTTGTTTTATTTATCTAAATATATCTACACATATTTACTATACATAACCATACATGTTAACCCTAATGCATGGTTTTCCTCATGCACTTGTTCTTAGGTACTAGTAACATAGGTCACTAATTCTAGATACATTATAACTATGATGGACTACTTAACCAAAAGGGTTGATGTAGCTATGACTCTAAGATTTAGTGTAAAATATTTTTTAAATTTCTTAGATAAGAATATCATGACATGGTTTGGATGTTTTTAGAATCTAACTAGTGACAAAGGCACACATTTTTTGAAAATTTCCATCCAAAACTTAATAGAGTAATTTATGATATTGTACCAAAAGAGCATCATCTCCAAGATAATGGCCAAATAAAATCATCCAAAAAGGAATTAGAGAAAATGCCCAAAAATATTTTAAATGTTCAATGATATGACTAATAATATTTAATCCCAATGATATTATAGCCATACATAACCAACTAAAAACATTGATAGGGTACATTATGTTCCAATTGGCCTAGGGAATGTAAGCCATAATACTAGTGTAGTATATTGTACCTAACTTGTAAATTATGATGATCACATGACTTGGTTTTTTTTAGAATTGAATTATTTAATTCACTCACATGGAAGAGACAAGGCTAACTAAAAACTAAAATCAATAAGTTCATAAGCTTAGTCAGATTACATGTCACAATGAGTAACTTGTGATCCAAGGAGTTCCAACTAAAGAATATGGTCTTATTATATTAGATAAAATTAAAAGTGCACCTATGGAGGCTATTAATCTAGTGTAAAATTCCATATATAATCCACATCTAAATGGAAAGACACAATCATGTTGAGATATATACAAGGCAACATCCTTCTAGGGTAGATAAATGAAAGTAGGATAAATACCTACCACAAATTAGTTCACATGAGAAAAAAGCAAAAATAAGTGGCATATGGCACAATTAAATTATGATTTTAGTTTTATTTTATTTTTTTTAGGTGTGGTAGAGGATCATAGCATAAGAACATACAAGAATGATATAAAAACATAACAAGATAAAAAATAAAAATAATATTGGTGAAGAGATAAGTTATCAACATAATCAATGGAAAGGATTCTCATGATAGGAATTTGAGAAAGCATAAAAAATCATTTAAGTCACAAAATGACATGCGAGTGATAGAAAAAATCATAATAAAATAAATAAAAATGATTACTGATAGTAAAAATTAAAAGGTATATTCTAAACAAAACAATAATAATTTTAGGATCTCAAAAATATAAATAATCTGATCAAGTAGTAAATGTATAAAAGAGGAAATTATTTAAAATTAAAATCATATAACATCACATCACACAAATAAAGAAGGAAACATGATGTAAACAACCGTGTGTCAAGTCAACAATGGCTAACTAAGTTAAAGAAGACATGAGTAAGCATGTGGAGTAGTTACGGGGATATACATAAGTTGGTACGATTTTAATATAAATAGGAGATGGGCCAAAAAAAATAAAACTTTTATTATATCATGAATTGAATTTTCATCCTCTATACCAAGTGAAAATTATTCATAAAAAAATAAAGAGTGATAAAAATCACCCAACCAAGTTCAATTGCAAGAATGAAATCAATGTGTAGAGCATAAAATGGTCACTAATCCCATAGTTTTTGCACTAATTCTGAGAAGGAGGAAATGGGAATCAAGTTATTTTTATGATGGGTCATATAAAATTATCAAGAAACATTTAATTTTATTTATGTGATAAACAAAAAATGGTTCACATAACCAAAACTATGGGGAGCAACCACTCTAACACAAAGAGTTGTTTTTATCCCTCATCTACTATAAGGGTCCAATGTATAATGAATGGTGAGGTGCATATGTTTAGTAAAAATCATGAGTTGATGATTCTCCTTGGCTACTAAAATGAATGATCCATTTAGATCTCCCCATAGATAGTCATCTACATCATTACCATAATTGTTGTACACTTCACATGAATACTTACAATATGGATGACATTACAACCATATAAATCAAAAAGTCCATTGTTCACTTAGGAGACCAAAAAAATACATGCAAGGTATACTAGAGGTGGTCTTGTTGAAAAATTTATAGATTCACTTATGCACATCTTGGTAGAATGTGTCATGAAAAGATATCAGTGGAAAATAAAGGGGGTGAAGAAAGTCACCAAAGGTGTGATTGACATTAACCACAAAACTGTGTGACAAGGAGAGGAGTTAAACTATCCTATGTTCCTAACATCCAAAATCAAAACAATTGTGGAAAAGATATTCTAAGGGAAATCACAATAATTTAATTACTAATTTTTGGCAATAATAGTCTAGTTCATGAATTGGAAGTCTCCCAAGGGACAAGTGGATCTTGGAGATGATATTGTTGAGCAAGGGTTTACTAATTTAGTATGGTAAATAAGAAGAAACCCATATTGACATACACAAAATTTTGGGAGTTGGCTATTACATATTTGGAGCTTGATCTCTACTAGTCTACATGTTTAACATGATCTCATGTACAATATATATCCAATTATAGTAATAATAAAGATATAAATTTGCATTAAGGTGTAAATACATGAGATTCCAGTGTAGAAAAAAATTACTCATCCTTTATTCATTATTATGGTGTAGGAGTATACAAAATTCATCTACCAAAGGAATATGGTCACCTAAAACATTTAACCATTGTAATTAGTCTGAATATGAGCCTCACTTCCATTCAAAAAACCATAAGTGTCAGTATATGGATCATAAAATATGTTGGTAAGTAACAAAGAACCACATGTATAACTAGCCAAAATGATGCCTAATAAGACAAGAAAATCAGCAACATGGTTGAATGATTCCCTACCATTATGAAAAAGTTTGATATAGACACATTTTGAATTACACGACAATATGCTCATAATGTCTTCAAGACACGGGGAAACTTCCCTATGATGAATGGGTAGAAAAAATGGTTCTTTTAAAAGGCCTTGTGAATAATGCATACTTTCAATGTAGTCTCACATATTTTATTGGTTAACCTTCCACCTATGTAAGAGGTCCATAAAGTGGAAATATTGTATAATAACAATAAACTAAGTATAGGGTGCAAGATATATTCTATAGAGGATTCAAGCTTGAAAATGAAAGTATAAGTGGGGATGATCATATAGGATCCAACCAAGACCACAAAGCAACCATATGATTAAAATATCAAGCAAAAAGAGAAAACCATGTGATTCATGGTGAAAATTAGAGATACTTAAAGTAAAACATCAACTAGTCTATTTATGACATTAGTCTTAAATCCATAGATGTAAGGAGATACAAGATCACATATAGATGTCTAAAGGATAATGAAAGCATTTAAAGTACCCATGGTAATAGTTGAGGATTAATAAGATAATTCACCCACTAGGGAACCTAACTGATAACTAGGGAAGATAAGAATCAATAATTTATTTCACTAGATAGATGGTCTAAAACCATCATACATAAACAAAAGACTAGACATTCCACATAATCTAATCTAACATACATCCTAAAATCAACCCATTGATCCACTCCACCTGAAAGTAGGCCATCATCATCATATTCCTCCACAATAACATAAGACCCCTCTGGGTGCATTTTTCATCCTATAAGTTGTCATCGTACAATAGACTATAACACCCATAACCAACACAATATTTATGGAAATTAAAGCTTAAGTAGATCAACATCTTGGTTAAATACATCCAAACCAAACTCAATTAGGAAACACAACCAAGGAATAATTAGTCATAGAGATTAAAATGAGATGCATGGAAATAAATAAAGATGTGAAGGACAAGGTTGGAAAAGAGAAAGAAAAATTATTTTAGCAATAAAATTTGGTATCCAAAAAAGTGTATCAAGATAAATATTGACAAGAAAAATATTGACAAGAAAAATAAGATTACAATAATATCAAGGTAGAATAAGCAACCAAGGAATACAAAGATAAGAGGATAGAGGACTTGCACAATTAGGAGGAATTCCAAATAAAAGTCCATAGAGGAATAAGCATATGTAGAAAGTACCACCAGTGAAAAAGGTGCAAAGGTCAATAAAAATAGGTAAAAAATCTGAAGGAATAAGAGGATAGGAAGTTAAAAGAAGAAGAAAATAAGCAGTAATAGGAAGAGGACAGGAAAGAGGAATAAGAGGAAAATAAAAATGAGGAGGAAACACAATGATAAATAACATACAAACACTACCATGAGAAATGATTTAGTGAAGACCAAATCACAATAGGAATGGGTCAATGGGAGGAGATGATATAATTGAGTCTTGATGGTATAAAAATAAAATATGGTGTTACAGACTTTGAAATATCAATATTGACCTACATTTATCTTGAATGAATTGTGTATTTCCAAACAAATCTTATTTTCCTTTTTCATATCTACATGCTTCACTATGATTATGACCCTCCTATTTTTATACAAGTCACATATAATAATCTCTCAGTCTCTATCAAACCAATAAATATCTTACTCATATGTCTCTAGATATTATTTTTATTCCTATCTATTAGACATAAATGTTAGGCTCAAATAGTTTTATCGATAAAACTATCATGAGGGTGACATTAATGTCCCTTACCTAAAAATAATTATTTTTAAAATCTAATAAATTCCTATGGATTGACCCATTGGCCTAGGATGTTAGTGTCATGAGAGATTACCCAAATGGGATAATATAGATATAAATTGAGTTCAAGATTATTGGATCATATAGAATCCATATAACACTCATATGATATACATATTTAAACTATTGCACATTAATAAAAACTACCTCATTCTTCCCAATTAGTAAATTAGTGACTAGGAACAATCATCAACCAAGTCTGAAGTACACAAGGCTAAGTCAAGAGAAAACATTTTCAAGTGTTGAAAGCTAAATAATTAGGTTCATTTATATAGCAAGTGATCACAATTTCACATTCATACTAAGGATAATAACTACTTGTGGCTTTACTTATATATTTAGAGTATTGGATATGTAAGTAATGATCAATCATGAATGGAGTGATTGGGGTCAACTCAATCCATTAAAATTTCCAAGTTTTTACAATTTTCATCCCTTTATAAGTGGACCTAGGGTTTTAAAGAGAAATAAATCACTTTTTAGAGCTATTCACATAGTCATATGTAAATATAATGCATATAGAGCTATTTCAAGAAGGTGTAATGGAATGTATGGTCAGAGAGCCATAAAATAGCCTAGATAGCAACATCAAGCTACCATTAGTTTCATTGATATTTTTTTCCCAACCTGGCATTAGTGACCTTATTGTTGGGATATGAATACCAGAAGCACACAATTGATTACCAAATACAAGCAACTTAATATGTGGAATTAACCAAAATCAACAAGTAACTAGAATCTAGAAATAACACATGATATGAGAGACAATACACAACTTGTATTAAAACTCATACAGAAAAGAATACAATAAATAAGATGCCACTTCTTCTCCACCACCTCTTCAGAGGCTTCCCACACCTCAAGTGAACAATAATTCTCTCCTCAAAGCTCTCTCTCTTAGGTCCCAACACCCACCTCAAACACTGAGTTGTTGTTCACCTTATAATTGTGCTCCACACACACCACAAGTGCTCCATGCACTCCACAAGTACTCAAAAGTATTCCAAGTAGATCTCCCCTAAACCTACAACAACCTGCACCTCAACAGACCTTACTTATGGAAGGATCTTCCTTGCCTTCCTCTCTTTCTATATCTGAGTACACACTGTACTCCAAGTAGATCCCACCTGATTCTACTCCCTATTGTGTTGCTGTCTTCTCTGATCTTGCACACCTACAAATCAATCTGGTTCTGCACACCTGTGAACCTTGACCTTGCACACACATACACCTGCATATCAATGATCTTACTTACCATGTAGATCTCCTATAGAAGCCATGCTCACCTGATGACCAAGATCATACACTCCTAAAGAACCCTATTGATTCTCCAATCCAACACCCACTCTTGGTACTATGGCACTAGGAGGAACACACCATTGCTCACCTCACACACAGAAGGAGCTTATAATAATGCTCTCTTACTCTCTAGCACAAGTTTACAATACAACCATGAGTCTATTATATAGATCTCATCCAAACAATAATTAGACACCTAATGCAATAATTAGATCCATAGCTCTCAATCTAAAATTAGCTCTAAACATGCAAACACTTGGTTCATCAACTAACTGCCCATAATAAACTCACAGCTTGAACCACAGGTGAACGACATTGGTCCCTGTTTGCCTGGGGGTCACCGATGTCGGCTGACACATGACTGACATCGATTGCCTTTTGTCCCTTTCCTACCGACCTCGGTTGGCTTGACTAATGCTGGTGACTGACACACTCAGCAACTCCTCCAATGGCTTTCTCTATGTCTGCATCAGTGAAGCTTTTAGCTCCACAACCTAACAATCTCCCACTTAGAGATAAATAAATGCACTATACCTATACCTGTACCCCATCTAGTCTATTTCCTGGCTTGTATCCTTCTTCAAGTTCAATCCTGAAGACAACCCACCACACAATTGTGGTGTACTTCCTGTCATCCGAGTACCCTACCGCATCCAAACCTACAAACCATGTAGTGAAGTCCTGACCCTGAATAGCATGAATCCCTATTGCTAGTCCCTCTCAAATACCTGAGAACTCACTTCTCTGAATTGGCTCCTAACTCTCTGACAGCTCCCACTGCTTGGGAAAACTCAGGTCTATACCAGACCTCATGTGATTTTAGACACTAAACTATCCAGCCTTTGGTGTGCTCTGATTCTGCATCCTGCATCTCGCCAACACCTAATTCACATCAGCTCCCATTTGAGACAAAATCAACCTGTGATCTCCATGCCTCCCATGCCAAAGAATTTTGCTGCTCCAAATTCTTCATAGCAAACCACTAAACTAATCTTACCCTTAGCTCAACAAAACCCTATATGTACACCCCTACTAGCTAGCATACTATCTACATACAACAACAAAATGATGTTGCAATCACCATCCACCTAGTAAGAAAAAACCACAGTAATTACCCTGACATTGACTAAAGCCATGCTTTGTCCTCCACCTGTCAAAACCTGTACCACTGTCTTGTAGCTCCCTCAAGACCATAAGACCTGGTCTTCCATCTCACATGTCCATTCTCTCTATTCTTCAACTAAGGAATCCATTCATCTTTGTGCTTTTCATACCTGCTGGCAACCCTACCAAATGTCCCATTTGGTTCTACAATCTCTCCATGCCATGCTCCCACTATTTCCTGGATCCTTCCTACTCTACAGTAAGCAACATGTGTAAAGAAGAGGAACAACAAATTTGAGGCCTACTTACATCTTCAACCCTCCATATGGGTGTTTGAGACTCCTTGATAGCGTGTTGTCCACCCAAAATTCATTACAGTGACCGATCTCAGCCACTAGACAGTCTGCATCCAACTGACATCAGTTCCCATGTGCCTGTCCCTAACTACCAACCTGTCGATGTCGATGTCTCTTACTATCGACATTGGTCCTTGTGACCAATGTCGGTCTTACCTACTGCCGATGTTGGTTTTCCTGCTGATGCTGATACCTGTGTTTGCCTGTGAGTGATGACTTTTTACTCGCGAGCTCCTTTGAATCAATCTCCATGTCCAAACTACCCTGCTCAGATGTATCTAGCCTCATCCACTAAACTCTGTTTGCCATCTCCTCCATAAACACCAAGGCTTTCCAGTTCTTAAGCCTATCAAATATATCTATCTTCCGCTTAAGAACATGCATCTCCTTCCTGCTCATGTGACCGAGCCTACAAAGCCACGTCTCTACAACTAAAGAAGAATCAATAATATAAACAAGTAGATAAAGAGTACCTATTTTCTTACCACCAACTAATTCAAGTGCATCCACTATGAGCACTCTTGTGCATCTCTCATCACCCAACTCTTTTGAAGAAATTAGCCACATCTCCAAACCTGGGACCTGCATGACCTCCTTCAACACCCATGTGTTGGCCACCTGCAATTTCAGATTCACTTCCCCTTTGCCAATTCTTTGGCAAGGCTCACCAGCTCTTCTATCTGGGGCTGCATGGAAAGAGGCAACCGAATCTATTATCCAAGATTCAACTTTATCCAAGAATCCTCCCAGAGCATCCTGTGCCACATCCCCTGCAACATTTGCTTCTTCAATTCCTTCTTGCTAATCTTCCACCAACCAACAATCTTCTTTTACATGCTCTTTCTTTCCATAGGACCGTAAGTGACCATCTATGCTTTTCAACTCCTCCATTCTTAGCTTACTTTGATCTTCCATTGTTTTACTCCCACTCAATGAAAAACCCCTGAGAGTGACCTGTAACCAAACACAAAACCACTTCCTACAACCTTAGCTCTGATACCACGTGTTGGGATATGAATACCGGAAGCACAAAACTGATTACCAAATACAAGCAACTTAATATGTGGAATTAACCAGAATCAACAAGTAACTAGAATCCAAAAATAACACATGATATGAGAGACAATACACAACTTGTATTAAAACTCATACAGAAAAGAATACAATAAAGAAGATGCCACTTCTTCTCCACCACCTCTTCAGAGCTTCCCACACCTCAAGTGAATAGTAATTCTCTCCTCAAAGTTCTCTCTCTTAGGTCCCAACACCCAACTCAAACACTGAGTTGGTGTTCACCTTATACCTATGCTCCATGCACACCACAAGTGCTCCACACACTCCACAAGTACTCAAACGTACTCCAAGTAGATCTCCCCTAAACCTGCAACAACCTACCCCTCAATAGACCTTACTTATGGAAGGATCTTCCTTGCCTTCCTCTCTTGCTCTATTTGAGTACACACTGTACTCCAAGTAGATCCCACCTAATTCTGCTCCCTATTGTGTTGTTGTCTTCTCTGATCTTGCACACCTGCAAATCAATCAATCTAGTTCTGCACACCTGTGAACATTGACCTTGCACACACATACACCTGCATATAAATGATCTTAGTTACCATGTAGATCTCTTATAGAAGCCATGCTCACCTAATGACCACATATCATACACTCCTAAAGAACCCTACTGATTCTCCAATCCAACACCCACTCTTGGTACTGTGGCACTAGGAGGAACACACCATTGCTCACCTCACACACATAAGAAGCTTATAATAATGCTCTCTTACTCTCTAGCACAAGTTTGCAATACAACCATGAGTCTATTATATAGATCTCATCCAAACAATAATTAGACACCTAATACAATAATTAGATCCACAACTCTCAGTCTAAAATTAGCTCTAAACATGTAAACACTTGGTTCATCAACTAACTGACCATAATGTACTCGCAGCTCGAACCACAGGTGACCGATGGCGGTCCCTGTCTACCTGGGGGTTGCCGACGTTGGCCGACACATGACCGATGTCGGTTGCCTTCTGTCCTTTTCCTATCGATGTCGGTTGGCCTGACCAACACCGGTGACTGACACACATAGCAACTCCTCCAATGGCTTTCTCCATGTCTGCATCAGTGAAGCTTTTAGCTCCACAACCTAACACTTATATGCATAGAAAATCATTTATATATTTTAATGACTCACATACATGATTTCAAACCATTTCCACTATCATAAGTTAGTCATAACAAGTGAGTGAACCATAAAATCTAAGTGCCTTGATCTATTTAATATTTTCTATATTTGTCACTTGTTAATTGTCAAATCAATTTCAATATTTACATTCATATTCATGATTAATTGCCATACTTTACAATATGAGTTATATTTAGGTTTATATATTTATCATGATTTTACAATCAAAATTAGGGTAAAATATATTGGTGAACCTATATATTTCTTAAACAATATTAAATCGTAGGTTTTCCTTAGGTTTCATATTTATTTTTGAGGGTTTAAAATTTCTACCTTAGGGCTTCATTTTCAGACCTTATTTTTTATTTCCCCTTATTCTCTATGAAAAATTATAAATTTTTATTTTTTTTTGTAAGTTTTCAAACTCATTATTTTATTATGGTTATTCATTATTTGGCTGATATTTGAATCAAAATGGATCTAGTTTTAAAATGTGTCAAAACTTTCCTAGTCATATTGATTGGATAAAAATCCTATTTTCGTTTGCCAAAATACTATACATATCTTTCCATAAATTATAATGTAATTATTTTAGTAAATTTTGATTAGATAACAAATGATATGTCTATTTTTAAAATAATTTATAGGGTCTATTTATCTACTAGTTTTTATTAAAAGAACCTCTTTTTGATTCCAAAAATTTACCACAAATTTCATTGGGTGGTCAGTTCTTTATTCTAGAAATTCTTTAGTGGATATAATGGATATTCAGATTGTATAATATCTAATACAAGAAATTATTGTTATATTTACTTGTTTTGGCTTGAAATATGTAGTACTTTATTCGATGGAGTGTTAGTTGAGGATCCCACTAAAGAAGGTAATGTTTAGTTTATTTTTTCACCAATAATCACTATTAGTGGAGTATGATCAACTTGGAGATAACAAAATTTCAACATAATAACAATCATAAATCATTGAAACTCTAAGATATTATCTTAGAAGTATGAATTATATAACTAATATTGTATCTCTTGAAGAAGAGGAGATCTACCCTAAAAGGAAAAGTAAACACAAGAAACATAAAGTGTAGTCTATTTTTTATCGATGTTGTGACCTTTTTAGAAATCTTTGTGTTTGAACTAGTTTTTTGACAATTTTCCTTTGTCAAGGATATTTTGTATCCCTATTTTGTCTTTATACTATTAGTTTTAATTATCACATACATTGATATTTTGGTAAAAGGGTTTGGGTCCTTAAAAAAAACCCACTTTTACCTTTAATAAAAAAAGAAATATTTTTCATAATCATGTAATTAATTATATAAAATTTATATGCAATAAAACTAAGGATGAAATTAATAATGACTCATCCTTAGCCTTAAATTGCATTGTTGTAATGTTCAATTAATATTACCTCCCATCATAAATAGGCCCTAAAGGGCATGCATGAATCATTTTTTTCCTCCTCTCATTAGACCTCCAAATTATATTAGCTACTATCCCACCCCCATTATTCTCCCAATTATAATATTATGACCCATAGTCCATGTTGTCACTAGTAGGAGAAGCAGGGTATCCAAAAATGAAGATAGTAAAAATGTTTGTCCTCAGCCCCATCAACCCCCATGAGGAAAGTTCATCAAAACATAGGGTAAAACATAATTTATCAAATAAATAATACCAATGAAAAGATTTATATTTTTGAATTATTGAAGTAATCACATATATACAAAGACATCTTATATGAGGCATTATGTGAGACAACTCTTCCTAGTATTGAAAAGCTAGCATATCTTATTTTTATAATGAATACATTAAATGATGTGAATATAATTTTTACCTTTTAGAAGGAAGGATTGCCTCATAAACACAATATACATAAAAATCTCCCATTATTCATCCAAGTCCATTTCAAAAGTAAAGTAGTAAAAAATGTTTTGGTATATAATGGTTATGGATTTAAAATTTGAACCACCAATTTATTGAAATAATTTGGTATAATTAAGAATAATGGAAAAAAATAATATCTAAAAATAAAATTATTTGATAACATTCCATGTAGAGTCTTTAAGACAGTAACATTATATGTACAACTAGGACCTAAGATGATGCCTACCATATTTTTGATCATGCCTAATCCTCTACATTACAATGTAATTTTGAGATGACCTTAGATACATGAGATGGAATAAATACCATTTACATTACATAGTTGTTTCAAATTTATTCATGAAGTTTATTCATACACATTACTCACTGATGATAATCCTTGAAGATATTTCAAGATGACACAAGATATTAACGAGAATTAGTCAAAATCATGGTTTAAATATCATTATATCATTCCTCAATCACAACCCATCCCATTATAACAAATCCATTCATATGAGGTGGGTGAATCAACCAAAATAAATGAAAAAGAACTGATTATGAACATTAATGAAGACACTAGTAAAACACAAGTTACTTTAGAGAAAAATGTGATAATTCTACATCTTCCTCTTTTGGTCAATTCCAAATATCCTAAATGCATAGTCATAGATTAGTATTTTAGTGACGATGATACTGTTATGAAATATACAACAAATTATCATTTTATGTAAGAAAAATTTAAATCTATTTAATCCAAATGAGTACTTATCTCATAATATGTTTACACCTATTGGAATAGGAGAGTATCAAGATAATTCATATGAAAAGAGAATTAATAATTCAAAATTTACACTCAAAATCAATCCAATATTAACAAAGGAAAAATATTACTTTAATAAAATAAAAATAATAAGAGCATAAATACGTACTAATTTACTAGCTCACTATAATAAGAAAAACAAATTCATTATTTATCTCTAAGGATTGCATCACTTGAGGATAAGATTGAACATGTCTATATTATCAAGCATGCTACCTATTGTATCATCAATTTTCACCCTTGGGAGGAGTTCTTCAAGATCCCTCCAATTGAGCTACACTATGGGAATAACCTTAGGCTATGGGTCACATATGTTGGGGTTAAACCTCTAGAGAAGGTTGACTTCCTCTAGATGGATCACCTATACTAATGTTTGCACTAAGAAAAGGGTTATAAAGGGGGAAAGTGCTCTTAAGAAAGTTAACCAGGTGATGTACAAAATCAAATGAGAACTCACATAATCATGAAGTAAACACTGAATAAGCATAATACAATGCTAGCTCACACAATCTCACAAAACTAACTAATTGCATAAGTGTTTCATAGAATAGGTTCATGAAGTAATGGATGAAAACCAAGAGGAGTTCTAAGACTCACTAAAATATTACATCAAATGGTAGAAATAACACTAATCTAGACTTGCAACTAACTTGAAAAACACTTATAAATGAGCAAGAAAGAAGTATAATAGGCATGGAAGATTCTCCTTCATAATGCCATCATGCACAAGCTTTGATATGCATAGTTTAGAGGGGAGAGATAGGTAAAGAAAGCCTTTATTGATTCAAGAGGTCTTTCATACAAATTTTTATAGGGTCTAGCCTTATCGAATCAGAGTCTCTACTTTTATAGAATTGAGAGAGAATTCCTATCAAAAGTGAGAGTCTTCCTTCTAAAAACTAAGAGAGAGATTAAAAAATGGGAGATATAAGATAAATGGGAGAGAAAAGAGCATGTCAACCAAGATCATTAAATGAGTTCCAATCACTTGGATGGGGTCCTAACCACTTTTGATCTATTAGTATTAATTTTGCCTCCCAAGTAGCCATTCATTAGCTCCAAATAACTTCAATCCCCCTTTTGGATTTAGAAGAAATACCAAAAGACAATAACTTGTTAGAGGTGTGGAGACATGATCTATAATATTTGGAGAAAATATTAAAGGCTCTATAGTAGAATTGAATGCTCTAACTACTTTCTCCAATCCCCTAAATTGCTTTGCTTTGATCTTCTATGCCATCTTACCACTTGCTTCACTATAAGGACAAAGTCCTCATGTATTTGATCCTGATAGAAACATATCCATGTCAACTTTGAGTGGCATCATATTAGATCCATGAAAACTAAGGAAGATAAGACACTCTTTCATATCTTATGCATATCTTCCCCTACTACAATATTTGAGCATAGGTCTTTGCTATAGAATGAAAACCAATCTCCTTCATTGGTTTTCATATACTCATTATATCCATGAAGATATGTAGATTGCATAGCTTCATTATAGATGATTTTTAGTCCATATTTGATCTCTATAATAGGCCCTAAAAGACATATTCTACCTCTACCAAGATTTAATAGTGATGTTTGATCCTAAAATGTCCACTCTATTTCAACTTGGATTGTGTTTCCACCTCTAATAAAAGTCTCATATATTCAAATTTTAATACTAACCATCAATCTTGATTTGGGATTAGAGATTATGACACCTTTAACCTTCATTATTGGCCATCGATTTGTGATCTACATTAGAAGAAAACCATTTGATCCTGACTATTATGCACATTGATCTTTTTCTATATGAATGAATGAATGAAAGCCATATATATCATATCAACTAAATGAAATTGAGACACTTCTCGCCCACACATTTATCTTTTATATTTTATGACCCTTTGACCCATCACTCAACATTGATATTCCTTTGCATAATGAAATGCACACCATCGATCTACTTAGGCTCACTAACTCTACTAGTCACCGCACACCATTATATCTTTGTTTAGGTACTTGAGATCTTGTCACTTTTATGATTCATGCTTATGTTCATATTTTAACTTAATTCTCACCATTTATCTTAGGTACATGATCAAATGCACTTTTTTATATATTTGGGACCCACTAATACTATCAGGTTACCACTCGTCATTGGATCTTTGGTATGATTAAACACCGACCATTTATCTTAGATCATTTGAAATTAAAAAACTATTTTAGGGGGCATAAATTTGATGTCTATGCACATGTTTAAATATTTTTAAATCCTAATATTTAATTATTGTAGCTTTAACTTGATGTCCCCGTGCACGTTTCATTATACAAGTCTAACTTTGAAGCTTTATATATTGAGATAGAAAGCTCATTAAGACACCAAATTTTCAAAATATGATCTTAGAAAGAATAAATTCATGTCCATGAAATTTTTTATCTTGAGGGGCTCCCTATGTGCATTTATTAAACATGTAACTAGACTGACCCATTTACTTTTGTATGATGTGTTGATGATGGTTTGACTCTTCTATACTTGTGAAAGAACTTTCAAGGATCAAATTGAGTTTTTGAGACTTGTAAAACCTAATTTATGTCCATGAAGGTCATGATCACCTTGATAATCTATTTTATCTCTTCCCTTATAAATTTAGACCTATTTCAAGACTTGATTATCAAAGATAAACAAAATACACTTTAAGCTTGATTAAAGTGTTTTAAAATATTTGTAAGCAATATGACATCTTTACACCACTCATTCCATCCATAACTCTACTCAGTTGATCACTCCATACCAAGACCTCTAGAAACTGATCCATATAGGCAAATTTCCATATGTAGGCCAAAATTGGCGAACATTTTTGACATCTTGGGGTTACATGCCTACTATGCAAGAGACTAGTAGCCCTAAACTGATCCATTGGGCATGAAGTCTCAAGATTTATTCCCAATTGAAACTATTATAAGATTTATAGAAGGATAACCCTTTCTAAAACTTTCCTTTTGAATCAAAAAGGAACAAAAAAGTAAAACAAATAACTGTGCCACAAGCACTTATTAAAAGGGAAACACACAACTAAAATAAATGTGATCAAATTACTTAGAGGAAAGCATGGGAAACTACTCTAATATGTTATAATATCATAGAGCAAATGCAAATTATTATAATAATAAAGATTTAAATGAATTCCATTGACTAAGATGGGTAATACCTCTCCATCTAGTTAGGCAAGATGATAAGCATTATGTTGTTTGCATCCATGGATCAAATAAGGACCACTCCATAAGCTATCAAAAATATTATGGCTTCCTAGATTGGACTTATTTGAGTCCCACCTAAGAAATAAGTGCCACCTAAGGACTAATTCCCCTTATTTAAAGTCCCTTGTTGTGGCTCTCTTGTTAAAGGATTTCTTGACTTGAGCTTGATGTGGCTCTAATGTCTTCACTACAAGATCCCTAGTTTTTTCAAGCTCCATGACCTTGGTAATCTAGCTTAATTTTTTCTCATTCAAATATTTATTGAGGATAAATTCCCTAACTCTAGGATGAGACATCATAAGATATACCTTGCTATTGGAAAGAATTGGCCTAAACTTTTTTAGGCTTCCTAGAGCTACAATAACTTTCTTTTCAATAAAAGTGTACTTTACCTCATATCCCTCTAGTCCTTGACTAAAAAAGGAAATTGGATGCTCAATTCATTCACTATTATTTTGCATTAGCATAGCTAATATGTTGTCAATATTGGCAAAGGTGTATAATATGAAATAATTTGATAAATTAGGATTCATGAGAGATGGTGCTTGGGAAATGGCTTATTTGATGGTCTCAATAGTTACTTTACCTTCATTTGACCAAGCAAACACTTTTCTTTTCTTTATCATGGTGGTGATGGGTTTGACTGGGTTTATAAAACCATGGATAAACCTTATCACAAAGCTTATCTTCCTAAGGAAGCTCTAGATTCCTTTCTTGTGCTTGGGCAAAGATAGTGCTAAGATAACACTTATTCTAATAGGGTTAATGGATAACCCTTACTTTGAGATAATGTGACCCAAAATTTTACCTTCATGAATAAAAAACACACATTTCTTGGGATTTAAAGAGATAACATAATCTTTACATATTTGGAAGATCAACATTAAATGGTCCATGTGCTCACTAGCTTTCTTAGATAAAACTATGATGTCATCCAAGTATATTAGTACCATTTGATTCAACAACCCTTAGAAATCCATTTCCATGTCTATCTAGAAATTTTACCCTGCATTTGACAACCCAAAAGGCATCTTTTGATAAGCATATGTGCCCCACTTTATGGTAAAGGCAGTCTTATATTAATCTTCTTCTCTCACCAACACTTGGTTGTAACCTGAGTAGCTATCTAGGAGGGAGAAGCATTATGAACCAAAAACTATTTTAAGTAGTTTCTTCATGGATGAAAATGGATATTGATACTTTAAAGAGACCCCATTCAGATCCCTGAAGTCAACACATAATCTTATCTCCCCACTCTTCCTCATAGGTACGAAATTGGCTACCCATGAGGAGTGCTTAGTGGGAAAGATGATCTTGGATTCAATTATCTTATTCAATTCTTTTCTCATAAACTCTTTAATTTTGGGGTTTATAGGCCTCTACTTCTACATAATAGGCTTAGAATTAGCATCTAGTTCTATAGTGTGTTGGGCTAGCTTGGGATGAAAACCTCTCAAGTCACTATATTCCCAAATAAAGATGTCTACATATTCTTTACAAAGTTATATGAAAGCATGATTTTTATATTTATTACTTACCTTTACAACCTTTAAGAGCTTGTCTTTGAATATAAAGACTCTTTCATAGTTCTCTTCAATTGTTGACATTACTACATTATTTTTTCTCATATGATCTCCCTCATGGAAAATATCTTCAAGGGTGATAAGCTCTTTAGTAAGTTTGTTAGATCTTAGCTAAATAATTTATTCTTCATACTAATGTTGAATCATTTTATAGCTTATGGAGGAGAACTCTAGTTCTTTCTACAAGAAATAAGTAATTTGCTTCTCATTCTCAAAGACCTACCAATTAGCTTCATTGTTTGGCACTGATGGTCTTACGACCACTTTGACATGTGGTAGCACCTTAGTCTTTTTTAACTCATTAGCGATATTAAATTGAGTTCCCACAGCTACCAACCTATCAACATGTCCATTTTTTCTTCTTGGTATTACTTGGATGTTAAAGGCCTCAAAATCCTCAATTATGTCCCACACTCTATTTTTAAGACTTCATCAAAGGATTCTTGGTGATATTATAGCCTCCAACCTGGTGCACTATTATCTCACTATCCCCATAAACTTGAAATTGCTTGATGCCTCTCTTACTATCCCATTGAAGGCCATGGTTAAGGCCCTCCTATTTTAATGCATTATAAGAGCAACTAAATTGAAACTTATAAGAAGATAAATACTTGTCATTGGAGGGGGATACTATAATTTCACCTACACCCACTCCATGTTTTCTCCTTGAACCATCAAATAACAATTTCCATAAGCCACTAGAATCTTCTTGAGGTCAAATGAGGGATTGCATGGACTGATTCTTTTAATGTAAGTAGTAGACACCCATGTCCCTCTCTTTAGCTCCTTCCAAGGGATCAACTAAATGATTTTCATTCCATAGTTCATCCAAGAACATGTTTAGTATCTCTTTAGGGTGAGTTTTTAATTCTTGACCAACCACATGTTCATCCTCATTAAGGATAGTGAAATTAAGGTTTATGCTATTTGGCCCATAAATTTCTATGTGGAATTGTGCAATAGGCTCAACTTTCATTGAGTCTATGGTCCCATATCTTGTTTTGAATGCCATGTATGAGCAATCTATTGCAAGCTAACCTCCAATATTTATAGTGAATTATCTAGATAAGGAGGAACATCAAGGATCAATAAATCTTTAAACACTAATACATTATGACAAACATGTAGGGTCAATTTGAGGTATCTTATGAGACCAGATGGCTTGGTGGAAGAACCATCAAGTTGTAAGACTCCTTTAGACTAGGGTTCATATTTTAGACCAAACTGATCAACTATGGACTTTAGAATTACTAAGGTGCTATCCATACTATCTACCAAGAAATTATTCACTAAATAGTCACTAATTATTATTGAAATATATAAGGGAGGAGGTTTGACCACCTTACCTGATTTCCTTTCATTGGATCCTTTGGTTGTATTGGTGAGAACCACATTCTCTTTGACTAGTTCCTTCTCAGGAACCTTGATTATTGATAACCCTTCTTGGAGGATGTCTACCTAACCAATGATGGAGAACATATCCCACATTGGCACACTAACATTGGATCCTTTCATTTATTCCATAATGTTGATGGGTGAACCAATAACCTTTTGTTGTGCTTTGGGAACCATAATTATACCTTGAGTTTGTGAGTTTTGATGGACACAGACATTCCCTTGATTTTGATTCCTTAGAACTATTGGAACATTTGGAATAGAAGTAGGTCCATTTGTATTTGATATTGAAGGAGTAATGGTAGGAGGATCTTTGACTTCTATCTAATTACCATCTATGTTCCTTCTTTTAAACCTTGTGTTTAATACCACTAAAATGTATGCCTAGATAGAACTAACATGTTGATTAAGTGCATAACACTCTTCTTGCTCATAACTCACCATTATATCATCCAATTGGCTTAGTCCTTGATTAGTTTTTCGACATTTATAAGGCTCTTATGGTTTTATCATCATGGTTACCTCTATGTTCTGATACACAAGAGCTTGGTTCTACCCCTAATTTGTAGCCTACTATCATTGATCATTAAAAGCTTGGTTAAAGTTAGTTTTTGGGATAATGGATTGCCTAAAAGATTGATTTCAAGGCATGGTACCCTTATACTCTTGATAAAAAATATTTTTAACTAGGACCAAAGTGTTGGAAGTGCCTGTAACATTTAGATTATTGTTGTTTTTCCTATTATAATTAGGTTGCCCCTGTCCTTGGATTTGACCTTGGCCATGGAAGTTTCCTTTGTACGGTGGCCTATTTGTTTTAAAATATTGTTGTTTAGGTTGATATGAGGCTTGATAAGGATTATTTAAAGCTTGCTTCCTCTGAACATTTAATATCTCATTTTCCAAGGACTGAAACATGCTCTTAATCACTTGAAATTTCTTATGTTCTTGGGAATCACTAGATTGACTAGTAAAATGTTTGTATTGCTTTGGTGAGGGTATAAAAAAAATTTAGGTACAGGAGGAATGAAATCAAGGGGAAGAATAGAAATAGGGTGGTCTAATCTTAAGGAACAAAGGCATTGGTGGTCTAGGTGTAAGCTTGCCAACCTGTACTAGATAATTTTTTGCCTTGATTGCCACCTCATATGCATCTGGAAATGTGTTTCCTCCCATAGACTAGATCATTACTATAATGCCACTATTTAGGGACTTAAAATAGTAAAGAAAGGAAAAGTTAGGAGTATGCCTAATAAAGACTAGGATTATATCCCAAGACTTTTGGAACCTTGTGTTGAAGTCTTGCATGACCTCATGAGGGGCTCTTTTTATTGTAGTTAATTGATCTACAAGTGAAAAATGGTCATTTTTATCTTCAAATATTTTACACAATGCATCTCCTAATTGGTCCCATGATGTAATAGAATTAGAATCAAGGCTTCTCTACCAACCTAAGGCTTTACCTTTGAAAGATATGGCTAATAGAATATTTTCTTTATTTTCCTCATTGATATCATGAATGTTGCAAAAGTTGGATATATCCATGAGGTGCTTAGAATGGGTTTTATCTTGGTTTCCATTAAAATAAGGGACAATTTTAAGAGTTACTATTAGAATAGGATCATATTGTTGGAGGTCCAGAGAACTTTAGACATTAAAAGGCATAAAGGGGAAAGCTCTAGGGGATACCATGGTAATGAAAGGGCTTAACAAGGATATTCTTCTAGGGGTATGCCTTAAAAATGACTTAGGAAAAAAGTTTCCTTTATAAGGCTGTGTATTATCAAATCTTAATCTTTTTACTAAATTTAAAATCAATTCAACGTATTTAAAGGGAGAACCTCTAGAAGCTAACCTTGTAGTCACCTTTGGCATGAGATGTAGTCACTATTGTACTGCTAGAATGCTGAATATAGTTTTGGAATTGCTAGATGCTATTTCTTGAAAGTTATGACTGCTAAAAATATATCAAACTAGCATCAAAATTTGACCAATCTTATTTTAATTATGTGCCACCAAGCATGATAAAAACTATTATAGCATCAATTTTCACCCTTGGGGGGAGTTATTCAGGATCTCTCCAATTGAGCTACACTATTCAAACAAGCCCATGTTGTGGGTTACCTATGGTGGGGTTGAACCTCCATAGAATGCTAGCTTCTTCTTGATGGATCACCTATACTAATATTTGCACTGAGAAAAGGGTTAGATAGGGGGAAGGGGATCATAATAAATTTAAAAAGGCAATGCAAAAAATCAAATGAGAACTCACTAATCATGAATTAAACACTGAATAAACATAAGACAATGCTAACTCACATAATCTCACAAAACTAGATAATTGCACAAGTGTTTCAGAGACTAGGTTTAGGAAGCAATGGATGAAAACCAAGAGGAGTTATAAGACTTACTGAGAGATTACATAAAAAGGTAGTAATAACAATAATCTAAACCTATAAATAACTTGAAAAACACTTATAAATGAGCAAGAAAGAAGGACAACGGGCATGAAAGATTTTCCTTCATAATGCCATCATGCACAAGCTTTGCTACACATAGTTTAGAGGGGATATATAGGTAAAGAGAGAATTTATTAATTTAAGATGTATTTCATACAAATTTTGATAGGGTCTATCCTTATCAAATGAGAGTCTTTGATCTTACAAGATTGAGAGAGAATTTATATCAAAAGTGAGAGAGTCTTCCTTATAAAAATTGAGGAGATATTACAAAATGGGAAAGAATGGGAGATATAAGAGAAATGGGAGAGAGAGGAGCACATAAACCAAGGTCATTAAATGAGGTCTAATCACTTAGATGGGGTCCCAACCATGTTTGATCTATTAGCATTAATTTTACCTCCTAACTAGCCATTCATAAGATCTAAATAACTTCAATCCCTCTATTGGCTTTAGAAGACATACTAGAAAATAAGAACTTGTTGGAGGTGTTGAGCCATGATCTATGTTGTTTGGAGAAAATATTAAAGGCTCTATATGATAATTTAATGCTCTAACTACTTTATCCAATCCTTAAAACTACTTTATTTTGATCTTATACACCATCTTCCCACTTTATTTATTGTAAGGACAAAGTCCTAATGTATTTTAATCTAACATATCCATCTCCATGTTTGATTCAATTGATGTCTTGTTAGATCCATGACTACTATGGAAGATAAGACATTCTTTCATATCTTATACACATCTTACCCTACTACAATATTTGATCATAGGTATGTTTCTATAGATTGAAAACCAATCTCCTTAATTGGTTTTCATATAGTCATTATATCCATGAAGATCCATAGATAACATAAATTCATTTTATATGATTTTTAGTCCATATTTGATCTCTATAATAGGCCCTAAAAGACCTATTCTACCTATACTAAGATTTAATGGTGATGTTTGATCTTGAAATGTCAATTCTGGTTTAACTTAGATTGTGTTTCAACCTCTAGTTAAAGTCTCATATATTTTAAATTTAATACTGACCATCTCTCCTGATCTATACTTAGAGATTATGACACCTTAAAACTTGATTATTGGCCATCGATCTATTATTTACATTGGAAGAACACCATTGGATCTTGATTACTATGCACTATTGATCTTCCTCTATATGAATGAATGTGATCTATAGATATTTTATTAGTTGAACACAATTGAGACACTTGTCACTTGCACATTTGTCTTTAATATTTGCTAACTCCTTGACCCATCACTCACTATAAATTTGCCTTTTCACAATAAAATGTGCACCATGAATTTTCTTGAGCCCACTAACTCTGTTAGTCACCATGTACCATTGGATCTTTATTCAGGCACCTGAGATCTTTCTACTTGTCCATTTCATTCTTATGCTAACCTTCTGACTTGATGCTCATTGTTGATCTTAGGTGCATGATCAAATTCACTCTATTATATCTTTAGGATCCATTAACACTATCATGTTACTATTCACTATTGGATATTTAGTAAGATTGAGTTCTAACCATTGATCTTGGATCATTTGAACTCAAAAAACTTTTATTGGGTCCAAATTTGACATCTACATGCATGTTTAAGGATTTTTAAATCCCAATGGTTAATTATCATAGCTTTAACTTAATGTCCCCATGCATGTTTCATTATGAAAGTCTAAATTTGAAGATTTATATCTTGAGATAGAAATATCATTAAGAAACCAAATTTGTAAAAGATTATCTTGGCATGAATAACTTCATATCAATTCAATGTTTTATCCAGAAGGGCTCCCAAGGTGAATTTATTAAACATTTGACTAGACTGACCTATTTAATTTTACATGATGTGTTGATGATGGTCTGACTCTTCTATACTTGTGTAAGAATTTTCAAGGCTCAAAATGAGTTTTTTAGACCTGTGAAACCTTATTTTATGTCCATGAAAGTTGTGATCACCATGAGAACCAGTTAGATCTTTTCCCTTAAAACTCTAGACCTATTTTAAGACTTGCTTTTCATAGATCAAAAAATTTCACTTTAATCTTGATAAAAGTGTTTCAAAATATTTGTAAGAAATATGAGATATTTGGACCACCCTTTCCATCTATAAATCTACTCAATTGATCACTCCATACCAAGACCTCTAGAAACTGATCCATCTATGAAAATTTCCATATGTAGGCCAAAATTGGCCGACACTACCATCAATTTCACCTTTTCCTCTCCATTAAATATATTTTTTCCTCACAATATCTCATCTCAATTATGGGTTCATAAATGAAATACATCTATAATTAATGATTCAAAAAGTTTACACAAGGTTAATAAAAATCCAAGTGAAGTTACAAGTGATGATTTGAAACAAATTAATCACTTTACCTCCAACACATCCTATAAATAAATCAAAATCTTATTGTGCTTATCATAGAATGCATGGATTTAATACAAATAATTGTTAGGTATTACAAAAAATATTCAAAATCAAGGCATGTTTACAATAAGCTAATCATCAACCAATCATAATAAAAATAAGGCCAATATAGTTTCCCAATGAATGAATAGTATATTTATTATTCTAGGACCTTATAGGGTCACATATCATTGATTATATCCTTAACTATCATACATATTTGTTCATAATATTCAAAAAAATAAAAAATGCAAAAACATTTAAAATATTTATTTTTAAAACTAGATTACACTATTTACATATGTTATTTATCACATGTTTAGTGTATGGAGTACTCTTTCTATACACATGTATTTCATAGTATATGATTGTGATATATATATATATATATATATATATATATATATATATATATATATATATATATATATATATATATATATATATATATATATATATATATATATATATATATATATATATATATATATATATATATATATATATATATATATATATGGATTTCCTATACCCACATGCCATGCTAATATTATGGGCATATTATTACATAGGTCATAATATTATAAGTTTAAATTTCTATGATATTTTACCTTGTTGAGCTACCTATATTGCTTACACATGCCTTGCTATCTACTCATATCTTATACAATACTATATGGATATGCTACTTTTCTATGATGTGACATTGGTATACATAGATAGTGTAGACTAGTTTTCATTTTTTATATGTTTCATTGAAGTTATTTATTGTCAATTATGTATGGCCCTTGGCCTTTTATGTGTGAAATATTTATGTCCCATGTTTTTGACATTTTCATGTCTGTTGATAGTGGCCATTGGCCTTGTGTGTAATAAATTTATGTCCCTTACTTGTGACATATTTATGTCCCTTGATTGTGGCCCTTGGCATTAATTATTTATAGTTTATTTATGTCCCTTGTATGTATAGCTTGGTATTATGTGTGAAAATGTGTGTATATGAGTGGATTAATCTAGGATTATTTTATAATCTTGATGCACTTGTTTATCCTATTGATATTTTTGAGTTTGTGAATTATTTTATCCATATCACACACCCCCTTCTATGTGGTGTCTTTATTTACATCATGCACCTATTTATTGGGTAATATTATTTAATTATCACATCAATAATGCTTAATACTAGGTGTATTATTGATACATCTATCCTGGCATGGCACTTATATTCCCCTACAATATATGTTACATACATGCTTTGATGATGTATACATTACTATGATGACATATTATCCACATGTTAACATGACTATATGTGTATGCATATTTCTACATGACATGATGTAGTTAACATTTTTTTGAGATGAGTGACTTACATGATGCATCTATCACTCAAAAAAGGGGCATATTAGTGGGCTTGTCATAAAGACATAAACATCCATGAGAAAAAAGAATTGGGAATATATTATAGGATTGAGAGAATTCAAAGTGGTTCATATATCAAATAAGTTCATATGTGACACAAACATTCACATATTAGTATAGATTATTAGTCATATGATATATATATATATATATATATATATATATATATATATATATATATATATATATATATATATATATATATATATATATATATATATATATATATATATATATATATATGCACTCATTTTATAGAGATATGAGTTATAAACTATAAATTTAGATATACTTAAGTGTATATGACATACAAGTTCACATAAAGTATAGGAACAAAAATTATAGGTTTTTAAATATAGATACATTTGGGATATAGGTTTTTATATTTATAATATATATTTATAACATTATATATCATATGGAAATGATTTAGTGGGAGATAACACTTGTACATGCACCTAGATACTATTATATATATCATATGGCATTGATTCATGATGCATGACACTTGTTCATTCACATTTACATATTTTATAGTGAGCATTATTTTATTTTCTTTATTTGTGAACATAATTTAGTGGCATTGGGAAATTAAAAACCTTGAATATATAACTCCATATATAGTGGTTAATTCACATTCTTAAAGATAATGTATGCTTAGGCTCATCGATGCTCAATGGCTTCAAAATTTCTCATAAACATATATTATATGATTCCCACCTTACCATCTTGGTGTGTAAGATCATATTTATATTATTTACTTGAGAGGGTTGAGGTATTTATCTTCCCAACCTAAGGACTTGCATATTTACATAAATTTGGAGAACAATTACTTTAACTCTCCATGAGTTGTAATAAGGAAGCATTATCTCCAAAAATCTAATGGGAAACATAATTTCACCCACACACATTTGTACTCATTACTTGATGACAAGGTTTAAATTTTAATTATACTTAAGATTTTAGATATCACATATGGACATTGAATATTGTATTTTTATTGTAGGTTTTCATGGGGAAAGTTGCACATTTGTATCTATCTCCCTAATATAAAGTGCATTGTACACACTCAGGTATATATTTATCTTTTTACTCTAGTATTTGTATTATGTTTCAAGACTAAAATAAAAGTGGGGGATTTATAGACACTAAAATCTGGTAATAGATGCTTGGTAATGCCAATCTTGACCTACATTTATCCTATATGATTTATGCCTCCAAATAGTTCTTATTTATCTTCTTTCATATCCATATGCATAACTAGAAGTCCAACCCTATCTTTTTGATGTTAGAAACCTACAAGATCATCTTAGTATTTTTAAAAACACCTAAATAGCTTACTTAGATATTTCTAGATCATCATAATTACATTCCTATATTTTGGACATAAATTTTAGGATATATGTTCATCAACAAAACTTTCCTAAGGGTGACATTATTGTCCCTCACTCAACAATGACTATTTTTATAATATAATCATACCTATGGGTTTGTACATTCACATAGTATGTCAATGGCATGATAAATTACCCAAATGGACTCATATAAATATAAGCCAAGGTAAAGTTTATTAGAACATATAACATCCATCTAGCACTCATCTAGTATACATATATACACTATTGCACATTAAGAAAAACTACCAAATATTTCCTATTTGGAAACTAGTCACTATTGAGTAATAATTTCATATTGAGTAATAATTATCCAAGTATGAAGCACACCAAGCCAATTGAGTTAGGAATGAACATTGTCATGTGTTAAAAGTTAAATGCCTAGGTGTATTCATATAGAAAAGAACATAATTGCACATTCACACTAAATGGAATAATTACATGCGGATTGACTTCCCTCTTTGAAATATTGGTTATGTAAGTAGTGGTCAATCATCTATAGTGGGGATTGGGGTCAACTCAACTTATTATACTTCTTAGGTTTTTTTAGATTTTATCCCTTCACAAGTAGACCTAAGGATTGAAGGAGAAGGAAATTGATTTTTATAGGTGCGCACACAATTATGTGTCAAGATCACATAGACAATGCTATTGCATATTGGTCTAGTGGATTGTATAGTTACAAATCCTCAAAATAACCTAGGATAGTAAAGTCAACATACATTGAATTTCATTAATGATTTTGACATAGTTTTATGTTAGTGACCATGTGTGCAAAGATAGTTATTTCAAGATCTAAGTGAAACATATTTATATGTATAGATCAATTTATTTAAAACATGCCACTTACTAGATCAATTATAATATTTTAAATTTAGATTACTAATTAATTTCCATACTTTATAATCTAAATTATAGTCATGTTTATATCTTAATTAATGATTTAAAATTCAAATTAGGATAAAAATGGTGGTTGGACATCCAAGCCTCAACCACTAGACACAAAACATTTATAATTCCCATATCACTACCTCATTAGACACAAGCAACATATTTATCTCTAGAAACACTTCTTTATATAACAACCATTCTATACCATGTTACTCTATATCATACATAACCTCCCCTTGATAATAACATTGAAGGCACTAGTGCTTTCCACACATCCATCACACAAATGACTCCATAGTTTAAAGAGGATAATGTTGAGGTTGAATATTTCTTCACAAGTCTAGAAAAACAATAGAAATAACATACCTATGTTGATATGAGTAATATGTGGTAAAATTATGTCCAAGCCATTGTATTAAATGCACTGATCACTTGGCTTGCATAGAACGAGGAATCTTTACAACACCTTGAGAAAATAAAAGTGTAGGTGCAAAGACTTCATAAAAAAAATTAACACCATATTTAATATCATCAAGGAATATAAATAGGTGGTAGACACAACTACAACTCAAGCTAAAAAAATCTCATGATATATATTGGGTTGGAAAGTGAAGCTTTAATATTCCATAAAGGAGATGGGTGGTGACCTCAAAAAGGTTGATAAATATAATTCTATAATGGTTGGGTAGGTGACATAAACCTATATGTATTATTTTATACATGATAAAATCTAATATATGGATAATGTCATGGAGCACATAAGAGAGTGCGAGATGTAAATTCTAAGAATCAAGTTCACATACATTTAGGTGTAATGATATATGGAGAGGCTAAAGTAAATAATGAAGGTAATTCAGATGAATGGTGCACTCTATTTCTTATTGAACAATGCTATAAGAAAATATTATTTATAAGGAATAATAAAAATAAGATCACACCTACACACACTCTTCACAATGGTAAGTGATGGACTAGTGGATTGGACCAATATAAAATCAAACTTGGTGAACATCCTAATTTTAGTAAAATATATTATAATTGGTCTCAAATATATTCCCACTTCCAAGCTACTTAAGACACTATGAGAAAATAATACTATTCAAACATAGAAGGTGAAAAAATTCCATATTTCAAAACCAATGTAGTAAAAATATATTGACATAGAAAATTCCTTAGTTACTCCATCATCTTCATGGTATACTGGTTATCCAGCTCCACCATCACACACTATGAAACCTCCAACATAGATAAGGTGTCCTGACTCCTCTAATTTTGATCACATTTGGGTTAAATATTATTTTTAGTGAGAAGACTTTACAATTATTGATAATAATGTTGAAAACATATAAAGGGTTGCCTCCTAGTTACACTAACCTATTGAAAACTCTTAAAGGTTCACAGGTTGGTATGTTGCTTAGTTGAAGACCTAAAAATGTGGATAAGTAGTGCACAAGAAGTAAAAATTGGTAAATTATACTTCATATGATACTATGACTAGAAAAGTATTTGAAACTTAAAAGTGGAAAAGTTTAGGACAACTTGTCCAGTGTATAGGAACTATTTTTAGTAAACTTCACTTCATCAATAGCTCTTGTCTCAGAATGAGGCAACTATTTAAGTTTATTAAAGTGTTAATATTATATTATGAAGGATATTTCACAATTATTTTGGTAAAATTTATATGTGAAAAAAATACATTTTTAATATTTTAAACACTCATATAAGACAAAAATACAAATGAAAGGTTGAATGTTTATCTTAGACAAAACAAAATAGGAAATAAAGAGTCAAGAAGTCAAAGAGTCATGTTGACTCTATTTATATATGATATCTATAAAAGGATAAGATTTCATTGAATTGTTTTGAGCATAATATTATTAATAGTTACTATTTATTATACTCTTCTTGCATTTTATGTGTCTCTTATGAAGTAATGTATCTTGGCCATCTCCATAACTATAATTGACTATAATTAATATTCATGAAACTTGTAAGTTATTCATAATTATATGTGGAATATGACAATCATTGACTAGTCTACTCTTTAATCACCTCTATTAATTAAAATAATTAAATAAATGTTTATTACATTGTAAATAATCACTTCAATAATAATTATGAACATTTTAATTCTTATGACTCCTGACACAACCTATAGACTACAACACTAGCATTTATTGATGAGGAGTTATAGATATTGATGTAAAAGAAAATCATTTTCATTATAACATACTCTTAGGTAGACCATGGATTCATGTAATTTAAGTCATATCATCTACCCTACATATATGTGTAAATTTTGTGTACAAAGGATGTTAACATATATGTCCTATAACTAATTAACCTTTCAAATATTTAAAATTAATCAATTTTTATGATTGATGTATTAAAAAATATGATGATGTTAATTCATCCATTATAGATCGATTATAGGTCATATTAGTATAATTAATACATACATATAAGGTTGAAATAAAAAAAGAATAAGATACAAGACCACTAAATCACTAAATCCATACATACAAGATACTACAAATATTTCACTAAATCTATAGATAATAAAGGAATCACATAATAGTTTTGAATCAAAAAATTAGAAGATACAAGATATTTATTTATTAGTAAATTAAAAATATATAGATTATATATTTATAGATGAGGATAGTGATGATAATGAAAATTAAATTCTAGCAAACATAGATGAGTATTTGTCCCATTTGAATTTTACACCTATAGGATTAAGAGAGTATCGATACAATTCATACATGGTGAGTAGAATTAAATTAGACAAATGTAAGAAACACCTCATCAATTAGGATAATATAAATGTAAATACTTATTACACCATCAATTCATGACATGAATCTTCCACAGTAAAAGTTGACTATTTTTACCACAAGTCAAAATAATTCAACCCCCTATATGTTAAAACTTGATATAGGGGTCTATTATGGTCTTGTATGTGTCCCATGGTATAATAGGGTTAACATTGTGATTTATCTTTGTCATATTTGTCTTAGATAGTCCTATGTCATTTTAAGGCCACTTTTGGGGTCATTTATGTGAATAGTATAGTTTACCATAGAGTAAAAATGTTTCAAAATGTAATTTCACTTCCTAAATGTTATATTATTGGTTTATATTAAGGTAAAAATAGGTTTTGAAGGGGCCCCAAAACCCTCAAACAAAGGAAGAAGGATATAACAATAACATCCACAGGTGAAACAAACCTAACACCTACTACTAAGTAGTATCAAAATAGGTTTTACAGGGACCTGAAACCATAATTCAAGATCATCAAAAGATAGACTCTAGGTTTTACAGAGACCTGCAAACTCAAGTATGAAAAGAAAACAAAGAACCAAAAAATAGAACCAGTTATAACATCCAACTAAAAGGACCAAGACTGTAAGAGAAAAAAGATCCTATTCTTTTAATTTCAGGATCATCTTCACCACTTCCTTTCCAATCACAACAGTGTCCTGTATAGATATTGCTGCTGACGTAGCAACCTCTTGCATTGCTTTTTTCCTTGAGATTTGTTTGGTCCTCTTACTAGGCCCCTCCAAAGATTTTATTTCCTCATTTGCTCATTTTCCAATGTTTGCAGCAGCTGCACATATGCTAGAAGTAACCTCCTCCATCTTCATTCTGCTTTCCTTAATGAGCCTTCTTAGATTGTTCTCATAGTCTTTAAGTTTGATTGGAATATCCCTCATCTGCATTTCTAGATTATTGATTTTGTTCCGATCAGCTTCTTGATTATGTTCCATTTTTTCCATTTTCTTCTTGAGGCCCATTATTTCCTTATACATCCATGAGTCAACTTGAAGGATAACATCTGCTTTGCATTTTGCCAAATTCATAAAGGGATGCCTCCTATCTTTTTGCCATACGTCACTTAAATCTTTTGTGTTCTCTTTTGGATTGTCTTCATCCTTTTCAGTATGATCCTCCCTTTCCATTCTTTTCTATTCTTTAGTTTCACCAGGGCTATCGTTGTGGATAAGATCATCCTTTACTTTTTCTCTAGTTTCCATTGCATGATAGGCATCTTGAACTAAATGTTCCTTCTCTATTTTTGAAGCAGGATCCTCAAATAAAACATCCATTTCTTTTTCAGTTTCCCCTAGCACTTGCTGATTTTCTTTGAGATCATAGTTATTATGTTTAGTATTTTCCTCTATAGTGTCCCCTTATTTTTCATTCTTACTTTTATCTTCTCCTTCCTCATTAGAGCTGGATTCCCCACTTTTCGTTCCTTCCTCTTCCTCCATACTCTCCTTCTCAAAACTTTCAGTGCTTTCCCACTCTATTTCGTCATCTACAATCTATTTTTTAAAGCTGGAGGATTTGGGTTTAACTTTTTCTTTCCCCTTCATTGTTTCATTCTTCTTTCTCTATGATTCCTTATTTTTGTCCGAATAAGGATTCAAGACAATGGCCTTGTTTTTGTAGAAACCTTCTATTATTAGGATCAATCCCTCATGTAATATATGATGAGACTCCTTTTTTCTATGAGCAAACAAACTTTAGAGCAGCGAGAAGCGCAAATAGAAAGGGAAGGAGATTCTAACTTTGTGCCTAAAATGATTAAGAAAGACAAAATGAAATTTATGGACTCTTTTGCTTTTACCATCAAGTATGAAATACTCACGGATGCAACATAAGACATCTCTCTAGATTCCTTTAATCTACTCCAGGTCGAAGAAATTCCCACTCTTTTCCAACTGCTGCTCCTCAGCATCCATCTTTGGGAATTTTCTATATGCCTCATTAGATATGCTGGTCTACTTAGAGAATTTTATACCCTCCATTGGAAGCCCCATGACCTCTGCTATGAATTCCTCGGTGAGCTTCACTATGATGCCATGGAGGGTTACCCTATCGTCGACCTAATTTTTTAAAAAAGCCATCGTTATATGTGGTTTTGAACCATGTAGCCATTCCAAGTAGCTCACAACCTTTCCTTTCTAAAGGATCTTCCAAACATCTTGTTTTGCCTTCCAATCTTCACAACTTTTAGGTTCCTGCTTCCTTGGTTCACCTTTCATTTTGTAGGCCATACAATTAGCTAGTAACCCCCAAACACTAATTATCGAGCAATGAAACCAACTATTATCAACTTGTAAAGAAACTCACCTATTTTATGGCACATGCAAAACCCGCTTCACGTTCTCATGAATATTTCTATTTCTATTCAATGAAATTAATCCTTCCTCTGTGAGGCCACTCTGCCAAATCATTATTTTTTTATTCCAAGCAGATCTTTCCCTCCTTTGAATGAATTGCATCATAATTAATAAGTGTTATGAGATCAACATTATTATTTAATGTATCCTACCAACTCACCTTATGTCTTATTCAAACAACATGATTTGCTATCCAGTCAGCAACCCCATTGGCTTCACGGTAAGTATGGGTTATGGTTACTTTTTCAAATTTTTAAATTAAGGCTTTCATTTCCATCACCATTACCTCTATAGACCATGAAACTAAATGTTATATTATTTTTATAGGTGGTATAATTATACTAAAAAATTTAGGCGTAATGCAAGAACAAGAAGATCAGTGAAAAAGTGGTAGTTTCATGTGGTTTTGGGTAGTTGTGTGGCTTATACATAAGATTTAGCATATGTGTAAGGATTAAAACCAACCCTTCAGGTCCCCTCAACTCAGTTCTACAATTTATCATCTTTTATTATATAAAAAATGGCATAAAACCATTCTTCCTTTCCATTGCTCTCCTTTGCATGCAAAAATGGTCAACCAATTTCAGTCTAGTATGAACAGTTAGAGGTGAGTTAGATAAAATTCTCTTGAGGGATCATAAAAATACTTGTCTACTCCAAATACATGGAATATTCAAAATATTGGTTTCTTTTCCTCTATGAAACATTGCTAAGAATGTTTTATCCTTTTTCTACTTGCTCATTCCCATACTCTTCAGGTTTCCTCTTTGTTTGGATTGGTCCATACAAACCAAGTACTATACATGATTTTAGAGAGTGTGACTAACTTTTTAATGTGGTTATAAACTTATTTTTCATGTGTGGCATGAGATATAATATCATAAACACATCATCCTACTAGTGGGAAACTACATCATAGTCTATAGAGAAGTTTCATGAGTTATAGGGGGTTCTCTCTCCTATAGTAGTTTTAAATAAAAGGTGTATTGGTGTTTCATGATTTTAATGGTCATGGTAATCATATTTATTTTAAAATATTAGTCTCAATACTATCACTTGGTGAAACACATTTAAGAAACATGTACATAATCAAGCTTCCTGAAACATTCACCTACAATCAAATGAAGATAACCCCTTAACTAGTCATGTTGATGACACAATGAGGTTTTCAACATAGTGAGAAGTCTTCCAAAGTGAAATTCAACATATTTAACACTTATAAAATAGTTTGAGATTGGTTGTGACAATGAATTATTCAATATACATAGTCCAAACAACACCTTCACCTTTAGGCAATTTCCAATATGGTCTGAGTGCAATCTATAGGGGTATGAAAGAGTCATATTATAAGTGTTTGTGATTGTTTGAAACATTTTTTGAGGTTTGATAACATTAAGAGTGTCATATTAAGAATGGTGGAATCAAAATATGGTAGACAAACTTCAAACCATGTTCACAAGCCAAGAAAGCTACAAAAGGGACACATTACCTTAGTCTCTCCAAACCAAGTTTTGTCCATACATTTGATCTTACCATAGTAGAGTGACATGATGTCTAAAAAATTATGGTTGTTTGATTATGAATCCCAAGCCTAAGGGTAATGTTTTAAACATGTAAATTTGATTTCTTGATTATGAAGGAATGTTTTTGAGTGGTTTCTAACTCAGGTAGGTTTTAGAATTTGACACTTAGAGAATAGTATGTTGAAATGACTAAAAAGCAATCAAGACCATAGTGACATATGGTATGGAGTGAAACCATGGTTTCAATCACATGAAGTGAATTTTTTTTTTTGGAATTTTTTTAGTAGATTTAATAAGGGTCTAGGAGGATGAAATTTAGTGTCAATAAGAAATCAACACTACATGAAGATTCTATGATCCTTCAAATAGAACACCTATAGTTTGACTGATAGTATGTTGATAATGAGACATGAGAAGCAAACCCTATAGGCATAGTTGTTTATGAAAGCTATAATGAAACTAATATGAAGTATCAATTGAAGGTAATGGATATGCAAGGTTTTGACTCAGATTAGCACCTATAGGGGCCCTTTTTTATTCTCAAAATGGCACTTATAGTTTGACTATAATTTCATAGTATGCTAGAGCATGATAGTTTAGGTTTTGGCTTAGCATAGCCATGATATTAATTAGTTTAAAAAAACATGATATTATATTAATAAATTCAAGGATAACCTAGACATGATGTATACTATTCAAAACACCCTATAGAAATCTCATTTGATTGAGGATTATACCTACAATTAGCACAATCTATAGACTAGCCTAAACAAGTGGATGAAGTAGTTTTGAAGGGTAGCTAGGGTGTATGTTGGGTCAAGATAACTAAAACCACTATAATAGTGATGATTAATATCTCATGTAATACTTAGATCAAAGAAATAATATGAGGATTAAATTTCAAACTTCAACCTACAATCATGTTCACAGTCCATGCACAGTCAAGTCTTATGAGCTAGTCTTGAGGGATTTAGGAGTTTAGGGGATTTAAAACAATGATCTAGCCATTATTTTTGGTGTATAATGTCCTTAATACATACTTAAAACCTCCATATCTTCACATTGACAAGATAAATAGAGGAGATTCCCTTTATTTTATCTTAGATAAAGGGCACTCCCAAACATACATGATTATATGCTTGGTAAGTAAATGGTGGGAGGAAAAAATGAGAAGTATTATATAATTTAAATGATGTGGGATATTTTTTTGAGCATGAAAAAACATAAAATAGGTGTTACAGTTTTGATAAAACACTCAGAGGTGGTTATAATCCATGAACACATTCAGATCTATTAGGCCTAAGATTAGGTCCAAACCCTAATGAGGCTCCATTTAATTTATAAGATTAAATGAAACTTCCCACTCAGATGAGAAAATTTAAGATAAGGTATAAGACTACTTGTAATCTCTAGTTTTCAAGGGAACTACATAAGTTGGTCAAATACGCCTCATTTCACCTCAAACTTATCTAGAATGCACTCAAGAACTCGATAGGCCAACTTCAAAAATTCACAATAGTATGGATTGTTTTTATGGTGACCCAAGGAGTTTTGTAAATTTAAGGAGGGTCATGAGATTAAAATTTGTGTAATTTTTAGGAGGTTGGATGTCAGGATTTTATGAATAATCCTTAATAGTCCAAACCCTCCTAAACCCTTAGTTTTGACCTAATGAAGTAAATACCAATGGAATTTCACTAAAAGGGAGTATTTTGACCTAGAAACCATTTATAACTTATAGGATACTATATCATGATCCTTCCCATCCAATTGGTATGTACCCTACTTATATGGATAGGGTGAAAATAAGGTTTCTTATAGGATTTTATGTGTTTTATAGGTACAAAGTAGAATGAAAAGGTGAGAGTCATTTAGGGAGGTATATAGATACTTATTATAACTCATTAAGTCCATTTACCACCTCAAAAAATCACATAAACATATGTTCTAAGTCATTCACTTTAGGCAATCTGTTGTAGATAGTGAAAATAAAGAATAACTACCAAGTGAGAGGATGATAAGTCCAATTAAGGATCTTTTTAATGTCTTTTTTATGGAGTGAAGGTAGAGGGGTCTTATATATGTGTAAAAATACCTCTTCATTGGATTTTATTGGGAAATTTATGTCCATATTATGAAAAATAGACCTATGAGGCTAGTGATGGTGACTATAGATGATGAGTGCAAGTGTCATGAAGAAGACTAGAGGTTAGGAAAGCATATGATGACTGTTAAATATTGTTTTTAACCCACATTATATAGTTAACATGTGTCAAATATCCATAGTATACTTTAAAGAATTCAATAGATGCCTCATCATGAAGGTAGTTTTCAAGAAGGCCATTTGAAGACCCAAATGCCAGTTTTGGAGAGTTTTATGATTTAGATGGAAATTTATCCAAATAAGACCTTTTAGACCTTTGTTATCCACTTAATTATTATAAAATGTAACTATTTTTCATGTATTAAGATCTGGCATTATGACCTTTAGACTTATTCTCTCTCTCATTATTATAAAATGTAACTATTTTTCATGTATTAAGATCTGGCATTATGACCTTTAGACTTATTCTCTCTCTCTCTCTCATTATTATAAAATGTAACTATTTTTCATGTATTAAGATCTGGCATTATGACCTTTAGACTTATTTTATCTCTCTCTCTCTCTCTCTCTCTCTCTCTCTCTCTCTCTCTCTCTCTCTCTCCACAAACATTCTATAAATATAATCCATTTTGGATCTTATATTCTAGTTACACACCTAGTATGGTGAAGCCCTACTAGTTTTATATTTTAATTTACCTTTGAAGTAAGATATGAAATCTGGTTTTGAGTTCAAAAACTATCTTTTCTAATTATGTGAAGTTATTTATAGTGAAAGGTCAAGTGATTGATATCTATACTTCCATTCTCTCAATCCTTCCACGTTTGATGCAAGTTGTTTCCACTCTAACATGTCACATAAAGTTTTTTCAAGTGAATTGGTATATATTCAAGTGTTAGTAATATCCTTCATGTCTAAAAATTATCTTTGGTTCACTTACCTTGAGTAATTCCATTCATATCACCTTAATGTTTGAAATATTAATGTTATAATAATTTAGGATTCTAAGACTAGTGTTGTAAGTCATGTCTCTTAATGCAATTATATGGTGTTCAAGTGGATAAATTTATAGTGTATCACCCCCTTATATTATATTAATTTAATTTATACTTATATCCCTTTTAATCCAATCAAATATTTAGTGTAGGTGATAAGCACTTAAGGATCAATCTAGGGAGCTAGCCCTTAAACCTAGAGGTCTACCTCTACTATAGGCAACCCACAGGCCTAGAGGTATTCCAATGTTACCTAAATATTATATTATTCCTTAAAAATATCATCTAGGGTGAAATATTTTGTGATAATAGTTATGGAATGCCTAGTGGGATCATTTCCTAAATACATCTTATCAAGGCGAATGTTGGTCTTTAAAACATCACAACTACATATGGTGTTCTACTCAACATTTGGAGACTCCATTTAAGGTAATATATAGTTGTAAACCATTTTTTATCATATTATGGTGTTCATACTTCATGTTAATTACTAGGTAATCTTCTATTAGAGTTTTCAATCCTATAAACCCACCTCTTAAACCTAAACTTCCTCTTGAAGTTCAACATCCTCAACCTATCTTGACATTTAAAAAACAAGAGGAATTTTCAAGAAAGTGAAGAAATGTTAGGGTATGGAGCTAAAAGCTTCACCAAGGAGCATACTTTAGTAGGTTCGAGTCTACACAGACACCGGCGTCGGTTAGGAGCAACCGACATCACCCAGGTGCAGTTGTAGAGGCACCGACGTCGGTAGTAGGTCGGCCGACGGCAGTCACAGGAAAGCAGTAGGAACTGACGTCGATTACTTGTGCGTCTAGAAAGCAATTTTTGAGGATAGAAGCGAGTGTTTGCATGATGAGTTTGAGTTGTAGTCTTAAACTCGCGTCTCTATTATTAGCAATACTATTTTTAGAGCCCTTGTTCAAGTGGCTTAACTGTTTGTTGTAAGTGCATGCTCAAGTTTCCTAATTCTATATGTAGAATTAGATCTTCTTAGCTTATTGTTTTGTAGAAGAATTGGTATGTGAAGAACAGTACAGAATTGAATCAATCCAGGCTTGTTGGAGTTGATTGTTCTTGAGAGAGAGAGCTCTTGAGGAATAGAGATCTATTGAGAGATTATACATCTAGGAGAGGTGTGGAAGATAGAAGTTTCTTCAATTGTATTCCTTTTGTAAAGAGTTTGTTAATACAAGTTTTCAGGGTGGTTTCTTGTATCTCTTGTTCTTGCTATCTATCATTCTAGTTACTTGTCTATCTAATTTAATTTCACATTTATTGCTTTCACAAGTGTAATCTATTGTTGGTTGATCCCCAACAAGTGGTATCAGAGCTCAGGTTCACTAACAGGTGGTTCAGATCTGTGTAGTGTGTATTGATTACAGGTTCTCACAGGGATTTTCATTTGAGTGGGAGAAGCAATGGCAGATGAAAGTAAATTGAGAATGGAAAAGTTTAATGGCAAAAATTACCAACATTGGAGAATGCAGATAGAGGATTATCTGTATCAGAAAGATCTCTACTTACCGTTAGGTAGGGTTGCAAAGAAGCCCAAAGACATGGAGGATGAAGAATGGGAAGTTCTTGACAAAAAGGCTCTGGGGTCTATAAGACTGAGTCTAGCATCCACTGTGATATCCAATTTATCACAGGTAAAGTCTATGGTAGAGTTGATGACTACGTTAGCAAATTTGTATGAAAAACCCTCAGCTTCTAATAAGGTATATCTTATGAAGCAGTTATTTAATTTGCATATGCAAGAACGTGGATCTGTTTCTACTCATCGAATGATTTTAATGGAATTGTGAATCAATTAAGTTCAGTCAATATAGTGTTTGATGATGAAATAAAAGCTATTTTAATATTATGTTCTTTGCTTGAAAGCTGGCATGGCTTAGTAATGGCAGTAAGTAATATTGCATCTGCATCAAATATTTTGAAAGTAGAGGATGTTGTTAGTGTTATCTTAAATGAGGAAATACGCAGGAAAAGCATAGAAGAGACATCTGGGAATGCTTTAAGTTTTGAGAGTAGGGGAAGGCAGAAAGAGAAGAGCAAGAAAGGCAGATCAAGATCCAAATCTAAGGGGAAAGGTAGATCTAAATCCGGAAATGGCAGAAGGCCACAATGCTAGAATTGTGGAAAGATGGGGCACATAAGCAGAGATTATTGGTCAAAGCCTAAGGAGGACAATCAACACGAAGGAAAGGAAGAAGCCAAGGTTGCAGGTATTGCACAAGATGCTTTAATTTTCTCTCTGCATAATAATATAGAATCTTGGGTGTTAGATTTTGGTGCATCTTTTCATGCTACCCCTAACAGGGAATATTTCAGTGATTATATCCATGGAGATTTTGGAATAGTGTATCTAGGGGATGATGAGCCCTATAAAATAATTGGCAAAGGTAAAGTGTAGCTGAAGATGCAGAATAGCAACACATGGGTGTTGAGAGATGTGATGCATGTTCCTAGCTTGAAGAGAAATTTGATTTCTATAGGAAAGTTAGGGGATGAGGGTTGTACAGTAACTCTCACAGCAGAATCTTGGAAGGTGACCAAGGGTGCACTTGTTATGGTAAGAGGTAAGAGAGAAGGTACTCTCTATTTGTGTAATTATGTTACTAACAAATCTCCTTCTGTATTATCTACTTCAAATGTGGATGCTAAATTGTGGCACTCAAGGCTTGGCCACATGAGTGAGAAGGGGATGTCAATTCTTAAGTCCAAAGGTATGCTTTCAGATTTAAAAGGCATAGATCTAGAGTTTTGTGAGCACTGTGTATTTGGAAAATAGAAAAGGGTTAGTTTTCTCAAGACTGGGTCTACTAAGAAGAGGCATAAGTTACAGCTTATTCACACAGACGTGTGGGGACCGGCTCAAGTTGCTTCCATTGGAGGATCACAGTACTATGTATCTTTCATAGATGATGCTACAAGGAAGGTATGTATCTATTGTATTAGAAGAAAATATGATGTATTTGTGACTTTTAAGATTTGGAAAGCTATGGTTGAGAATGAAATAGGTAAAAGATTAAAGTGCCTGAGATCAGACAATGGTAGTGAGTTCTGCAGTCATAAGTTCAGAGATTATTGTTACATGCATGGAATTCGCAGGCAAAGGATGGTTCCAAGGACACCTCAGCAGAATGGAATTGCTAAAAGGATGAATAGGACAATAATGGAGCATGCAAGATGTATGAGATTGCATGCCAGTTTGCCCTTACAGTTTTGGGCACAAGCTATTGACACTGCAGTATACTTGATTAACAGAGGACCCTCTATAACTCTAGATGGTGGCATTCTAAAAGAGGCATGGACAGGTAAAAAGGTTGATCTCTCATATCTCAAAGTTTTTGGTTGTGAAGCCTTTGTGGACATAGATAAAGAAAATAGAAAGAAGCTTGATGCTAAGTCTATGAGGTGCACGTTTATTGGCTATGGCTCAGATGATTTTGGTTACAGATTGTGGAATCTAGAAACTAACAAGGTAATTAGGAGCCGTGATGTTGTTTTCAATGAAAGAGTGATGTATTATGATCAGCTAAGGAAGCTAAATCAATCTGAGCAGAGCAATGGTGAATTGGACAAGGTAAAGGTCTAATATGAGCTCGCAGGAAAAAGAAATAATCACTTGCAGGAAAACATAGAGACCGACGTCGGCAGGTTAGAAATTGGCGTCAGCAGTACAAAAACCGGTGTCGGCCATACAAAGGCTGACGTCGGTAGTACAGGTACTGAGGTCGGTTAGGCAGAACCGACATCGGCCAGTAACAGGTCTGTAGGTGACCGAGGTCGGTCACTGTCAGAGAATTTCGGTGGACAGCGTGTTGTAAACAAGTCTTAGACACCCATCAGGAGGCCAAAAAGGGTGAGTAAGCCTCTAATTAGATATTCTCCTTCTTTATTTTATTTATTACTAACTGATAGTGGAGAACCAAAGAGTTTTGAAGAAGCAATACAGGTGGAGTCTAAGAATCAGTGGGAGCGTGGCATGGTTGAGGAGTTGGAGTCCTTAAGAGAGAACCAAACATGGGATTTGGTTGAATTGCCAGCTGGTAAGAGAACACTCAAGAACAGATGGACCTACAGGTTGAAAGAAGGTGAGAATGGACATATGAGATATAAGGCCAGATTGGTAGTGAAAGGATTTACACAAAAGCCAGGTATTGATTTCGGTGAGATTTTTTCTCCTATTGTTAAGATGACTTCTATAAGGGTTGTATTGTCTTTGGTTGCTTTTGAGGATTTGCATCTTGAGTAGCTAGATGTTAAGACAAAATTTCTTCATGGAGATTTAGATGAGGAAATTTATATGGAACAACTGGAAGGATTTGAGGTCAAGGGTAAGGAGAAGTTAGTGTGCAGATTGAAGAAAAGCTTGTATGGCCTCAAGCAAGCTCCTAGGCAATGGTATTTAAAATTTGAGAAGTTTATGACTGAGCATGGCTACAGTGGGTGTCAATCAAACCATTGTGTGTATTTCAAGAGATTTGATAATGGTAGATATATTATTCTATTATTGTATGTAGATGATATGCTAGTTGTAGGATCACACATGTAGGATATCTCTGAGCTTAAGGTGAAATTAGCTCAAACATTTGCTATGAAGGATTTGGGAGCAACAAAGAAAATCCTTGGCATGAGCATTGAGAGAGACAGGAAAAATCACAGGTTGATATTGTCTCAAGAAGATTATGTGGACAAGGTGTTGAAATGGTTCAATATGCAGGATGCTAAACCGGTAAGCACACCTTTGGCTGGACATTTTAAGTTGAGTAAAGAACAATGTCCTAATTCATATGATGAGGTAGAGTACATGAGTAAGGTTCCATATTCTTCTGCAGTAGGGAGTTTGATGTATGCAATGGTGTGTACTAGACCAGATATTGCCCAAGCAGTAGGAGTGGTAAGTATATGGCCAATCCAGGTAAGGAACATTGGAAGGCAGTTTAGTGGATCCTTAGATATCTGAGAGGAACCAGCAGTAGGCACTTGTGTTATGGAGGTTCAGATACTTCTCTACATGGTTATGTAGATTCAGATATGGTAGGTGATTTGGATGGCAGGAAGAGCACCATAGGTTATGTTTTCACTGTAGGTGGAACAACGGTTAGCTAGATATCTAAGTTGCAGAAGGTTGTTGCCTTGTCAACTACAGAAGCAGAGTATATTGCAGCCACAGAAGCTAGCAAAGAGATGATATGGATGAGATGGTTCATGGATGAGCTTGGTAGGGAGCATGAGAGTTGTAAATTGTATAGTGACAGTCAGAGTGCAATCCATTTGGCTAAGAATTCAGCTTTTCATTCAAGAACAAAGCACATACAGCTAAGGTACCACTTCATACGACAGGTATTGGAAGATGGTGAGTTGAAGCTGGAGAAGATCCATACAGATAGGAATCCTGCTGATATGTTAACCAAGCCAGTTACTAAGGAGAAGTTGAATCTTCATTCAACTTCTGTTGGTCTTCATGGTTGAGCTGAAGATGGAGGAGCTAGAAGATGTTGTTGTATAGGTACTGGTGCAGCTGTTTATCTCCAAGTGGGAGATTGTTAGGGTATGGAGCTAAAAGCTTCGACCGATGTCAGCTAGGTGCAGTTTTAGAGGCACTGATGTTGGCAGTAGGTTGGCCGGCAGTGGTCACAGGCAACAGCAGGAACCGATGTCAGTTACCTGTGCGTCCAGAAAGTGATTTCTGAGGACAAAAGCGAGTGTTTGCATGATGAGTTTGAGTTGTAGTCTCAAGCTCACATCTCTATTATTAGCAATACTATTTTTAGAGCCCTTGTTCAAGTGGCTTAACTATTTTTTGTAAGTGCATGCTCAAGTTTCCTAATTCTATATGTAGAATTAGATCTTCCTAGCTTATTGTTTTGTAGAAGAATTGGTATGTGAAGAACAGTACAGAATTGAATCAATCCAGGCTTGTTGGAGTTGATTGTTCTTGAGAGAGAGAGCTCTTGAGGAATAGAGATCTATTGAGAGATCTATACATCTAGGAGAGGTGTGGAAGATAGAAGTTTCTTCAATTGTATTCCTTTTGTAAAGAGTTTGTTAATACAAGTTTTCAGGGTGGTTTCTTGCATCTCTTGTTCTTGCTGTCTATCATTCTAGTTACTTGTCTATCTGATTTAATTCCACGTTTATTGCTTTCACAAGTGTAATCTATTGTTGGTTGATCCCCAACAAGAAGAAATTGAGAATAACATGGCTAGGAAGCATGCCTTCCCATAATTTACCACTAAAAATCCCATCCACCTCAATGTATATGATGATACACCCCCTAATGCTACCAAAAGTGTTCCCACATTTAATGCTTAAAGTCATGTCACTATTAGTGAGTATATTAGGGATATATAAAACTTATGAAACTTTCATAATGTTACTAAGGTCAATATTTCCATTAGACTCCCTGCTATGTCCCTTAGAGGGAAGGCACTTGATTGGTATAGTACATTTCCTAGAGGGTGTATCACAACTTGGTATTATTTTGGAGATTTTACAACATCAATGTTTGAAGACAAGAGTGATCATACATTATTTATTCATCAACTCAATATAATTCAAAGGGGTCCTAAGGAGACAATGCATGATTTTAATGAGAGATTACAAAGTACTTGGCATAGGCTACCTCATCCCATGAGACCACCTAATAACTTGGTGTTTCCTACATATCTATGGGATATTGGTACTAATATAGCAATAATGTTACATTCCATGGGTGGCTGCACCTTACATGAAGCATATGATCTTGGTATTAAAACTAAGAATGGCCTAATATAAGATTAAAAGTTTCCTCCCAAAGTATATATTAATTTTATGACTAATATGTCTATTATTATCCTAAGTGTTTCTCAAATTCATAATGAAAATACTAATTCCAAGACTTCTCCTAATAAGGTATAAGAGACAATTGATTAGACGGTAAGATATCAAGCTTTAGAGGCTCAAACTAGGCAACCTAATTTATAGTATGGTATGAATAAAAACCCATATACCTATCTTCAATAAGGAAATAGGTTCCCACCTCAAAAATATGGTCAAGATAGAGGTCAAGGAAAACCTAAATTTAATAGGCCTACCAATGCATACAATCCCACTTCCACCTCAAACACAAAAACAATGGTACATATGCATAGTAATCTGATCCAAGGAGAAGAATGGTTGAAAGGAAAATTCATGGATGAAAATTAAGGTAGAGACCAAGATTTTATTGCCCAAGGAGGAGTCACTCCTAAACTATTATTATAAAATGAAGTTCTCATACAAGCAAATGAAGGATGGCAACCCCAAAAGGTGAAACTTACAAGCTTTCTAGTAGAATACACCTATGTTATCAATTAGAACTATTTAGTTATAGATAATACTAGAGTAAATATGAAGGCATTGGGATATTCCCATGGTGTTCATGTAATTTAAAGTATCTCTCCTATAAAGCAACAAGGTGTGACTACAAGTATGGCAGTCCCTAAAATCTTGCATCTCCTCAAAATTAGAATGTTGGAAGGATTATTTAAAGTGATTCAATCTATCGAGATCCAAACACTTAATTGAATTCAAGGACTCAATAAAAGGTGAGTTCTCCTATTTTGAACATTGTTGACTCTTTGAAGAATGATAAAACTAGTATTTCTCTTTGGGATGTCCTTCAGATGCCCAGTCAAAAGGAGATTTTAAAACAACAACTATCTCAAATTCACCTTAGCCCTCAACCATAAATTCATGGTAGTGTTTCTCTCACCAACTTTCCTAATCACATTTTGGATCCCTCTTCCAAATATTAAAATCTTCTGCCCTTGTACCTCACTCTCATTGTGGGATACAAACTTGTTCACAATTACATAGTGGATAGTGGAGCTAGTGATTAAGTGATGCCCAAGGTCATATATGATAAATTGGGCCTAAAATATGAATCATATAGTAAGGGGGTACTATAAATTGATGGGATACCTACTAAGTTAGTAGGACTGGTCAAGATTTTTAAAATTTTCCTTTATTATTGTCTTAGCTTCCCCATCCTTCAAGGCATTGTGATTGTTGACTTGCCTACTCACTTTGATATCTACCTCTTAAGGGATTTCATAGCAAAGATACGAGGATACCACTTAAATGATTGGTCCTTCTTGGCCTTTAAGATAAGGTGTGTAACAAAGGTAACCATTGGGACTCAACCACTAGCTAAGTTTCCTATTGATCCCTATGTAGAAGTAATCTCTAATTTCAATTATGTCATCAATGATCATGAAGAGTCTATTGTGGATGATAGAACATATTATAATATTGAGGGCATATCTTATCTATTTATATATGAGTATGGTGTAGATACTTATGGACATGATCCATGCACTTTGAAAAAATTGACCTTGGCACATACACCATCCATGAAGTAGCATACGAACATTCTGAGGTAAGCATTAAACACTATTTTCCACAAGCTATTGAGGGAAATTACCTTATTCATATGTATGATGATGATATTTTACGAAGCATGATAGATCAATATGGTGATAATAATAATGTCTTTCTACCTTCAATTAAAGAAGACCTTGAACATGATAGCCATGAAGAGGAAGATGACCTATAGAAAAAGTTCCATGCAATAAGTAAAAAATTTGAGTAGTTGAACAAACCTACTTCTACCCTTGAGAAGTGTATATCTAATGTTAAGTTTTTTGATGAACCTAACACATAGGTTGTTGAGTGTCTTATTAATCATGAAGTTGAGTGTCTTATTAATAATGAAGATGAGCATCAAGTTACTACTAAAAAGTTTGTAGTCATGAAGGAGTATAGTGAACATAAGGCAAAAAAATATGTGTGAGGAGAAGTCAACTCCTCAACCTGAGGTTGAGTCACTTTCAAATGTGTTGAATTAGAAAGATAGAAAGCTTGATATCCCTAAACATCAAGCGCATCATGTTTAATAAAAATGTGCAGTTGAGGTGACTTTGATGACTCCTAATACTTAGTTTGAGAAGTTCTATGTGAACATGATGGAATTTCATCAAGCTAAAACCTCAAAGAATATTCTTGGAGTTAAAAAAGGAGTGCCCTTGAAATCTCTAAGTAGCACACTCGCAAAGAGAATAATTTATAAGGATGGTAAGTGATTTGACCATCAACATGAGCAAGTGTTTGTTGATAAGCATGTTCCACATGATAAGTTGATTTTATGGAGTAGAAAGGATGAAAGAGGTACCATATTTGAACCTAGTTGAATCATGGTGAGTTTTTTCACCTCAATTATTTGATGTCTTATAAATATTGGGATAGGTGTGTTTTACATCTATTGTGTGTGTGTATTCCATAAGTGTTCTTGAGAACACGTGTGTTTTTTTTAGTGTGTTTTCTTGTGTGTCTTGTTTTATATTGTTTGGTGTGGTTTTAAAGGTAATTTAGTGTCTAATAAATTTATATGTGACTCTATATCTCAATTTATAGGATTAGGCTATTGGTCTTTGGCATATCTAACTTTCTACCCATAAGAAATTGCCAAGAATGTCGATTATTTTTTACCACAAGTTAAAATAGGTCAACACCCTATATGTTCAGACTTAATATAGGGGTATATTAGGGTATTTTATGTGTTCCATGGTATTAATATGGTTAAAATTATGATTTATCTTTGACATACATGTCTCAGATAGTCATATATCATTCTAAGGCCATTTTTGGGGTCATTTATGTGACTTGTATAGTTTACCATATAAGACAAATGTTCCAAAGTGTACTTTAACATCTTGCATGTTATATTCTTGTCATGGGTGGAATTATTAGACTAAAAAATGTAGGAGCAACATAGAACAAGAAGATCAATGAAAAAGTGGTAGTTTCATGTGGTTTTGGGTAGTTGTATGTCTTATGAATAAAATTTGGTAAGTTTGGAAGGTTTAAAAGTAACCATTTAGGTCTCATCAACTCATTTCAATGCTTAATCATCTTTGATTATTTATAAAATGGCTTAAAACTATTCCACCTTTCCATCAGTCTCTTTTACATGTAAAAATGGTCAACCAATTTCAATCTAGTATGAACAACAAGAGGTGAGTTGGACCAAATGATCTTGAGGGATGATAAGACTCATTATATACTCTAAATCCATGGAAAGAGTCATAATATTGGTTTCTTTTCCTCTATGTAGCATTTTTAGGAATTTTTGTTGTTTTTTCTACCTACTCATTCCCATACCCTTCAAGTTTCCTCTTTAGTTGGATTGTTCCATACAAACTAAGTAATGTACATGATTTTAGAGATTGTGACTAAATTTTTCATGTGGTTCTAAAATTAGTTTGCATGTATGGTGTGAGGGATAAAATCATAATCACATCATTCTGCTAGTGGGAAATTACATCATAGTTTTCAAACAAGTTTCATCAGTTGAAGGGGCTCTCTCTCTTGTATTAGTTTCAAATCAAAGGTGCATTGGTGTCTTATGATTTTCATGGTTATGGTGATCATATTTATTTTTAGATCTTAGTCTCAATACTAGCACTTGGTGAAACATATTCAATAAATATGTATATAGTCAACCTTCCTACACATTCACCTATAATCAAATGAAGATAATCCCTTGACTAGTCATGCTGATCACATAATGAGGTTTTAAACATAGTGAGAAGTCTTCCAAGGTGAAATAAAACATGTTTAAACCTTAAAAAATAGTTTAATATTTGTTGTGACAACTAATTATTAAATATACATATTCTAAAGTACATCTTCACTTTTACATAGTTTCCAACATGGTCTGAGTGCAAGCTACATGGGTTTGAGAAAGTTGGGGTATAAGTGTTTTATATTATTTGAAACCTTCATTGAGGTTTTAGAATATGAAGAGTGTCATAGTAATAATAGTGGAATTACAAGATGGTAGGTAGGCTTGAAACCATGTTCACAAGCCAAGAAAACTACAAAAGAGACACATTACCTTAGTTTCTCCAAACCAAGTTTTACCCATACATTTGATCCTTCCATAGTAGAGTGACATGAGGTCTTAGAAAGTCTAGTTGTTTCCATCATGAATCCTAAGCCCAAGTGAAATGTCTTGAAAATGAAAATTTGATTTATTGATAAATAATTTTTTTTTTTGAGTGGCTTCTAACTTAGGTAGGTTCTAACCTTTAGCACTCAGAGAATACTATGTTGGAATGAATAAAAAACAATCAAGACTACATGCCCTATGGTATGGAGTGAAACCATGGTTACAATGGCATGAAGTGACACTATTTGTTTTTTTATGTTTATAATAGATTCAAGGGTCTAGGAGGATGAAATTTAGTGTCCAAAAGAAATCAACACCTACAAGGAGATTCCATGATCCCTCAAATGGAACACCTATAGTTTGATTGATGGTGTGTTGATAATGAGACATGGGAAGCAAACCCTATAGACATAGTTGTTTATTAAAATTTTAATGACATTGAAACTATTTATAAGGAGTAATTTAAGGGAATTGAGATGCAAATTTTTGACTCAGAGTAGCACCTACACGGGCCACTTTTTTTTTCAAAATGGCATTTATAGTTTGACTACAATTTCATAGTTTACTAAAGCATGATAGTTTGGGTGTTGGATTAGCATATTAATGATGTGAATGAGTATAAAAAACTTTGATATTATATTTATAAATTCAAATATAACCTAAAAATGAAACACATTAGTCACAACACCCTACAAGAATATCATTTTCTTAAGGAATAGACCTACAGTCAGCATAGTCTACAGACTAGTCTAAAAAAATGGATGAAGTCATTTAGAAGGGTAGCTAGGGTGTATGATGGTTTAATATGAATGAAACCAATATCATAGTGGTGATTAATATCTCATGTAATACTCAAATAAAAGAAACAAGATAGAGTAATTTTCAAACTTAAACCTATAGTCATGTTCATAGTCCATGTAAAGTCAAGCCGTATGAGCCATTATTGAGAGATTCAAGAATTAAAGGGATTTATAAAAGTAATATATCCCTAAATATTGGTGTATAATGTACTCAATACCTATTAAAACCCTTCATATCTTCACATTAATAAGACAAATAGGGGAAATGCCCAATTTTTTATCTCAAATAGAGGGCACTCCCAGATAGGCATAATTGTATGCTTGGTAAGTAAATGGTGGGAGGAAAAAATGAGAAGTATTATAGTATTTGAATGATGTGGGAGATTTTTTGGAGAATGAAAAAACATAAAGGAGGACCTAAAGTCTTGAGAAACCATTTAGAGGTGGTTATACACCATGAACACAATTAGGCCTATTAGGCCTAGGACTAGGTCCAAACCTTAATGAGGATCCATTTATTTTATAAGACCAAATTAACATTAAAACTTAGATTATAACCTTTAGGGGAAGTTATAATACTTATTGGAACCTATGGTTTGTATGGGAACTACACAAGTTGGTCAAATATGGCCTATTTCACTTTAGACCTATCTAAAATGTACTCAAAAACTTGACATACCAACTTAAAACATTCACACATGTATAGATTGATTTCATGTTTACCCAAGAAGTTTTAGAAATTTGAGGAGGGTCATAAGCTTAATTTTTTTGGAATTTATTGGGAGGTTGGATGTCAGGATTTTATGAATAATAATACTTAAGAGTCCAAACCCTCCTAAACCATTGGTTTTTACCTGATTAAGGAATACCAATGGAAATTCACTCAAAGGGATTAGTTTGTATTCAAAAATATTTGTAAATTTTAGGGTACTCTCTCATTCTTCTTTTCATCTAGTTGGTTTGTACCCTACTTGTACGGACAAGGTGAAAATGTGGCATCTTGTAAGTTTTTATGTGTTTTTAATGTATAGAGTATAATGAAAAGGTGAGAGTAATTTGGAGAGTAATATAGAGACTTATTATAACTCCATAAATCAGTTTATCACCTCAAAAAATAACATCATCTTTTCTAAGTCAATCACTTTAGGTAGTCTATGGTAGATAGTGAAAATGAAGAATGACTTCCAAGTGAGAGGATGATAAGTCCAATTAGGAATCCTTTTAAGGTCTAATTCATGGAGTGTAAGTAATAGGGGTATTAAATATATGTAATAATAACTATAAATCATATTTTTTTGGTAAAATGAATGCCATATTGGTGACAAATGTGAAGATAGACCTATAAGGCTAGTGATAATGACTGCAAATGATGAGTGCAAGTGTGATGAATAAGACTAGTGGTTAGGAAAGCATCTAATGAATTTTGAATATTTTTTATAACCCACCTTAGATATTTAACATGTTAAAAATATCCTTATTCTAGTTTAAAGTGATTAATAGATGCCTCATCATGAAGGCATTTTTCAAGAAGGTCATTTTAATACCCCTACACCAGTTTTAGAGAGTTGTATGCTTTAGTTGGACATTTGTCCAAAGATGACCTTATCGACCTATATTATACATTTAATTATTATAAAATATAACTATTTTTCATGCCCTTACATGTGGAATTATGACCTTTGGACTTATTTTCTCTCTCTCTTCTCACACATTCTACAAATACAAGCCATTTTAGCTCTTGTATTCTAATTCAACACCTAGTATGACAAAGCCCTAATGGTTTGATATTGTAATTTTAATTTTAAATAAGATTTGAAATATAGTTTTTAGTTCACAAACTATATTTTCTAAGTATTTGAATTGATTTATAGTGAAAGGTTAAGTGATTGATATCTATCATTACTTTCTCTCCGTCCTTCTATGTTTGATGCAAGTTGTTTCCACTCTAACAGGGCACATGAAGTGTTTTAAAGTGAATTGTTATATCTTAAAGTGTTAATAATATAATTATTATCTATAAAAAATTTTTTCACTTACCTTGAGTAATTCAATGTATATCACCTTCATGTTTGAAATACTAATGTTAGAGCAATTCATGATTCTAAGACTAGTGTTGTAGGTCATGTCTCTTGGTGAAATTGTATGATGGTCAAGTGGAGATATTTTTTATGTATCACCCCTTATATTATCTTAGTTTAATGTCTAATTCTATCCCTTTTCATCCAATAAAATAGTTAGTGTAGGTGATAAGCACTTAAGGATTAATCTAGGGAGTTAGCCCTTAAACCTAATGGTCTACCTCTACTATAGGAAACCCAAAGGCCCAGATGTATTCCAATGTTTCCCAAATCTTAGAGTAGGTTTTAAAAACCTTATATAGGGTGAAATATTTGGTGACATCAATAAGAACTCCATTGAGACAACACTTTGTGAGATATAGTATGACTCAATTATAAGAGGTAAAACACATTGAATAATGTATCAAAGGTGACTATCTAATGTTTGTGATTTTATTTTACAATGTCAAATTCATGGATATATAAATATATATTAAATTTAAATTAACTAGTCTATAATATAAACCAATCATTCTATTATAAATGTTACTTTTTAAGGGCTTGATCATTCTACCTATCACTTGACATAAAGTTATGGGTCAATTATTTAACTAGGATGGAAAATAATTTTATGGATTTAATAGAATAAATAGAAAAAAAAACATAAAATTGTTAAACATTACAAAAAAAGTTTCATAAATTTAAGGATGAATTTGTCATCATAATAATACATGTATAATAAAAGTCAACTAATAGGATTCAACATAGGGGAAAGTCAGCTAGAAATTACAAGCATCCACTAAAGGACCCATTAACTATTAAAGTATACATCGAGGTTAATTACTAGTAAGAGATTAAAATTAATGAATAAGAGGGGAAAATACATTCATCATTCCATTATTCCAATATTGGTTCATAATATAGATGAATTGGAACACATTGTATATTATGATGAATAAATAGGGTATATTACACTATTAATTTATTGTGAGCCAAAGGTTGTGGACACATTGTTATTTTGATACATACTACAGTGAAATTATGGGATTCACTTAGACAAAATTGGTTAGTATATATGAAATCTATAGTTGATATTCTAAATAATTGTATTACCTTCATGCTTGAGGGTAATACCATTTAAAAATTTGACATGATGGAAATAATGAGAACCAAATAATTAGAGACTAAAGGAAAAGTGAGATGACATTATTTCATAAGAAACCATAGCCCATCATATAAAATGGAATAAAATGTGATACATATGAATATTATCTAGTAAAGATCAAAATTAAATTTGATGATGATTGACATACATAGATATGATGATGATAATGATGGTGACATATAGTAATTTGATGAGATTGTATATCTAGAATTTGTGCATAACTTGGATGCCATATTAGGAATATGAGATTCACATAATTCATATAAAAAAATAATATATTAAAAAAAAATAAAAAAATCAAGACTTATGAATGACATGCTTTGATAGATATATGATTTATTTATGTTATTTATGATATACATGGTAGATTACATATCCATATTTTATGCACATGATTTTATTGATACATACGAATGGGATGAAAGACATACATGTTACATATGATGCTTGGATACAAAAATTTGGGACATTACTTACACCCAAGGGCTACCTTTCTTAATTTTGGAAAATCCCACATTGGGGGCATCTTGGTAAACATTATAGTTTATATGTTTATGACCATTCCATTGATCATATTGATATAATTTTACTATTTACATGTCTTTATCATGTGTATACTATATATTTTGATATACATATGGATATTATACTTTTATATGCTTCAATGATGACATGGATTGAATGTGTAGACTAACTTTTCTTATTTCATGAGTGTTTTATTTTAATGGTGGTTACATGGTGTGATAATTGATTATGTATTATGTTATGTGATTGATGATAGATTCATGTTACATTTTTTGTTATGTGTGATTATGGAATATCGATACATTATATGACCAATTATGTGTGGTATATTAAATGATATATTGGGTGTTTTTATGAGTGCATTGATTAAGTATTGTCACATCATGCATCATTTATGTTGAGTATCCTTTATTATTCATCATGGACATATTATCTATGTCAAGTGAGAATTGATTCAAAGTTATGTTATGTCTTGAGAGCTTATATACATCATGATCATGAATTTGTGTGCATTTTTATGTGATTACGTGAGTGATTGTCTCTGAGATTGGTGCCTTGATTACTATCACATACATTTCTATTGTGTGTGATGTCATGATTGATATCATTCATTTTTTACATGGTTTATTACTATGATGGTTACTACTACGTTCTTAATTTATATATCTATGTAAAATAACACTTGTATTCCTTGGATTACTTGTTTGGTATGTGTGTGAATGATCAAATATTTATATTATGGCATATATTATCATGTTAACATGCATGTATGCATTCTTACATTTTTTATTTATAATATGATGCACCTTATGCTTTTATTTTAAATGAAAGGGTAACTTACTAGTGATCTTGTATTATATATTTAGGCCTTGAAGGATAGTTCATTTAGACTTTGGGTCACATTATGAGATTGATATGGGAAAAATTAGATAAATATATGTTCATACTGGGTATATTAAAGAACATGTGTTGTATACATAGATAATTTCACAATATTATAATATGTTGACATGTTATATGACATTATGAGACAAATTACATGGGTTGGATTGAGGAGATTATCAAACTAGACATATTATTAGATTGGGTCAAATTATTAGAATGAGAAGATTAACATATAAAGTATGACATTATATATCACTTGAGTTACATATGAATTAGATTTTGGGAATGGATGTTGTTGATACACAATCAATTATATCTATATGTTAGAAATAAATGGTATACATAAGAACTTTGGATCTAAAACCCATCTTCACATGTTAATTTAGAGTTTAAAATTTGCATAAGAACATGTTTTAGGATTCCAAATTTACATACAATTTTTTTTATAGGGTTTCATATTTTTTCATATGAACCTTGTATAGATTTCCACCAAAATAAATTGTAATTGGTGTAGTTACAAATTCTTAGTATCCATTAAATTTTGAAACATTTATCTCATAACCCATAGTTTTAATAGTGGAATTCTATTTGGGCATAACTACCTCATAAAATTATTTAATTGAGTTCAATATATGGCATCTTGGTTCACATACCCACAATTGTATATGATATTTAAATATTTAGTATTATATTTTTTGACTTTGATTATTTTACTAATAGTTTTTCTTGTAGGGGCTTATCAACGCATCGGTCTACCTAAATGCACACCTTAAAGGGTGCACCATTAATGGGGTGGGACCAGTTTGTGTTACTTTTTTAGATATTTTTACATACTATTATTTTATACCTTCATTACTATTAGTCTAACATCCTTTGAGTCTCCTTCAACCTTACCATTCTATATACTTTCTATTCAAATTTTCTAGCGTTCCTACATCCTAATGTATTAGCCAAGCTGATACATCCTATTTCATACTTATCTTCCTTGTATTATATTGGATTGGATGATAAAATTATAATAATGTATTCTATAATTTTTATTATATCATGTTGGCTAATGCATTATTATGCTAGATGGCACCTTTTTGACTGTATCAACCTGAACACCATCAACATAGAGTTAAATGCTAGTTATGGGTATAGGAGCCATATATAGGGGTCATGTTTCATTCCAAAACCATATAACACATACATTTTATTTAATTTCACTCACATTTATAATTTTAATTAGTATATATAGGAATTATAACTTAGAATATTATCTTAAAGGTCTAGTCTTACTTATGGCCTTTGAAGATTAATAGGATAAGTCAAACTTGGTACACCTTGTCTTTGGATTCCCCAACTAAGAATAACTAGGTATTCATATTTAATTTTGAGTTATTCAACCTAAAAGATATCTTGAAAATTCCCACTTGAGATAAAGAGCTAGTTTGAAGCATCTATAAGTCCATATAAAAGATAAGCATCTCTATCCCTACTCTATTTCATTTATTTACTTAGTATATTAGATATTTATTGATTATTTATATTTTGAATGTATGTGTCTATCCTTACCTATTATCTTTCTTGTATCGAATAAGTTGGTATAAATACATGGTTACTTAGGATTTAAATTATCACTAGATATTGCATAGATCACTTATTGATTGACCATCATAGCATTCACTTTATTATTAGTTTCATGTTTATAGTTATCTTAGATTAAATTACCCTTATTTTTTAGTTCCTTGCATGTGATATCCTTATTATATCCTTGATACACCCTTTTTTTATAATTGTTACGATCACTTATCTACATTTATCCCTAGTTAGAGATATGCCCCATGTCATACACTTATGATTTGGAACCCTTTTCTCATGAAATTTGAGCATAGATTATCCTATATTAGGTTGATAGTTATTCTATGTCCCTACACGCATTTCAAATAGACATAGGCTCTATTGTTATGACCTTATTTGAGTCCTAAGCTATTGAGATAAAGCGGATAGTTATAGGTCATCCTATTCCATGCATACATTCTAGTGAACCTGACATCAATCTTATCCCACATATGGGTGGATCATTTTTACATTTTTTATTTTTACTTCTTAGCATCATCTTCACTATCATCATACATTTTAGTGAAGTTTTTACCCTAAAAAAATTGGCCAACCCCATATAGTTTTACAAATTTCTTATTTTTAAAATTTTAATTTTTTTACCTGATATAATTTTATAGTTTTATTCAAAAATATCAGCCAATCAAATATAGTTATGACTTCCCTAACTATATATATTAGTATGATATAATTTGTTATATATATCAACTATATACACCAGCCTGATATAGTTCATTTTTACAAACATACTAGATAAACCATCCCAATTCAACTTAATATTTTCCTACTATATTGGACAACCTTATACATACTATTTTTAGTATTACCATGTAACAAACTGCATCATACAACTCGATAAAATTGTTTTTTTCTCTTTTAAAATGTAACATATTTTAGAACAATCTAAAAATGAAACTCAACAATATTTACAAGGATTTTATGCAAATAATAATAATAATACAATGGAATTCATAAATCTAGATAGATTATCCAAAAAAAATTCCATGCCTTACATATTTTATATTTATCAAGATCATGAAACCAATGATTGTAATATGGATTCTATTAGATCTAAAAATTATGAGCCATAGGATAATTTGAAGAAACTTATATGAGGTCACATAATATAAGATCATGAAGTTGAAGAGGAATGTGACATGGAATATAGAAGCATAGTAAAAATATTTCTCCAATATCATCCCAAACATAGGGGTGAGGACCCTGTGGTTGTCTATCACATCATGATATAATCCCATATGGAATATTCTCTTTTTCCTACAAGACTTGGAAAAAATAAATTTTTGATTTCCCTCTTTCCTTCCTCATCTACCATGCCTACTATAACTACTAATATGTCAAGTGATATTTTATTGGGACTAACCAAATTTATCTAATTAATGATAGTATGATTATTATATATATTGCTTCCCAATAGGCCACCCAACCCTCTAATTTGAACCAAAATAATCCTAATCCTAACCAAGTTATATTATAACAAACAAGTCAAATGACTAACATTCAAGTTAATAACACTGCTTAAATGATGAAAATGAAAAAAAACCAATGTAAATAAAATATGTACCTTAATATATTCAGTGGGGAGTTACAAATAAAAATACCCCCACCTCCACTTAGAGATGCTCCTAAAAACCTCATTTTGTGACCCCCACTTCATAAAAAGTTATCAAATACTTTCAAAATGAATAATTAGTCCTTAAAATTTAGACATTGACATAGGTGGTATAAATCCTATGATATGTTATAGTGTATATATATTCTTCATTCCTTTTGAAGTCATTTGGTAATCTCTATAAATATTGGATTAAACGTAACACCTTTACAACTACTAAACTACTAGTCAAAACCTTTTATGATGATTCTTTAGAATGGTATAATCAAAAAATATATAGCTCTATTCATATTTTGTAATACTAAGTTAATTCATTGGTTCAATATTTTCAACCCAATGATTTGATTGAAAATAACATATCTCACTTTATCAAATTACAAACAAGTGAAATATGAGACTGCTCAAACCTTTATTAAATTTTGGAAAGCCTTAGCTAATAAATCTGAGAACAATATGATGGGAGACAACATATTACACATATTTACTAATGCATTTAATTCCAAATTTCAATATATTGTTAGTAATATTTCTCTAAAATCATTAGAGGAAACCTTAGAATAAGCCAAATGTCAAGACTACCTCATAAGACAATTCAATCCTTCCAAACATAAGCTAAGAACTCGAATGCTTATGTGGCCTAAAATTAAGCACACTAATAATGATTTTGTCTCAAATATTTATGATCTCAATAGAACCATCCATGTCATTATACTAGGAAGCTCCAACAAAGTGACTCTCTATCAACCTACAAAGGGAAGTCCCTTCCATAATCTTCCTCCCTCAAAATTCAATAGTTGTGAGGTCCATCATCATATTTCCATGGACGATATTAAGAGACACATTTTAATATCCTCACATATAGATATTGATACTTACCATAGTAATAAACATTGGAATTAACCCTTAAAGTTTTGTTAGTTTCACACAAATTGGGGTCATTCTCATGAAACTTTTAACTAAAGTAAACATTTAGATTTCATATTATTCCTTGATGTAAAATTTAATCATGAATAAATGATTAAAGAGTGTCATCAAGACTATGTTAAAGTAACTAAGGCTCATGACTCCAAGGTCAAGTTGTGAATCAATTAATCAAGCCAATACTTACCTTACTATCTATTCCAACCGATTTCTAAATCATAACAAAATTTAACAAGATATCAATCAACTTCAAACCTCTTCCCAACCAACCACTAATGTCATTGAAAACATGATTAACCCTAATTATTTTAATGATGTGGAAAAATTAGTGAATATGAAAAAAAGAAGCATGTTGTTTCTTACATATATCCTTATCTTTTTTGAACTCATATCCTTATAATAATTTAGGATAATCCTCCACATAATTTCTCTATTGTTGGATCTAAATAAATCATTAATTTTTTAATCTTTGATAGTCTATATGTATCATCCACCATGATATAGTTTCATGTTGATCATATTGTATTAAATTAGCTCAATGCCATTCCTAGTTTATACAACTATATTAACAAACATGATATAATTTATAATTAATCCTACTGTATTCACCCACATGATACAATATTTTTATTTAACCAATTATGTTCCTACTATATTGACCATCTTGATAAAGTCTAATTCTATACTTAGTTTTGATTTTAATGTATCAACTAGTTTAATATATATATATTTTATATTATTTATGTGTCACCAACTACATCAACCAGGCTAATATAATTAGCTAAACCTACCTCAACTATACTAATTGTGATGAGACTATACAGTTTGACTCAAAATTATATTTATTTGGATTAAACTTCATATATATGTTATCCATGTTAGAATCCAATCATATTTTTCAATATTATACAACTCATAGTAGCTTTGGTGAGTGAGATCTCATAGAATATATTTTATAGAATCTAATATCAAATCCCATTTCTTTATATTATTATAACTTATCCATTAAATATAAATTTAATTATGATGTTTTTATTTGATAAGAACATTATTCAATTACCACTTATGGTTCAATAAGCTACCTTGACTAGGTATGAGGAAAACATCTTGTAGCAATGTGATGAGATGTCCATCCATGTCAATCACACAATGGATACATCTCTCTCATTAAAATTTACTATCACATTTATTATCCCAAAAAAAAATGTTTTTTCATGGAAAGGACTCTCCTTTGTTAATTAACATCCAAGATGTGGCATCTGAGTCAAGAAAGCCTTGATAGATGAAGACTCTATTAATTTTTATGTTTATTTGGAAATTCTTTAACATTTTAGGATATTATAAATGTAGCCTTAATTATAACCTAAGAAAATTTTAAGGATGTGATCGAAGATAAATACCTCCATTAGGATGTGTTTAGATTCTTATCATGGTACCAATAGTCACAGTTAGAGTTAAGGTCATGTTATTTAATTTCTCTCTATCTTATAATATTTTTCTCATCCATCCTTGGACTCATCATATAAGGGCAATGGATTTTTTCACATGTAAATGCATGAATTTTCCTTACATAAGTGTCACTTATAAGGTTCAAGTTGATAAAAACCCTTAAAATTTTGAACAAGTCTGAGAATGTAGTGTCCAAAAAACCCCAACCATTGAACCTTTACCTAGCTTACCATTTCATGAGTTTCATAATTTTAAATATCCCATCAAATCTAACTAAGGTCATAGTGGTCACCCTAAACTTGTGGGTAATATTATACAAAATCTACTTGACTCTAAATATGACAACCCTGATAATATTCATTTGAAAATCATAACAATAGGTCTTCATTTTAGTATCATCATTTATTTTTCACCTACCTTGTCACTATATTCTCACAAGAAGCCAACTGATGAGTTTCCCATATATATAGTTATTCCTAAGAATCCTTACAATATATATTTTAGTAACATAGTGGTTAAATACCTTAATGTAGATGGCACCACCCTTGATTGTGATAGTTTTTACACATTAGATGACACATACTTGTTTGGATACACCCAAGCCAAGGATGCCTAAATCCTTTGTTGATGTTCCTATCTTTAATGCTCTTATGAGAGATCATAATATTATTTTAGCATTAATTTAATTGATATTATTTTTTATCTAGTAGTCCTATCTATTTCAATTTACCTAATACCATATCTTCTTTGGTTGTTGTGGCTATATCTGAGATGGAGTTGGTTTATACTTCTACTACATGTGTTGCACCTATTATTTTTGAACCTCTCTAGAGCATGTTTGATGATTGATATATGAATGGACCTTATCATTTCACTATATATTTTGATCCATTGAGATACCCCTATGTTTAAACCTCTATGCCCTTATTGTTAATGTGTGTTACCTATCATGTCAATCCTTTAGAGGCATATGAATGAAACATTTTTTCCCTCTCTTACTTTGTAAGTTTTATTTGTGAAAATATAATTAGAATAATCTCATTTTATTAATTTAAATAATAATATAATAAATATTTAAATTAATATAAATTATGATGAACTTTATAATGGATTTTATTATCAACTTTTTATTCACCTCTCTAAGAAGGCTAGAGGAGCTATTAATTAGTCCCTAGAGTAGGGTGGGTGGATGTGCTTGAGGAGTGTAAATTTGGAAAATGTAAGGGAATTTATTTTTGAGTGTAAAGGACCATTTGATTTTGTACAAAGTGGGTGACTTAGATAAGTAAGCCCACATGTGATTTTAGGGTCATTAAGATGAGGTATGTTCTTGTAATAAATGAGGTGACTCTTGTAAAAAAAATTAATGTCCCATTTATTTAGTTGGGTGAAAAATCCTTGGGATATAAAATTTATAATTTATTTTAAGTCTCACATTTAGTCTTATTTTGTTTTTTTAATGGGGTTC